>VYXC01001683.1:468617-541640 GCA_013397175.1 Platysteira castanea | reverse complement strand
CGGGGCGCCCCCTGCCGTTCGTCGGTCGCGGTCCGGGCCCGGCGGCAGCCGCGGCGGGGCCTTGGGCCGCCGTCCGACTGCGCTCCGCTACGGGGGAGTGCGCGGGGAGCGCCGCTGGCACGGGGGTGCTCCCGCCGCTGCCCGGGGGCGCCCCTGCCGCCCTTCGCGCACCGGGAGCGGCAGTGCCTCGTCTGGCCCGTCCCTCCCCTGCGGGGCGGCTGCCCTTGGTTGCTGCCGCCTGCCCCGCGGTAGCCGCATGTTTGGCGAGGGGAGACAAGGCCTTCGCGGGGACCCATTGCCAGCGTCCTCGCACAGCCTGCGGGAGCTTGCTCAGACCCCGCGGGCTGCTGTGGCAGGGCAGGTGAAACGGCCTGGACCGTTGGGTACGGAGACGGAAAATTCTCCTGGTGTCATATAGTAATTTAAAGCGACAAGGGGAGATTGCAAAGGCTGCGTTAGCACACTGTTTAAGAAGGTGTTCGGTGTCTGAACAAAAGAACAATGCAAGAAACTTGCATTAACTAAGAAAGGTGGTGAAATAAGGAAATCACTTTTGTAGAGGATACCTGATGATTGCAACTTGCATCCTTCCATTTTGCTTTATAATGCAATTGTGAATAAGGAACTGCTCACTCATGCAGTGTGCTAGAGGGTTCAGATGCTTTTTTTAATCAGTTCATTTTAAAATGTTATTTTTCATAGCTGTCTGCTTTGCTAATTGTGATTAAATCATTTGGAAATTATATTTCACATGAGATGTATACTTCACAAGCTAGTGAAACAGTAAAATTGAAGCAAAAGCTATATTGTGTCTTCTGATAGATGTGAATCTAAATTAATTTGGGTTTACTGAGATACGTCTGATATTGTTTTACTTTTTTTTTAAATCTTGCAATGTGTTGCAGTGATTAGCATGTGTTGCCATAAATGGGAAGTAAGAATAGGAAGCATATTAAAATGCTGGTCATTTATGAACTTCCATTATGCGTGTCAGTAGTTCTGAGTGCTTGGGAAAATGCAGCATTCCAGGCCCATCTGATTTCTTATGCTTGGTATGTTTATTTATTGAAATGGAAGAGCCTGTCAAGTAGGGGTTTTTTTGTATAGGAGGTATCCTCTGTTGATGAGATATATCTTTTGCTTGCCAGATGCCATAATTGAACTATGGTATGTAGGACTGGAAGGTATATTTCACAAGTTTGGCTAGTGCCACTGATAAAATTTTTTTTCTTCTTGGTGGAAAAATGGGTTAGTGGGAATTTCAAGGTCATCTTCAAATATAGAGTAATTTAGCTGCCTTTGGAATATGTCTTCTTTGATGTCACATGTTTTCTATATATCAGTCCTGTCGCTGTTGACATTTTCTGGATCTGTTTGCCTTCTAAAATAATCTAATGTTTAGCAAGTTTTAATAGAAGCAATCCATAAAGCTTCCTAAGTCAATTTCATTTGAATGATCTCAATAAAAAGTATTTTAAAAAAAGAAAATCTAACTGCTAAATCTAAACCAAACCCAAATTCACTGTTTGAAAAGAATGACAAGAAAAAGGGTTAAGATGGATGAATGGATACCAATGATATTTTATATGCTGATGAACTAGTCAGAAAGTGCATTCTTACTGTCAGCAGCTGTGAATTAGGTAAGTTCTGGCTTTCTGTTCTTTGATCTTTCTGGAAGCCTTTTCCAATGCAAATTATTCCATTTTAGACATCTGCTGGTTTTGATTTTCCTAGCCACTTTACAGTTTGCAACTGAGATGTCATTTTGTTGAACACTTACAATTCTACTATAAATCTGTGAATAATAGAAGTAAAACAAATTGCTTCTATTACTTGCAGGTTTTTTTCTGTTTGAATCAAGAGCAGAAGCACTGGGGCTTTTGGGAATAAGGAAGGCAGTATCTAAGTTCAGTTATGAAAGTAGGGCTTGTAAAGGTGTAGAAAAGCTATTTATAAACTTGGAGGAAGTTCCCAGGTGTTGCCACATTGAAAATTAGTTTGATATATTGATTTGTCCATCTCATAATGCGGAAAAAAAAAACCTTAAAGAACCCAAATGGCTGTAATGCTACATATCCCTGAGAATGCTGTCCTCATTTGCATCATGGAATCTTCTAGAAATAAAAGGCTTTGAAAAGCCATGTTTTTTCATGGCTGGAGAAATATATACTTTTAAACATATAAACTTTTTTTTGGTAATTTTATTGTCAAAGGCTGTTTTTTCAAGACATTATAAATTAAAAACTTGTTTGAGCAATAATACTGGTATTTTTAAAGTACTTTACCATCTGTTAATGTGGAGTGGTTTTAGTTTCCTGTGAACGGTCCCTTTTTGTTGATAAGCTATATTTTATAAGATATATTCATGGTATCACAGGTAATTCGTCTGGAAATGAGAATACCATGACCACCTTTACAGATCTAGGCCATTTGGTGCCATGATACGTGGTATTGTGTTAGGTATATTTCAGAGTTAGAAAACATATTTGGAAGTGCAGAGCTAAGCAGTATAACATCTCCTGAGATGTGGTTTCATTCTTCTGAGGTGACCAATTTATTCATGAGACTGGATGTAATAAGCAAAACTCTTCATTAGCTGGCAACTTTGATTCAAATATATATGTTCTATATTTAAATAAGCACTTCAGCTAAGTATCTTTGAGTTGTAAAGGTAGCTATTGTATTTAATTTTCTTACGTGGGTTATTTTTGACATGGCTTGGTAGAAAGCAGATTGATTTACCATGTCAAAATAAAACCTAGGCTTTATATCATTTGTTGTGAGCCTCTTCCAGAATTTCACTAGGTTATCATTGTACAGAACAAATAAAGTGTTTTACAAATCCCAGCATAGGCCAAGTTGCTTGTTTGTTACGTAGTGGGAATTTAAGAGCCCCTTTTTGCGTTCATTCCATCTGGAGAGAGACCCCTCTACAAGATTAATATCTATTCTCAATAGCTGAGTCAACTTCTGTTTTAATTGAATGCTATAACAGGGGTGGTGTATCAACCTTAGATTAAAGCTAAAGGTTTAGACTCTTATATTTAGTGAGGACATCCACAAGAAGTATGCAGTCCTTTAATGAGCCTGCAGACACCTCAGCCAAATCACATAAAGTCAGAACTAGGTCTGACAATTTCAAGCTAAAACTATGTGCTATTGCCCCTCTGACGCTATGCTTTTTCTTTTGTTTTAAGATCAAATACTAGTTTCCATCTCTTTGCCAAGTCTCTCCCTTTTCTTATTTCTAGGTTGTCCTGATTTTAAAAAACAAACAAAAACCCCACCCCCTAAAACAAAATAATCCATCACACCAAAAAACCTTCCCCCCTCAGGTCTTGTCCATAGGTAGATCTCCCTTTAGAAAGGAGGTTATGAAGTTGCTGGAGCGTAGGGATTTGCCATTTTCATATTCAAAAGCAAAATGGTAGGCTTTTTCTCTTGTCTTCTTGATGATGACTTTCCAGCTTCTTCACCTTGGAAATGAGGAGTGTTGCCATTATATGAATAAAGGAATCTTAGCATTAAAGAATTAGTTTGCATTGGACCTCCTTCCAGAGATTGCTTAGTCCAACACCATGCTTAAGGCGGACATAATTAGCCATGGACTGACTTTGTTTTTGCAAAAACAAGGTAACTGTAGTGAAGATACAAAGTCACAAAATGCCTTCAAGCTCCTCTTGCAGCTTTCCTTAAAGGTATGGTTCGATGCTTACGGAGTGAGGTGTCTTTCTCTGCTTCAGGCATTTTTTTAGTAGTTTCTAAAGTGGTTGTTTCAGTTTCTCAGAAAGCTTCTGTCCTAACAGGTGAGTACATCCTGCCTCTTGTTGGATGGCATAGCATGTAAGGATCCATCCAGTATACTGAGGTCTTCAGAAACAGAATGCCCTTTGTTTTTCAGAGTTCTCAAACATTGCCTCTGGATGAGAATTTTGGTTAAATGAACATTTGGTTTGGTCTGTCAAAGTAGTGTTCTAAATATTCAATTACAAATTGAATTAATGTAAGTTAAGATGATAAGATGCATCACACCCTTGATGTGTCTTTGACTTAGCTGCAATCACAACTTTTTTTTTCTCTTTGCAGAGCATTAATGAGTCATTTATATCTGCAGAGTAGGTAGAACCAAATGGCCTGCTATCAGAATGTGGATTAGGAGAACTAGTGTATTCTTTTGGTCACAGACCCAAATAAATCATCTCAGTTTATAAGGAACTGCCCAGAAATAAGCTTTAAGGAGTTACATGTCTGCTCTTATTTTATGTAATGTTGTCAACTGAAGTGTAAATGTTGCCTTAGTAGGGACAACAGACCTTTTGAGTAGCAATAGCTATAGCTCCTTAAGATTATTAGAAAGGGAAGATTGGTGGGAAAAGGGTACTATATATTATTGTTAGAACACCTGTTTTTAAATGTGTTTTTGTTGTATAATTATTTCCCTTTTTTTTCTGTTTTAGGAAATATGATTAAATGCCTAATGCAATACTCCATTTCCTTCCCTTCAGACTTTAAACTTGTCTTGTGCTCAGCACTACCTGTTCTTTCTAGGTTGGCTTAATTACAAACAGCAATCATGTATCTTAAGAAAGAGCTAAAATGCTGCTTCTTCTATTTATACTGCCAACTATGTCTATCCTGTCCCTTTGAATTCATACTTAGGAGCGTGACAAAATTAGTGGAGTTTGAGGCAAGGTGCTTAAATTTTATACTACTTTTGCATTTCTCTTCAGTTCATACTTGGTTTGTAGTTCAGAGAATGATAGAATATCCTGAGTTGGAAGGGATCTACAAGGATCATCAAAGTCCAGCTCTTGGCCCTTCACCCCAAGAATCCCGCCATGTTCCTGAGAGTGTTGTCCGAAGGCTCCTTGAACTCTGCAGCTTAGTACCATGACCACTGTGCTGGAAAGTCTGTTCCAGTGCCTGATCACCCTCAGAGGAAGAACCTTTTCCTAATATCCAACCTAAACTTCCCCTGCTGACTCCTTCACAAGCGATTTCAAGTTCTCTATGTGACATGATTGACACAGCTTGCTTTTATGTATAGTCTAATAAATATATCAGTGATCACTTAAAATATTTACTGAAGTAAATTTGAAGTACCTCAAACACTGAGGTGTTACTGAAGTTTTTTAGAACAATTTTTCAATCTTAACAAAGCTCCACAATATGCTAAGAGTGCAGTGAAAATGCATACTTTCCTACCAAGTTTTCTATTCTATGGTATTGTTTCTGTCATATGGTTTGAGTTAAGTCCTGTAGTCATCATCAAAGCAAAATGACTTCTTGGCAAGTTTAGGTAAAAGCTGTAGATCTGGGCCGAGGGATTAATCGCATATTTGCACAGCAAAGAAAACGTCGTTTTATTTAATGCTCCAAATCTACTGTGATCCTAGTATTTCATAGGTTTTATTTTGGGTTTTCAGAAATAGCTATGATTTCTCCAACTTACAGCTAGTCAAAATGCTTGTTCTTATTTCCCTGGTGTCTGTTGGTAGGTTCATATTTTTCTGTTCCTAGCATTTTCTAAAATGGTCTCTAGGTTAATTTCTGAATCCTTTATAAAAGGTTAACCACAGAAAAGTGCCACTGATGTTCATACTCTTGTCAATCCTGCAGGGCAAGCACCTAGTATTTGTGATGTACAAATCTACAGTTTGAACAGAGTTAGAAAAATGAAGTTCTGAGCACCTTCTTTGAAGTCTTATTTCCAATGCATCAAAGTACTCTGCTTTTCTATTTAGTTTCTTGCTTGTTATTGGGAGGTTGAGCATAGTAACACAGTAACTCAGTACAATTTCTACTACACTGAATGAGGAAGTTTTCATCAAGGTCAGCCAAAAAAAAAAAAAAATCTAATTTTGAAACCTGTGGCAACTCAGTTGCACATATGGGATGTTCTTCAAGTCATGATCACTAGAAATAATAGTATTTAATCTAATTTTCCTGAAATAAAAAGACCACTAAAAGGCAGAGTTGTGCCTTTTCGCAGTCTGGGAAGTAAGGAGTGGCTCTTGAATTTAATTGAACTGAATGTCTTGTCTTTGCTGAAGGATACTGACACTCTCTGATGTCCTGTTCAGTAATCCAGCCAAACACCAATAACTTGCATTCAGCAGTGTTGAAAAGCGAGAAATTTAGGTCCTTAGGATGGTAGTCGCACAGTTATTTTCTTGCATGACAATCCTTATATATTTTTGTCTGCCATGATGGTTCTTTATTGCCTTTGTGTTGCAGGATGCTGTTCCCCTTTGCACAGGTACAATTATTTTTTTGAGGTGCACTGTAAACTTGATCAATGTTTAAGAAACAAACTAATTCCTTGCTGAAAAAATTCTCACCTAGTCTCCTTTCCAGCTGTCATGGTGAGCCCATCAGCTTCTTCATACTCTAGGGAGTCATGAACAAGTAGGATCCTAGTTAATTAGGTGTTTCGGTGAAGAGTCTGTGGCATGATTTCATGAATCTAGTTTTTCATACCCACTCAGTGTTCTCATGATGTTTGAAAATTACTCGATCTGCTAACTCAGTGGCTTACTTGACATCATTGGCAGTGCCCTGCATTTCCATAGTTCTCAAAAAGAATTCATAACTTTCTTAAACTGAGCCAAACTGTGGTAAAGGGATCTCAGGAACAGTGGGCTAGAGCTTGGTGAGGAATGAGAACAATCAAACTTCTAAATGTTTGTAGCATTTGGGAAAGAAGAGCTCTATTTCACTTTTCTGAACTGATCTGTGAAATGTATCGAGTGATACACAGGCAGAATAAGAACTTACGTTTATATATGTATGGGCATGTCTATCTACCTGTATTCATTTGTGTGTGCATATGATGAATTTTTTCCATTACTGTTCAGTGTAGACAAGACACATGTAAGCCCAATAAGAAGAAAGGTAAAGCCTAGTGGTATTTCTAAAGTAATTTCTAGTTCTATATATTCTGGTGTATGAATTCTGTAAATTCAGCCCTCTCTGCACAACTGAACTTTTCCTACTATTACAAGTGTTCCATCAGCATTTGTCAAGAAAGAACATCCCCTTCAGGGTTGGGTGGTGGTAACAATTACATTTATCTTAACTGGTGAGTCAACACTGAAAATCTTCTTTGTCCTTTGCCTCTGTAATAGAAGACTGCTAAGTCACATTCCTTATTGTTCTTTTCCAAGGATGGTTTAAGGGAGGGAGAGAGACAGATGGAGAAGCAGAAATGGCAAATTTGTTTTTCTTTTAAAATACTTTATCTGAATTGACTCAGAAAAGAGGAAGCTTCTAAATAAAATTTATTACTAACCATAGCTAGCAGGCTATTTTTCAATTGCTGTTTCAATATTAATTTTAAGGATAAAGTGTTCACTGCTGGTGTAAACTGCTAGTACTTTACTTTAGATTTACTGTATATTAGTGTTTTATTTCAGAGAAGTCAAAATGAGTAAAAAAAGTTAAGTATTTTTCTTGATATTGTACTGAGTTTCATTTGGTAAAAGACTATACAATATCAGGCCTTTGATTTGTGTAAATTTAAGGTTTCTCTGTTCATCAAAATGACAGTGTTGAGACTTCCCAGGAATGTGTTGAGACTGACGTTGCATAGTAAGATAAGAAAAAAAAATCCATTAAACTGAATTGAAATGCTGTCATTTATATGGCTCTAATTATCAAGGGACTGAAAAGTTTGGTCTGCGATTTTAACACTTCTGTTAAAAATGGTATTTGGCTTAGTGCATATTTTGTGAATACTGTTATACATGTCTCTAAATGTATAAATGAGCTGCAGATCTGTCCTCAGATCTTACTTTAGACCATATCTAATTTATTAAATTTAAAAATACAAGAACTACTTGAACGTGTGTTCATTTTAAGCGTCTTAAAATTAGAGTATTCCTTTTAAATAGGACTCCTCACTGCTCAGCAAGTAAAATATTGTAAGCACCGTTAATGCCAAATATTTGCATCAAAAAGCAGCTGCTTTTAAAGCCTGATATACTTATTTTCTTTCACTTGTATGTATTTTGGACTTTTTAAGGAAGCTATATCAGAATATATATGCTACACATATGTCACTGATTTGATGCTTATATGACTGTTGTTGGCTAAGTATGAAAGCTCTTAGGACAGTCTTAATAAAACTGTGTAAAATACAGATTTAAACTGTGACTACAAATTGTGAATATTGTAGTTTTCTAAAAGCATCAAATTTTGGAGTCACTTCAATTTCCAAATGGCAAACTTAAATAGGAAAATTTTCTAAAAAGCCTGTATGTCCTATTTTCCTACAGTCATTCAACATTTGACACAGTAAATGAAAATTAAATATGATAAGCTACCACATTTGTTATGTAGTGAAAATAATTCATTCTAAGGTTCAAAAAATAAGTTGATGACAATGATTAATTCCTGTTGAACTAGAACATATTTGTTATTATGATATGCATATGTAAGCTGTAATGTATTCCTGTTACCTCTGCTTAAAATAGTAATAAATATGAAAATCTAGTAGTTCAAGGTGTATGTATATACAGGCAAAATGCCATTAATTGCCAACTCTTTGCCTTTTTGTTAAGGACAAGAGATAATTGCCTATAATGTCATGCAGCACAACTCTTCCAGTTTTTAAATCCAGTCTGAAATACCCAAATGTTAATTTTAGAATATTTCCCTGCTTTTCTTCAGTTGTGAATCCGTCCCTGCAGATGCATACCACCTAAGTGTATAATTAAAATGAGGAAAAGCTACCGGTTTTATTTGTG
Organism: Platysteira castanea; assembly: GCA_013397175.1. Taxonomy (NCBI): domain Eukaryota; kingdom Metazoa; phylum Chordata; class Aves; order Passeriformes; genus Platysteira; species Platysteira castanea. The sequence goes on along the minus strand of VYXC01001683.1, from coordinate 532,893 downwards.
ACTCATATACTTTGTCAGATTTGAGCACTTTCTTAGTAGATAAAATAGTTCACTACCTCAGAAAATATTCAAAGCAGCAGGCAGCAATTTGTAATATCTGTGCTGCTCCTCAGATAAGAATACAATATGGTTGTGTCTTCAATGCCGTGAAAACACCGTGTTGAGCTGTGTTACTTTCTTCATAAGCACTGTAGAAATGTAGCGATTTTCAAAATCAAGGGCTAATCCAAAATCCAGGGCCATCTATGCATCTATGCATCTGCTTCTGGTCTATGTCCTCTGACAGTAACTACTGCCTAACAAACACTGTTCTGTCACATTCCTGAAGACATGTGCAATGCATTTTGGTGCTGGTTGGTTTGTTGGGGTTTTGTGTGTGTGTGCACTACAGGCTCAAATCATAATGTCTTTAAAATGTCAATTAGTCATGTGTTGAAGAAGTTCTTAAAGCTCAGAAAAATGTACTTGGGAAGTGCTTTAGAGTTCTTTAGAGTAACCACTGGTCTGTGCTACAGCATGTGTACAGTGCTGGAGGTCCTGTTGATTATAGTGTCCCTGAACAATATTTAAAATAATTTTTAGAAATACTTCTCTTTCTCGTTGTCTCTACTTACATTGTTTCCATGGGTTTAGACTCTTTAGACGATAGTTGGTATGTGTGTAACAAGGAAGCTGTCAGCTTTTCTGTTAGTAGGCTTATGCACTGTGTACATTCTAATCATGAGGCACAGCTGTAGATATATAGTATACCAACCCAATCAGTTTTTTTAGTTGTGAAGGTGATAGATTGGGTTTCATTCGTTCATGTGTTGTAGAACAAGTAACCTGGGATCATGATAATGATCCCAATTCATTCACCCAATTGCTGTTGAGGTCTGTATTGCTCTTACTGTCAGAACTAGCTACATGAAAATGAGTTTGGATTGATGTCTTTGTGCACTTTGGTCAGCTTCTGATCATGTAGAAACAGCCACAGTAATCAAAGGCTTGGCTGTTGTTTAGAACAGCCTTCTTCCAGAAAGATACCTCTTCCTTCTACACATAGGCGCATGCTAATGATAAGTTAGTGAAATGAAGAGTACAGAGAGACACTAAGACATTAAAATTCATACTGAAGCCATGGAGGGAATAATTTAATTTTCTTAATAAAAAACAGGCTGTTAAAAAAAAATTATTGTCAAGTTGTTTCCTTGGTTTGGTTTGGTTTATACAGACAGTTTAAGAAATACAAAAGGAGATGCTGTGCATGTGGAATTGGAATTCCCCTAGATGTTACCATTTCACACGTCATTTTTCAGTTAGATTGGGGGGGGGGGGGGTTATTTAAAAAAAAAAAATCACTGATCAGCAACATGTATTTTAAAAGTACACAAGGGAAAACAAACAAACATATCCCTCCTTAAAATAAATACTATAGAATCATTATTAAGTATTTCTTATCCAGGTAAGAGGGATATTTGAGAAAATACGTGAGTTGGGTTTCTTTGTTTTGTTTTGTTTTGCATTTTAGTATCTACAAGGAGAGAAAAAAAGTAAAAATGCTTCAGAGTTGGTGAAGGGAGTTAATAAAATGTTTCATTTAAAGGTTCTTCTTCAAAGTAGATGTGTGTATCATATTAATTGTGCCTTTGAAGGGCATGGCTCAGAGCACACTGAGATGATGGAAAGGTAGTGCCGTAAGGGACTAAAAGAAGCTGTTCAATCCATTCTTTTACCTAAACTTATATTGGTCCTGCTGAAATGAACAGGCTTTGAATTAGGTATTTCTAGCAACAGCTTTTTAATAGTCACTGTTATTTGAATGGTAATCGTTGCATAATTTGTGAGTGGTTTCATTTATACTACAGTACTTTATTACTGTGCAGATTTTTTTTTCTGTTTTAATACCATCAGAGTTGAAGAGATGCTTTCAGTTTGGCCCCTTATGAACAAAATATACACGATTTTGTCTGACTCTTTTTTCTGAATCACATTATCAGTTCTAGTAGTTGCTCGTGACTGTGCTGAAAGAGGTGTTTAGGAAGAAAACTTGGTTGGTTGCTTAGCAGCAAGCATCATGAGAATTAAAATTTTAAAGCTGCAGTGTCTGTATTTCTGAGTTGTAATAGCTTTAAATTAGAAATTCGTCATAGCTTTCTTTTGTTTCCTTAAGTATGTGCTCATATTTGGCTGTCTTTGGGGGGAATGTAACTCATAATAAACAAATGCTGAAATTTCAGTGATAAAATGTTGCTGTTTATGATCTGCAAGATGAGGTTTGATTCCATCTTTGAAAAAATTTTCTGACTTGTTTCTCAATTTTGTGCTTATCAGCAAAATCAAGCACTACTCAAATTATGTACATTTTTTAATTTTTGTTCTGAGTGTGATTTAAGAGGATTTAAAAAAAAAATTAATTTAATCCACTGTGTTAACTCCTTAGTGTATCTATACTAACTTTAAAAAGTATTGAGTATAAGCAGTAAGAAAACAAAAAAGTGGAAAATTATTCACAATGATAATTCTATTAACTGATAATTAGTGGGGGTTTTCCCCCCATAAACTCCATTAGTGTGCTCACAAAGTACTACATTCTAAAGGTGTCTGGACAAACAATACCAAACTCTTCCATGTGATTTTTCTGATATTCCAGCCTGTCGTCGTAATTCTAGATTGTGTATTCATTGTGCAGGGGACTATGTGGTTAGAATAGGCTAGGAACTGATAGAGATCCCTAGGTACAGCTGTACTACCACTACTGAATAATACAGATCAGAAAGGAAAGAAATTCTCTGTTATTGTCAGTACTCTTCAAGATGATGTTTGAATTTCTGAGAAGTACAGTGTGGAAAAACACATAAACAAATAAACTATACTGTTGTCGTTTGTGGGGTTTTCTTTTTTAGTCTAAATGCCAGTGAGTTAATTGCATAAATATGTTCCTGCTGACTAGAAGTACTCTTGGAGATGTGGCTATAATTGTGGTAATTGTTTTTACATATATCAAAGAAATGATGGAATTTGTCACTTAAAGTGGGCAACAGGAGGAATATTAATAGCCAGGAGTTGTTTTCATTTGGATGTGGAAAATACAAACTACCAAAGTCTTTTCTTAAAAAAAGAAAAGTTTTCTATTTTTGCACGTATTTTATTTCAGACTGTATGTATATTACATGCAGACTATGACTTCTCTTTTTTTCTATAGAAAAATATAGTGGTGATTTGGCTAATTAGAAAAGTTAAGCCATTAAGTCATTGTTAGAAAAGAAATTGAGTGCATATAGTTTTAGCTGAAGTTCAAAGATTTAAAGGCAGTACATGAAATGTGTACTCTGTACAGTTACTAGTAACAAAGATAGGCTTTAAACTCAATAACAAGGGTACATTATTTCAGATGTTGAGTTCTTTACATTGTAGTTTTGCATTTTGCACTTTATTATATATTTTTTCAAATAACGCTAAAATTACAATGTTTGGGCACAACATGGTATTTGAGAAATGTGTGTAATATTCAATTAATATTTAATTTTATATTTAGGAACCGCAATGTAATTTTTTTGTGTGTATTAAGCTTTTGCTGTTTGAACCTTTTCTAATCTTTTATTTATTATAATGCTGGAATATCATTTGATTGTCTTCGCAGTCACAGTTCATTCAGCTGTATGGAAAACATTGTAAAGAAAGACTTGTCACAAGTTACCTTAAGAAGTTCAAGTAGCAAAAGTGTAGATATTTATCTACACATAGTAATAAAAATGCATCCTGCCTGAAATGTTTGTAATAAACTGTTACAGAGTGTGATTAAAACTCATCTTCGAAACCACAAAGGAGCTTAGGATTACAATGGCCAGCAGGAGAACTCCAGTTACATAGAGAAGTGGTGGCCTAGCACAGGCTTCTCTGAGGGCTGTCATAGGAGAGCCACCAGCACTGTGCTGTGGGGGTACACCCATCACCATGGGTCTGGGGGTCGAGGCTGGCTGGGCTGTCTCAAAGATCGAGGGAGTATGGGACACACTTGGGGCATGCAAGGAAAAACTGTTTTGTGATTGCATATGACTTGGACAGTCTGGGGAGGCATCGAAGGCATTGTAGGGGTCAGGGGAGAGAATGGAGGTTTCAAGACGATAAGTTTAACAAAAGCTAAAAACATGCTTGTGACATTACGTTTAGAGAGATGGCAGCTGGGAAAGAATAATGGAGCTCTTTAAACTTGGATGAACAGAATCATGCTGTTCTTTGTCCAGTGCCAAAGCAGTACAGTCTCAATAATTTGAAAAAAATTAGTCTTACTGCATATATTGTAAAGTGTTCCTTCATTGCAGTATTTTGTAAGCTGTGAGTGCAGTGTACTGATAACCTGTTTTTTTAACCTTCTTTTATAATCATTTATATATATGTATTAGTTTTGGTAAGGTACGAGGTTATACATGAGACCTAATTAAAATCCATTCCAGGTTAAGCTATTAATACATCTATGTTGGCAAGTAATTGGGTTGTAAATATTCTGCTATTAGTGCTATGTGAGAGAAAAATCACTTGGAATAAATATGGAGAGTACTGTAAAAATAATACCTAAGCATTTAAAGGGGTACTCTTTGAATAAATAACATGAAAGAACAGCAGTTTTTTAAGTCTAACTTAAACCTAAGTAGTCAAGATTGGAATTTCCATTCTAAAGCAGGGAAACTGTGTTTTTATTTCATATGACATAAAGGACTTTATTTCATATGGCATATCACAGAATCATTTAGGTTGGAAAAGACCTCCAGGATCACTAAGTCTCACCTTGGACTGGTCCCCACCTTGTCAAATAGACCAGAGTACTGAGTGCCACCTCCGGTTGTTTCTTGAACATCTCCATGGATGGTGACTCCACTGCCTCCCTGGACAGTCAAATCCAATTCTTGACAACCCTTTCTGTGAAGAAATTCTTCCTGATGTCCAACCTAGACCTCCCAAGACGCAACTTGAGGCCATTTCTTCTTGTCCTGTTGCTGGTTGCCTAGGAGAAAAGACTGACCTCCACCTGGCTACAACCTCCTTTCAGGCAGTTGTAAAGAGTCTCCCCTGACCTTCCTTTTCTCCAGGCTGACGAAATATAAATATAATACGAATATATGGAAAAATGAAAAAATATGGTTCTTTTTTATTAAAAAATAGTGTTGATTGGCTGAAAACTTGACTTTTTAGGGTTTTTTTTTAGGTAGGAGTGATTAGCATTTTCCTAAGGAAATTAGGCTTTTGAGCAGGTGTCTCTGCAGGTGTGTACATTTTTGTTTGCATAAATTGGAGTGCAGTCTGGTAGAATGTTACTGTTTTGCCTGTTTACGGTAATTATACATTACTGCATAAAGGTTTTGCAGGTTAATAATCTTTGTTTCACTTGGAGACAATTTTATGGGGTTTGGTTGTTGTTAGGCCAATGTGGACCTGTCTCAGCAATCCTTTGACATTTTTATGGTTTTGCTTATCAAATTTTATCACTCTTGTAGACCTGTTGTTCTCTGAAATATTCCCATAGGCAACAGAAACCCACCATTTAATGTAGGGAAATAGTCAAGAAAGAAACCTTTCTAAGACTTATTAGCAGAGCTTTGAACTCGATTCATCAGGGGAAGGGATGTACTTCTGAGTGTCAGAGAGGAACCAGGAAACACTGTCACTATAGGAAGCATCAGGGAAACACCTGTAAATTGTCCCAAAGGAATTAGGGATGGTCTCTTGCAAATGGTGAAAAGGCCATTCTGTGATTCTGTGAGTGGTATATTAGGTGCTGCGATTTTCAGCATCTTACTACCTAAAACCAAAAGGATATGAAAATGTGGAATGAATAAGCTTTGACTTACATGCACACTGGTGATGCTTTTAATTTTCTTTTGTGGGTTATAATATTTTGTCAAGTGTCTGTATTGTTTTCCAGAAGATACTTTTGCTAGATAAACTTGTTGGTCCTGGTAGTAAATCCTTACTGAAAGAGGCTGAAATGGTTTGTGTTACATTTTATGCATACTGGAACACTGCACAGTTGTTCCTGATGTAGACAGGCTGTTCTTGCAATAGAAGACAGGTTTCTAGTGGAAATGGTGGCTTACCCTTTTCTGTTTTATAATCTTTGTTACTGAGATAATCTGTTTGTTCCAGCTCTACATTTATTTCGTGGGAATTGTCATTTTTTTGTAGGTAGAGTAACTGGGGGAGGGAAGGAGAGTTTTATTTGTGATTTCAGAGACAATGTAATTATATGCTTTATTATAATCAGTTTACATAAAAATGTGAATGACTGGCCACATCTACTGACTTGTAAACAAAATCATTGTAGTTGAGTATTTTGCAGAGTTGATCAAAACCTAATTTTTAATTCTTTTCTTTTTTTTAAGGAACTTCATGTTGGTGTTGCTTATGCCAGAATATAGTAAGCAAGGCAAATTAGCTCCAGCCTTGTGTAAGCTTTTAATTGGCCAACATGATGCAATTGAGCATGAATTCCAGGTGGCTTTGGAAATGAAAGAGAACTGAGTGCTCTGGTTGGAAGTTGAACGTGATGACGGCCTGGTCTATGGTAAGGAAACTGAAAATGGAGAAGAGGCACTCCAGAGAAGACAGAAATGTGGAACAAGATGCGGGGGAATGCAGTGCTGAATCTGAGGAATGGACGAGCTCAGAAAGTGAGCCTGAGCAACCATACTTCAGAAGCAGTACTCAGTGGAGAGAAAAGGAGGTTTCCACCAAACCGCATCGGCCACTCTGCCGGTCCCCGTGTTTGGATCGCCCAAGTTTTTCACAGAGCAGTATCACACAAGACTTGAAGCTAGATGAATGCAAAACAAATTTGGACAAGGAATACCAAGCTAAAATGGATTTTGCTTTAAAGCTTGGGTATGCAGGAGATCAGATCCAGGCTGTGCTGAATAAGTTGGGAGCAGATGCGCTCATCAATGATGTTCTAGCAGAGCTTGTGAGACTTGGCAACAAAAGTGAATCAGAGGGACAAAGCACTGCCAGCAGTACCACTAGTACTCTGGTGCCAAGAGGCCCTTGCCCAAAGGAAATAGCAAGCCCTGAATTGTCACTGGAAGACGAAGTGGTGGATAACAGTGATAACTTGAGGCCAATTGTCATTGATGGAAGCAATGTCGCTATGAGGTGGGTTTCCCTGTCACAATATTTGAAAATAATAAGTCACTAAAATATTTAAGAGAAAAACCAATATTGATGGCAAAGTCATTTTAAGTCATGTAGACTATTACACTGATAATACAGGTATTTTATGGATTCCTTAGCCTAGGCTTTTAATTATGCTGTTATTCCTTTATATGTAATCCATATTCCAGTTCCCCTGCCCTCCTTTTAAACCCAAGTTCTCGCCTCAAATTTTTTGTTCAGCCTATCTGCTTGTAATGTGCTTTTGTGTGGATGGGTTTAGTATTCTGAAGTCCTTGAACAATACTGAAAATTGCTTCTGGACATTAAAGGAAGGTAACCAAGTAGGGTAGGAGAACTTGGTTCTTTCTAAAATGACATGCAGTATATATGCTAATGCAGTGCAGTGAATTCATGGTATTGGAGCTCCTGATGATTGAGCCTGCTCAGGATTCGAAGCAATTTAGCTGTGTCTAAACAGGGATAATGCATGAGCTAAACCTGCTGACCTGCATGGCTATGCTGCTTGCCCCACCGTGAGTACTGTGTGCAGTTTTGGGCATCCAAAGGAGGGTCATGAGGATGGGGGAGGGTCTGGAGGGGGGGTCTTACAAGGAGCACTAAGGTCACTTGGTTTGTTCAGCCTGGAGAAGAGGAGACTGAGGTCAGATCTCATTGTGCTCTTCAACATCTTCATGAGGGAAAGTAGAGGGGCAGGTACCAATCTCTTCACTCTCATACCAGTGACAGGACTCAAGGAAATGGCATGAAGCTGAGTCAGGGGAGGTTTGGGTTGGATATTAGAAAAACCTTTTTCACCCAGAGGGTGGTTGAGCACTGGAACAGGCTTCTTAGGGCAGTGGTCACAGCACTCACCCTGACTGAGTTCAAGAAACGTGCACAACACTCTCAGGCATGTGGTGGGATTCTTGGGGTGTCCTGCGTGGGGCCAGGAGTTGAATTTCAATGGTCCTTGTGGGTCCCTTCTGACTCAGGATGTTCTATGTACACTTGGCTGCTTAGGTCAACACTAATCCGAGAGATACTTGTCCCATGCCACTTTTGAACATGGCTGTAGAGTACAGAGTTCAGCTAGCCAATGATTTATTTATCATTGAGTAAGTATGACTTTTTTATGAGGGAGCTATTAAAAGTCTGTTTAGTGATCAGTGATACCAAGATTTCTTCAGGTGGTGTTCATACAATAGACTTCTATTAGTATCAGTCTTCTGCTCTAGAAGAACTGGTGATATGAATTATTATTTTTTTCAATGTATTAAGAAAATCCAGATTTTTATAGATGTATTGAGTATGCTGACTTTTCAAATACATAAACCCTTCAAATCTTGTAACAGTATTTTATATACAGGATTTTCCACTGTCAAGTTGTGCTTACATGAATCTGTAAGATGTGTCTGTAAACCAACGTTGCCAAAGCTGGATTTAACTTTTTTCGCCTCTTTTTTTCTGTGCCTGTTGAACTTGTAATCTCTACTGCTTGAGTTACTTCTAAGAATAATGTGGCAGGCAGCCACTGGAGGAAAAAGGGTGTGTACTCTGACTATTTCATAGCTCATATCTGATGCTTTATTTATAAGACCATAAGACTATCTCAAGTTGTAAGGGACCCATAAGGATCATCAAGTCCAACTCATAACAAAATGCATATGCATCTGAAAGTTTTAAAGGATATTAAATTCTGTAAAATCTGAAACATATAAATATTTAAGGAAAATGCTTTTAGCAATATTGTGGCTTCTGTATTCATTACAGTTGTGAGGATTTAGACTATGCTGGTTATCCATAATCAAACAGATGACATTAGATCTGTCTGCCTTGGGTCAGTTTTGGTGTTACTTTCTGTAATGTTTTGAGCCCAGGAAAACATAGTCCAGTAATCTATGATGTCATTCTACAATAGTAAGAATAACAACAGGAATTTTTAGGTGAAATTTTGAATGATAATCCATAGAATTTTATGGATTTTAAGGAAAATTTTAATATGATGGAAGTCTCCTAATTATGCAAAATCTGTTCTGCAGACTGAGAATATCTCAAAAGTGTAAGGCTTTTCCTGCTTAAAAATATTGCAGCTATAGATGATGCAGATAGAGATTGAATAAGATTAATAATTAAGATTCTCCTTGGTTTCTATCAAACCTCTTAAAAATTTCTCCTTTCCCTTGCAGAAACTTCTTCGGCCTTTTTAAAAATTAAACTCTTTTGTTTGAATTGTGTGCTGTTTCAGAGACTCCTGTGTGTTCCAGAAAACAAATTTTTAGTGAGGATGGAACTTAAACAACATTGACACAATAATTTCTTTCCTATAAAAAGTTCTAATTAAAAATGCAGAACACTTAGTATCAGAAGAAAAGATTTTATTAGTAGAGATGTTTAAGAGCACTTATCACCAATGACAGTCAGCATTGTTCATTCCTCTTTTTGTGATAGCATTTTACGGTGCTACTTAAGGTAAGCTCAATTTGTTGGGGAAAGTGGTATTTTTCATTAGGTCAGCTAATAAAATGAAAAAACTGAAAAACTTATGTTTACTTGCTTTTGCTCTGGGGATAGTGAAATTTCACCATTTATAGACTTTTTAAGTAGAAGGGTTGCTGTAATCTGGTGGCTGAATAGCTCTGTACAGTTGTCTTTTTCCAATTATGTAAGGAGGCCTAATAAAACTTTACAGACTTAGTTTTGCTTATATCCTTTGACCATGGCAGCTTCAGAGGAAAAAACCAACCAAACCACCACCACAAATACCAAAACCAAATGTAACTTTTGTCCTTGCTGTTTCTAAAACTTGCATGTTCTTCAGCCATGGGAACAAAGAAGGATTTTCCTGCCGGGGAATTCAACTAGCTGTTGATTGGTTTCTGGAAAAAGGACATAAAGATATCACTGTGTTTGTACCTGCGTGGAGAAAAGAACAGTCTCGACCTGATGCACCAATTACAGGTAACATCAAGATTTTCTTTGACCCCTTGGTTAAAAAGAAAAAAGATTATTGTCATGTTTCTGATGGGTCCCAGTACTGGACTGTGGATGTGGTGATGATGGTGTTGCACTCAGTTTTGGTTTGAAAACACAACAGTTTCACTGGTGAGGAAAAATGCATTTAAGTATCTGCATGTGTAAAGAACGATGTGGGTTTTGTAACACGGTTGGATGGTTTCAGCACTTTTGAGGAGCAATAGTCGAAATTTTCCCATTAGCAAACATAGTTGAGCATACAGGAACTGAGTCTTATTTGCTGGGTGAACATAAAATAAGTAGTAAAAGGCCAGGGGCTGAGTTAATAGGGTTATCTTGAACACTGAAGAGGCAGCATGTGTTTTGACCCATAGAAAGTCCTTACATTTTACTCTAGGTTAACAAGAAGTTTATTGTAATACAGTAACATCTGAGTTCCTGATGTGTTCAGGAAGACTGAGTAAAGGTACATGGCTACAGAGTGGTTTTGAAGTTCAAATATTGAATGTTGAACTCAGTGCATTGAAACCTCAGAAATAAAATCCACATCTAGGTGTTTTTTAACGATAATGAGGACTGTGTATGAATATAATTGCAAGATACTTTGTTAGAAAAGAGGGGAATAATTTTCATAATACAAAGGTTGCATTTCTTTCTTTTAAAACTTTTTAAAAGCTGCTCAACTGAAATTATTTTACAGATCAAGAAATCTTACGTAAATTGGAGAAAGAAAAAATTCTTGTTTTCACTCCATCTCGAAGAGTTCAGGGAAGAAGAGTAGTTTGCTATGATGATCGATTCATAGTAAAACTTGCTTTCGACTCAGATGGCATCATTGTGTCAAATGATAACTATCGGGATCTTCAAAATGAAAAACCAGAATGGAAGAAGTTCATAGAGGAGCGGCTACTAATGTATTCCTTTGTGAATGACAAGTATGAGTTTTTTCTTCAAAAGTAAGTAAATTTGCTACTTCACCATTCTCAGGGAAGACTGATCATGTTTCATTTCTTTTCCCTTAGATTTATGCCTCCAGATGATCCTTTAGGACGCCATGGTCCAAGCCTTGAAAATTTCTTAAGAAAAAGGCCAGTTATTCCTGAACATAAGAAACAACCGTGTCCTTATGGTAAGTGCCCAAGTCAGATCGATTTGTTGCATTTAAAGGTAGGTGAAGCAAGCAATTAATTAACATCTTGTCATTACTGGAACAAGAAAATGTACCATTTTCATGTTGCCATCCAAGCACAATGTCCATTTTTATACCCTTCATATACATATTTATAAAAACAGTGTCGTTTATAAAAGCAGAAAATTAAGGATTACCAGATATACCTTGTGGATAATACAACTTTTTGCTATTTTATTCTGGTTTGTATTCAAGGAAGGCGATTCATAATTAATAAAACTGTGTTAAAGCTGATTTGTTTTTTATAGCACTATGTGTATGTTGTCATTATTGAAATCATGAGCCAGTAGGAAGAAAAATGGTATGTCTTGCCTTGGATGCAGATATACATGAATACAGGCAGCAGAGTCTGTGGCTGCCTGTGTATATCAAATACATGATTATTCCTTAGGGGTTTAATGTAGAAATACTACTATTGAAAAGTAGTGAAAGATATAAAGAAAAAAGATAGCAACGGGTAGTATTAATGAGTTTTTGAATTATTTAATGTGAAAACCCTTTTCTTCCAGGTAAAAAGTGCACCTATGGGCACAAATGTAAATATTACCACCCAGAACGTGCAAACCAGCCTCAAAGGTCAGTAGCGGATGAGCTTCGAATAAGTGCCAAATTATCTGCTGTGAAAACTATGAGTGAGGGAGCCTTGGCCAAATGTGGCACAGGGCCATCCAGCTCCAAAGGAGAAATCAGTTCTGAAGTGAAACGCATTGCCCCAAAACGTCAGTCAGATCCAAGCATTAGGTCAGTAGCTGTGGAGCCTGAGGAAAAGTTATCAGCAGCCCGGAAGTCCGAGGCCAGCTCTGTCCCGTCTCTGGTTTCTGCATTAAGTGTACCAACGCTCCCTCCACCAAAAAGCCATGCAGCTGGTGCATTAAATACTCGTTCTGCAAGCAGTCCGGTGCCAGGTTCCTCACAGTTCGTACATCAGAAAGCCTCACTGGAACATATGTCCAGTGTGCAATATCCTCCTATACTAGTCACCAATAGCCATGGCACCTCAGTTAGCTATATTGACCAGTATCCCAAATATGAGTCACTGGGGGACCATGGCTATTACTCCTTACTCAGTGATTTCTCCAACTTAAGCATAAGTAGTATCCGTAACTCAGATTATTACGGGGCTGATATGGACCAGGGGATGTATTCTAGAAACTCAAGCCCCTGTCCTGACAATTGCTTAAGCCATACAAGTAATGATTCTTATTCCTCTTACAATGACTTGTATCTGGGTGTAGCAGATGCCAGTCCAGAAGACAATGTGAAGAGCCACAGACTGCCATCGAAAAATCGTCTTCAGCCTTTCCCTCATGGTTACCATGAAGCCTTAAATAGAGGTCAGAGTTATGGAACTGAAGAGCCTAAGCAATCCCTTCGCAAACAGTCAGTTTCCCACTTAGGCCTACATGCCCAGCATCCAGTTGTTGCAGCACGGTCCAGTTGTCCAGGAGAATACCCTGTGCCTCAAAATGTTCATCCATCAACTGCTCAACCAAGCCGTGCCTTGGTGATGACAAGAATGGACAGTATTTCTGACTCACGGCTTTATGAAAGTAACCCTACAAGGCAGAGACGACCACCTCTCTGTCGAGAGCAGCATGCCAGCTGGGATCCATTACCATGTGCATCAGACTCTTACACTTACCACTCGTATCCGCTGAGTAACAACCTCATGCAGCCATGTTATGAACCTGTAATGGTAAGAAGCATGCCTGAAAAGATGGAGCAGCTCTGGAGAAATCCCTGGATTGGGATATGTGGTGAGCCACGGGAACCTCATATCATCCCAGAACATCAGTATCAAACATACAAGAACCTCTGCAATATTTTCCCTCCAAGCATTGTCCTTTCTGTGATGGAAAAGAATCCCCACATGACAGATGCACAACAGCTGGCAGCTATGATTGTTGCCAAATTAAGAACAGGGCGTTAGAGGAGTACAGCCTCTTTTGGATAAATGAAACTGTACAGCACATAGGACCTAGAAGAAAACTTACATGAAGGAAGAGGCCAATTTATTGTAAATATTTTCTACTAAGATATATAAGTATAAAATGCTGTACACAGTAGCAATCATATATATGCTGAGGCACTATATAAAAGTTGATTGTATTGCAAATTTTAGGATTTTAAATATAGGGATTTTTAATAGTATTTTATAGGAAATGCATACCTTGCTGCATGGATAGCTCACTAAGAACTATAATGTCACAATCAGTGTCTCAAAGCTGTTACTACAAAATTAGTGTTAGCAATTACATTGCATGTATTAGTGTACACTTCCAATTTGCATATAAATACTTAATTGGCCTCTAAAAGTATGCTCTATACACACCCAGATGACTTTTAGGGTTTCAGCATTGTCATTTAACACTGCCTACTGGCATCTTAAGTACTGAAGAAAAAGTAAATTTGATAAAACTTAAGATTGTTTATAAAAGGAAAAACTGATGTCAGTTTTTCAATGTCAACATGGTTGTTGTTAGTTAAATTTCAGAACTGTTCCTTAAGAGTTTGAATAACTATTACATTGTTCAGTATGTTGGCTCAATCTAACAGAAGCCAAATACTTTATTAAATTAGGACCAAAACATTAAGGAATGTAAAGGCATGAGTGCCATTCAGTAAACTGAAAGTTTAACTGTAGCTTCTCTCCAGAATCTCCTCTCAAATGTGCAGTAAGCAGCTGCTGGCCCAAATGAGTAGACAAGCTGAAAATAAATTGTCAGTATTATGTAAACTCAACTTGAAGCAGAAAAAATTGGATGTTAACATGGAAGTTCATCACTAACTACAGCCCTTCCTCTGGGAGCAAGGATGGTGTTTGAGTGAGCCTGACATTCAAAATGTACGAGATCAACTTCAGAAATGGCGGAGGGGGAAGGCTGCTTCTTGAAGAGAGATGCTCCAGTTTGGGTTTGTGGCAAAGCTGTCCTGGTTTTTGCTCTCCAGATCCACGCAAAGGTGTGCATTTGCCTTGTGAAGGCTTTTAGAGTTCCTGTTTCAACAGGTGAGATAATTTTGTGTGGCATTGTTTGCGCAACTGGTATCTTGCTCAGGGTGGGAACCTTTGTAGCTAAATGTCTCCAAAAGAGGCGTTTATTGTTTTTTTTAAGCTGCACTGACTGTACGCCCTTTTTTGAATCCACTGTATATTTCAACATTTTGAACCATGACTAACTCGACGTGTCTCGAGCTAGGACTTGTTGACTTCTACTGTAGTTTTTTTCATGAAAGTTGAGAAGGCCTGGTTTATGGCCTTTTGTTTCTTCATGAGAAGGTGTGACACTGCCTAAATGTTTCTTACTGTGAAACACACAGAACGTGAGGCTGCAGTCAGGGTTGTTTCTGGTGTTTTGATAATGGCTTGCATGCTGCTTTCTAGTTATCTGTTTGTCTCAGAAACAAAGTTTATCATTTCCTCCACTTGTGTTACTGTAGTGGTTGGTTTGATTCAAAATATCTTGTGGGCTCTTTATCATGTGCAAAATAGGTTCCTGTCATATAAAAAATCCCACCAAATGAACCAACAAGAAACCACAATTATGGGTGCAACTACAGTTAATTTACTCACATGTGATAACTGTCAGGATATCACACAGGATAAATTTTCTTGTGTTGGTACAGGTGACATATATAATGACTGTGTCATTATGTATTTGAAATTAAGTACCTTGAAGGTGATTCTGTACTTACACTTGGTGTTTAAAAATTACTTAAGTTTTAATTAGTTGGTTGTTCTCTCTGTTAGTGGGGAAAAATAATCCAGACACTTATAACAGTTGGGGGAAAACAGATTTAACTCTTGACCAGTTTTCAAAAACATTTCATATTTTTAATTTGCAATTAATTCTTATTCTCTTCTCTTGCATGGTATAAGCAGCTGAGAGCAATGCCTCAAATAACCAGAAATGACCTTTTGTTTGTTGATACAAATTGTATCTCTTTTTCTTGATTGTATAAAAACTGTGTATAAAAAAAAATCTCTAGATTAACTTCAGTATTACATTTTCACCACAATGTTTGTGACACCGTGTGTCACAGGGAAGTAGCCCATGAGTAATTATGGATCTTTTTTTATTTAAAATGGGCACTTGTAGTTTATAGACAAACAGGGACAACTTTTCAGAACCAGGTTATTATGTGCACAAATACCGTGTGTACACCTCAAAGCATTACATAGGTATCTTCAGTCTATTTATTAAGCAGATACATTCTTGCACTAAACTTTATGTAAAAATGTTGCTGTTAACTCATCTGCATGTGTTTAAAATGTAACAGTAATTGCTATAGACCCTATTTTATTCTAACTAATTAATTTATAAATTATTTAGGTATGAGATGAAGTTTATTGTGCACTCATGTTTTCCATCCTGCATGGAATTAAATATTTGTATGCAGAAGAATGTTTGTTCCATTTTTCTCCATTTATAAAGATAAGCTATTTTAAGAGAGGTTTAGTAGGTGATTTTGATGTTTTCTAATGTGGGAAACTCAACAGAGATTTCTGTATGAAGTGCTGGATGGCTTATGGAGATATCCATTTTTGTTGGATTTGTCCAGTCATTTTAATTTTCACTGCCCTTCGATGGAAGAATTTCTTTTCAAACAATGGGAGTGCTGTGTGAATACAAACCCAGCATACTATTTCCCTAAGGCACTTCAAAGGCAAATTGTCTTATTCTAAGAAGCTATTGGCATCTATCATGCATAGTTACAGAATTGGCAGTGTAGCCTTGTGGAAATAAGCTGCAAATTTTGTGGTTGTTTAGTCCTCCTTACAGGTAAAGAAACTTTTCTATGTGATGTAGTCTTTCCTGATCAACTATTTTAAGTGATAATTTGGTCATCCACACCTGTTTTCAGATATGTTTACAAGACAGTTCAAATCACTGACACGTTCATTAATCTTTAGCGCATAAGCTTAGATTTCTTCTTACATGGAAGAGTTGATCTTATTAACACCTGATCCTAACTGTCTATATTGTAAATATAAGACTTTGTATAAATGCTCTTTTTTAGAGCATAGTATTTAAATGTTTTTAAAACTAAAAGAACAGTTCTAGAAACTGTATTTTAATAAAATCCATGAAAAAACAATTCTAGATGAGGGGGGAGAAAAAAGAGTGAAGGTAAAATCATGGACTACTGCAGTTGACAAGAGTTAAGCAGTAGATTTTAGTGCTTTACTGGGGCCAGAGCATTCTCTGGGAGTTCTGATTTACTTATCTTTCATCTTCAGCTATATTACTTTCACATAATTTGTGACTTAAAAGTGTGTAACTTTAAATTCATAAATCAAAAACCAAATGCTTTATGGGATGTCCGTCTAAATTATTTAATGTTTTTTGTAAGGATTACATGCCAGTAATATAGTAAATTGTACATTATTTCACTGCTGTTAGTCCTGTTGTTGTCACATTGAGCTGCAGTAGTTGGCTTTATTCATTTGTAGAGTTAAACATTCCTGTTTAATTGTTGTAAAATTTTATAAATCTCTTTGGGTTTTTTTGGTTGACCCAAATATAATGTAAGTCTTAATGACAAAATGAGTGAAAATGGATGTTAAACCAGTATGTGGTATTCCTAAATCTCTGTGGTGGTAAGTGGGCACTGCTCTAGTTGCTGCAGCATGTAATTTATTTACTAGCATGAGTCTGTTTAGCTTTTGTAAAAATGCTTTAGCTGTAAACTTAAAAATAAGTGTGGAGTGTGGTTGTGTAGAACAAGTAGGAGATTCATTGAAAAAAAAAAAACCAAAACCATCTAAGTAGGTGAGTTTCCCCCTACATACTCCTAATGCCAGTTTGTCTGAAATTGTGCATTTTGGCATTTTGTTCAAGTAATAAAGTTAAAAATACTTGGTGACATGTATGCATACCTCTATGATCTATATCAACCCGCAAACAGGAACATTTGATTATTGTAATTTTTAAAACTCCACACAAAGGGGAAGAAACGTGTATCATTTCTGTGAAACTTTGTTCCAAAGTTGAAATATTACTTGACCTTGACTTGCCAAAAGTTTACCTGAAGCATTAGTACTCCAGGACTCGTAACAGTCAGATCTTTAGATCTGTCACAGTTACTGCTATGGTGAGCGTTCAGCTTTCATACTCCTCTTATGTACCTATCACTTGTTTGTGTGACAGAGCCCTCACTAAGTGTATTTCCTGCAATATTTCAACTGAAAAAATATAATTGCACCATCACGTAAATTATTCTTATGCCAGTGTTTGGTTAGCCTTTGAAGAGTCATTATACAATATTGCTGATTTTGGTCTGTATTTAAAGTTTGTAAATGTATTAAAAGAATTGCAAGAATCTAAAACAAGTATAGGCTATCACCTGTTCCCATCTGCTCTATGTAAATGTTTTGCACAATTATTTAATAATATGAAATATGTTATAGTTTATATATATAAAAATTTTTGCTTATTTAATAAAACTGACAGCCATTGGATTATTTGTTTCTAGCTTTTTATTTTTCAACCCTCTTTAGACAAGACCCCCAAAAAGCTTTTTTGCCTGAAACAACTGTTGCAGTCTGTCCAAGTTATTTATTGGAGTTTTTTTCAGCTGATGACTGAAAAAATCCCAGATTCTCTATGTGGGGTAATGGCTGATACACAGGGCAGTAACTACAGCTGATCAAGGTATTGTAGTAGTAGTAGCAGCACATGATCTTACCAAGTGCACTTCTTCCAAGGAGGAAAAAAGTTACAGATGGTACAGTATTTGCCAGGACCACACATTCCTATTTGAACTGTTATGCTTGTTTGCAGTACAAAATACAGTAATTTAAGTAATTTCATACTCAGCTAAATGCAGTAATAAAAGATCAAATCCCTTTCACTTGGAATTTCCTAAATAAGTTTAATTAACTGCTGAGAAAAAGAAGTATTTCTAAAAATGCTTGGAAGGGGAAGGGCTTCCATGAAAAATCCCTCATAATAGAAAACTTATTTCCTTTTGCATTGGCACCGCTTGCTTTTAGAGGAGTAATTTTTGGATGTCTGGTAACAAGCAGCTGCAGTAAGCAGGATAACAAAAAAATAGAGAAGAAGGAATAAAGAAATAATACTTATATTCTGGACATCTAGCTAAGCCTTTACTTGAGAGCTAGTCCAAAGCATCCATGAAACTGCTGTTCTAAACGTGCATTTCAGCCCTATGAAATGTACTGCTAAAGTCTATGTCCCTTTTTGTATCCCTTCCTACTGACATGTTATTCTTTCTGTTTAGTTTGTAAAACCTGCAAATTATTAGATGGACTCAAGAGAAAGCCTCTGTTTTACCCTCTAGCAGATGCACTCTAACAAATTCTTACTGAGGAGTCCTGCAATAAATATACACGTAAACTCCTGGGTTTTTTTGACAGGTAACTTCAGAAGCCTCTTAAGTTCCAAGAACCTGTAACAGAGGTAAAAAAAGTTTTTCCTATTCAGTTATCTGGAAGCCATTTTTCTCAACAACTTTCCACAAAGGTACTTTTTCAGTCCATTTCTGCAGTAATCATACCAGCTCTCTGCAAACACCACAGTATTGGTTATGAATATCTGTTGCCCTGGTTTTTGCTAAGCCTTCTGTTCTTAACCTTGGAGTCAGAAATTCTTTCTCACAGTTTCATGTACATAATAGCCAATGTTTACCTAACGGTATTTTCTGGTTTTCATTCCTTTTGTGATAAGAGAACTTTGATGAGCACCTTTTTTCTCCAGTGGGATTGAGAAGGAAGTGACATGCTCTCCAATCCCTTGTGGGGTTGGGAATGGTATAAGACGTGATATATGTAAATAATAAAAGTCTTTCTCTCCTTTCTGCTGAACCTGGCAGGTGTGAGAGCATCTTATTGTGTTTTCCCAGACACAAATATCAGCAAAATCATGAAGTAACATGAAGCCAAACACTTCAATCAAAAAGAGACAGTAGTGGCTTCAAGACTATCACTTGAAAAAACATCATGACAGAAACATTTCAAAGGTATTTATGTACCACAGTGCATTCAGCCATGCTCTAGCTAGGATTGATCCCTGAAGCTTCACGTGAAATCCTAGAAAGGTGAAAACTCTAGCACAACCTTATCCTGGGAAAATCACTCCTCCAGGACAGCATCACTGAAATAAGATGGGCTCAACAGTCTTGCTAATGAGGGCCAGAGGACACTCTCCAGAGTGAAAACTGAGAAACAGCATCCGGGAGCAAGGTTTGCCTTCGGTCAGTTGTATTTATTAACCACGAAAAAGTTAAGGAACATGGAGGGATTCCAAAGTACTCTTAACTGTATTTGGCAAACTTCAACTGCTTAAGCAAGACAATGGTTACTGTACATGCAACTTAAAACACACCTTTATAAAACAGTGATTTTACATGGTAAAAATCAATAAATCACAGCAACAACTTCTCCTGGAGTGACTATTTCCCCACCACCATTACTAGATCTTCCATGCCACTTAACTTGTGCAATACTAAAAGTCACAGAGCACTCTGCTGCTGTCTCAGAAAAGTTGAAGGCCAGTTTTTATTTTATGGAAGTCATTCTGGGTCCACAACAATCCTCCTGTCATGGGAACATTCAGTTCTGCAGAGCTGTGAGGAAAAGAATAAAGTACATAATCACTGGGCTGATTTAGAAGCTTACATCACCAAAGTAATTTTGATAGCACTTTATTTCCAAAACATTTCTCATTTTTAGCTCTGAAACATTTATCTGCTGGAATGTCCTTAGTTTTTAATCAGTTTATTCAAGAGAGGCAATAGTCCTGAAACATGAAAGGTACAATGCACAAACCAGAAGAAAGGTGACCAGGTATTAACAATTGTGAGGGAGAAATTACTTCAGAAATAACCAGAGAACAATTTTCATCTGAACCTCCGTCTGTCCTTTGGAGCTACGAATACAAGCTCATCAGGTGAAACGCTAACTCAGCAAGCAACTGAAACGAGAACAGTCTGTCACAAATCTTACAATGCTTATCCTGTACACTGATGCTACCATTTCTATGGCTTTAGAAAGAAGTTATGGGACTTAGACATGCAACCCCTAGAGCAACAGCACGTCAGCAACTCCACCCTCAGAAAACTCTCTGAGTGGTCATTATTTGCCAAATTTGCTCCTGCTGTCAGGTAAAACTGACACTGGGAGCTAATAAAAAGCACATATGCCTATCACAAAACCCAAAACATCTGCCTGAGGGATGACAGCAGGTATTCAAAGTTTCAGAGATTGCCTCACCAACACTAAACATGAACTTTGACAATACACATGCACAGCATAGACCAGAAAAACCAACAATGAACACAATCTTTTGGGAGGAAGGAATTGCAGAAAGACAAAGAAGGGCACTGCTTTTAGAAAGGGCATGTCCCACTGCCTATGTTGCAGATGCTTTTCCAAGCACCTTATGGATCTTTTCAAAGCAAAACGTCAAGTTCTCAGAATCTCTCGTACCATCCTTTAGTACCTGCCTTCATGAGCCTGGCAGAACAGCTCTCTGCAGACAGAGAACTTAGAGGGCAGCACCAAAAAAGTAAATAGCAAACACCCCTTCTGGAACAGGCCATACAAACACCTTTGATGGGGAAGAAAAAACCCACGTAGCTACAAGACAGAGGACAAGGTTTCTGCACAGAAGAAGATGTAAGCAGTCAAGAAAATCTGCTTCTTTCTGCCTTGGGGAAATCAGACCACCTTTCCAAAACCACATGTCCTTTGGCAAATGGAGAAGCTGCTATGCAAGGGAAATAAGAATAATGAACAAGCTGCCGTTGTAGCACTCCTGATGAAACCTGGATTATTTCCAGGCTCAGCTTCAGGAATAAATCAGGTTCTGCTCCTTTCTATTTGTGGTAACAACGGGTTTTCCTCATGTTTCTAAGATTTTTTTTCTTGGCATCCTGCCAGGCTGTAATCTGAGTGGAACAAACTGTCTGCCCCTTTCCCTACACAAAGAGATGCAGAAACACATGTTACTTTTGGCCTGGTATGTGCTTTCTCATTTTCTGCATGAGTATTTTCTAGTAATATGAGCTGCATGACACATTACACTGTTCAAAAAACAGCCTGAGATTTACGTATCTGGCTTGTAGCTTTTTAGCCTGCAATTAATATACTACCAGTCCTCACTATGACTAAATCGTATTTCAAAATGCAGTCCAGGCATCTTCCTCCAATGGAACATAATGTTACTGATAAGGGATGGTCAATTAATTTGATCCCATGGAGGATAACCACGAGGATGGAGAAGAATGCAAGCCTTACTTTTTGGAAGATTTGAAACTGGCAGTTTGGAATCTGAACACAACTTCTGAATATGTGAAAATATGAACATGTGCAAGATTTCTTCTCAGTGAAATACCCCAGGCTGCATGATTCTCAGATTGGGCCCACCAACCACAGAAGAGAATCAGGGATTAGAAAGTTGTCCAATCAAGTGTTAAAGAAAATAACTGCAATTCATTTATATTCTGAAGCATTCCTTGGATTCAAATAATAGGAGGCAGGTTTATATGTGTATGATGAAACTGATTTGACAGCTTACAGCATTCAAGTTCCTACAGCTTAAAAGTGTGAAATAATGACCCTATTAAAACATCTACAATGGGATGCTTTAATTGGATAAACTTCATTTAGCAACAAAAATGATCTGACTAAATCTTATAGAATGCTCCTGTTATTTCCAGGACAAGCTGTGTTTCTTTACTGAGGTCAGATCTGCAGCTCTAAATTACTAGCCACAGCTCTAAAAGGTCACTGGGCACTGCCAGCCTACTGAGGATCAGAGCCCCAGCAAATAGAAACTTAAATTTTCAAGCCTGCTGGGGCTGTGCTGATACCTGCTAAACAGCAGTATTTCATAACCCTTGCAATGGTTTCTTTTGAAAAAGAGCAGGAAGAGTGAAGATAGAAATATTATAAGATAGTGTCCTCAAAGGATACCACCAGGGTTAGGTTAGTAGGTATTAGAGACAATGGTAGATATTTGGGTCAAACTATTTAAATAGAAGTAAAAAGGAAATCTCAGCCCTAATTTTTTACATGGTATAGTAAAAGGCACAGAGAGAGAAATGCATTTCACGGTTCAAGGGCAAAGTACCAACTACACCATTACTCACTTTGTATTGACAGACTTCCACTCATCCCTCACTGGCTGATCAAGCAGGGACATCATAGAATAATTATCCAACATGAGACCATCAGGGTCATCTGTCTGACCTGGGAGTTTCCCAAGAGGAAAGTCTTTCCATCTTACTTCATCTAGATAAAAACAGTACAAAAACAACAAGTCTGACTTTCCCAAAGAGATGGTCAAAACACAAGATCACCCTCCCCAAGTCCATAAATACTGCCTCATGCAACTCGGCCATTCAGCAAATGATCTGAACCAATGTCACAGAAGCAGAGGACAGTTTTGCTTCTGTTCTCAAAACATCCAGTTCTAACAAGCTGTTCACATCAGCATAACTAAGATGTCTTTTTTTTTTACTTCAGAAAATTTCCCAGTGAATGAAGTAAAAGAGTTCAGTCTTCTAGTGGCTGCTTTTTTCCCTTTAAATGTCATTTTGACTCCAGGTCTTCTCCACCAACTTCCTCCTCCTGTGTTCAAGTCATGACTCATACAAAATTCTTAGTTACAGAGACCTTCAACCCCCACGAGAAAGTACAGCTACTGTAACAAAGCTAACAAAACACTCAATATACTGTTTATTCCTTCTAAAACTTGTCTTACTCCTTTCTTTTGTTTGCCACCATGTCATAATAACCACTTAGCCAGAGCATGGAACTTAGGTTCACAGACAAACTGTGCTTTCAAATACTCCCGAGTCTGACAAACAGAAGTCCAAGAAACATCCATATTTTCTTCACCATTCACAGCTGGCATATATGCTGCCCCATCAATTGAATACACTGAAATTTTAAAGCTTGGAAAAGCCTAATAAAAAAATTAATGAGACAGTAATAGCATGCTCTTGGAAAACACATAGTATTTTAAGAGCTTAAGAGAAATGACTCCTGCACATAAATGAAAGACTGGAAACCTCACATTTTTCAGTAATCTGGCATTTAGATGACTTTGAAGCACAATTTAATTATGGCCAGACCCAAAGGGCTGAGATATCTTGCACTTCAATTAACATTTGTCAGTGATAGAGCCACTTTTTACCTGCAGTGATCTGCCAGGCGGACCCTTGCAGTGCTGCCCTTTTCTCAGCAATAGCCACCATGTTACCAGAATGAGCAAGTCCTTCCAAAGGATTTGTTTCAGTTACCATCTCTTCTTCCTCCTCTTCCACTTCCTCTACACCATCATCTCTCTCTGGCACATGTTCTTGTTTCTCTACAGTCTGCCCTTGATTTTTAACCTGATTTTCTTGCCTGGCTCTCCACTGTAAGCTCTCTATAGTATAAACTGGCTGTTCACTTCCATCTGAAGAGAGGCCTGGACTGGACAAAGGGGCACCTCCTTCTGTGTAAATGGAAGCAAGATAGAGAAGGTTCTTCCGAGAAGAACGTGGCAAGCGAGGTCTCATGATTGTGAGGATCCTAGAAAGGAAAAAGGGCAATGAAAAAGTCTTAAAAGGGTTGATAAATCTTCATCTGGAGTATTTTTTGCTTTTAAGTGTTTGTTTTCTCCAGGACAGCTGGCTCACACAGCTCATCTAACAGGCAAAATCTGATTATTCCCTCATCAGTGGATGCTGGAATACTCCCATCTTTGTGATTAAAATTAAGGACTTGGGATACTTCTAACTGAATTACTGCTTTGCTGTTTTCATGTATAAAAGTGTGGTAGCTCAGAGATAAACAACATAAAAGTTAGGAGCTGTGGTAAATTCCTATCACTTGAATAAGGAGTCACATCTCTACCAAGTCACTTTGTTTCTGAACAGGTTGCTTCTTTAAAAACCTCCCCAGATAACCTCTGCTTTTATTTTGAAGGTGCAATCCTTTAAAATTCTTTGCCTTCTTCTCTTTGTGTGCAATCAGTGGGGAGATGAATAGCAGCAAGCATGGCTTTATATCCACCTGTTACAATTTCTACCAGATGCAAAGAAAGGCAAGGGAATGCAGCTATAGCTCAGCATATCACTAGGAAACCAAAGCTGTTACAGAGTGCTGTTCGCTATTCCCTTTCCAGGCCACAGGATCAAACTTACAGCTGAAGAAGATGTGGGGTTGCCCAGCAGGGAGCTTCCAAGCAACTGTCAGTCAATCTTATCCACTGCAAAGGAACTTTATGCAGGAACAGCTCCTTCACAGACACCTGTTTGTTACAGTGTTGTCTTTTCTTCCCTTCAAAGAAGATAATGAAAACAACAGGGTGCTCAAAACTCATGAAAAATATACCCTTCATCCCTCTGCATTTTTACTGGAACACATCCTCAAATAAGCTGGCATTTTAACCCAAGCCCATGACCAGATGTACCGACCAAATACATCAAGGTTGCTTTAAGGACTTGGTAATGCACGGGCAGCTCCACAAGACCTGACCACAGGGCAGTGCAGACACTCCCGAGCTGGCCCTGTGCATGTCACCCCGAACAGGAGAGCCGCAAGATGTGTTTGAACAGTATTATCCCAAATAAATATCTGGGACCCAGTATCATTCCAGATAGCTCTGCAAAGAGTAGATTTAACAGCTGGGAACTAGCACCATTCAGGGAGCTTGGTACATCACAGATATGTTCAGTGCTGAGTGAAAGCACCAAATATTAGCCTATTATTAGCCTGAGATACTGGCAAAATCTTTGTGCAGCCTGAGCCAGACCAGGAGAGGACAGAAGAGGCACCAAAATTAAGGGATGGAAACCTATGCAAGGATGCAGTATGTCACAGTATAAAAACCCTGTTAGCAGAATACCTGTGACACTCTGAATAATTAAGGCCCTTCAGTGCCCATCTCTGGAATGAAACATACAGTTTGCCAATTTTAACAGTTCTAAGGAGTCAGGAACTAAAAACAAAATATTACTTATTACTTTTGTGTAAGTTTAGAAGACATAAAAATCCTGTGATAGGATCAATAAAGGACAGCAACACTATTTAGTATCCTATAAAGGCAAGCTTCTGTTAAGGGAGGAAAGAACTGGGAAAAGGATCATAATAGAATGCATGTAACAGTGGCAGATAGCATATAAGGATGTTGTTTCCTACAAGTATTGGTATCTGGAAAAATTAGCACGTAAGGGTCTGATCTTTCCTGTGAGAGATTGGCTTTTCCTATCCTGAGGAGGCTGCAGCAAACTTATTGTCGTGGTTTAACACAGCTTGGGTTCTAGTTAAGGAAAAATCCACCAGCTACGGAAGCGATGTTTTTGCAAGGGGCTTTTCTAACTTCCTGCAGAACTGATAAACCCAATCAACTGGCTAGTTCGAATATTGACAACTTTGTTAAGCCACTTAAGAAGCTTGCCACACCTCTGTGACCCACATTTTAGTACAAACAAGCCTGGGAAGCCCTCTCTTACTTCTGGTTTTTGGACAGGTAACTGGGGGCCCGCGTGGCTGGGCCTGCCCGCGGGGCCTGGGCCACGGCCCTGCTCTGGCCCGGCCGAGACCTGGGCCTTTTTACTTCACTGGAGACCCGGCGCAACCCTCCCAGCGTGGCTCCCGAAACGAAACTTTACACCAAGATGAGCTCCGGCCACCCTTTGGCAAGGACCATGTGACCATCGGCAAGAGATTAAGTTCAGCTGCAAAGCCCAGGTAAGCTTAACACCTTCAGCGCTGTAAGTTCCCCAGAAGAGATGAAGCTGGCAGACATCAATCCTCTCTCAGGTCAGAGGAAAGGAAAAGGCAAAGGTACGTGAAAAGACACCATGACAGAGACACCAGAGTCAGTGAAGAAGAGCTGAAGCCCAGAGAGAAGAGAAAGAGGAGATGCTTCAAACCTAGAAGCTGAAATTCTTTTGAAAAGCTATGGTGATGGACTATGATACATCAGAATACCCCTTATAATTTCATGATAAGCATGGGGAGGTGGAGCATTCAAACCGCAGCCATGAGCAAAGGCACCTGTGCTGAAATAAGCAAATGTTGAGGTAGCTGTGATCCAATGAGAAGTTTAAACAGAAAAAGAGATGTGTGATAAAGACCCATGCTCCCAGGGAAGAAGAAGACCTCTGTTCCTAGAGATGAAGATGATCCCAGAGAGAGATGAAGAGAACCTTTGCTCTTGAACAGCTCATCCTTAAAATAGTACCCCATTAGCTAAGATTGAACCCTTGAAAACAGTTGTGGGGAAAGCTGTAAGTCGAGGGAAGGGACTTACACATGCCAGCAGAAAACCACCCCAGGCAGCTGTTGTGCTGTGATATTGAAGCCATGAGAAAACTGTTCCTTGTGGAGAAGCCCCATAGCATGGCAAAAAAAGACTCCTCTCTCGAAGTGAACTGATGAAAGACTATTATAGAGGTGGTAAACTGACCAAAAAATCCCAAGTTGTGTCTTTTTACGTTGTCAGTGGGACGAAGAAAGGTGGGGGGAGGAGAAGTGTTCTGAAGGTTTATTCTGACCCTTATTATTCCTTTCTACTTTTAGTTCTGTTAATAAACTTCTTTATATTCTTTAAAGCTATAGAACCTGCTTTGCATTTCTCCTAATTCTTATCTCACAAAAGGTAAAAGATGCGAACAAAACTACTACACTTATTAACAACAATTTCAATTTTTTGCTAAGAAATACATGACATGCACAAGCTGCACACTGAAAAGTCTAAGAAATGCAACAGTAAAAGCTTATGTTCACAGAATTTACTAATTAGGCTACTGCACTTAATGTATAAAGGTCCCACCACTTTATTAGTGTAGGTTTACGCTAGTACAGAAGAAACTCTTACGCTTTTTTAAACACAGAAATTCCAGACACACTCACCAGCGTTTACTTTGGCAATGCCCGTCAGCAACTCAGAAATCCAGTTGATCAAGAACTGAGGCCGGAGTTCTGAAGAGTCAGAACATGCCTTCAACTCGATAAACATTTTCTCTATTAGGATCTGTGTAAAACTTCGTGAAAGGAGGCCTGACAGCAAAGGCTGCCAAAAGCAGTAAAATGTTGGGGGAATTTTGAATTGCCATACCTCTTTATTTGCTGCAATAAGAGAAAACAAAACAGAAGCCAAAAATTGGTGCTTTGTATTTTTTTTATGAAATACAGGTGTGACACTTGCTCCAAACTAAAGAGGTTTGTTCTAAGACGATTGATTCCAGGATACTTCCTGAGGTCCTCACTGAACCTGAAACTATTATTTTTCTTATACTAGGCAAGTAAAATAAGTAGCAATTTGATAATCAGCACAAGGAAATTATGAACACAGGAAGATCTACCTGTTTTCCTAATCCCTTTCCAGATTCAGCTTATTTCACACATAATTAAGAACTATTCTGCCGAAAAATTACTGCAAAGAGATGGTTCACTGAGCAAAGCAACATAAAATAAAAAAGCTTTTAAATTTTTCTACTGTTATATAGTCACGGAAATTTGAGAATCTTTCTTGGAAAGTTCTTCAGCTGTGAAATAGGGAATTTATTTATTTTCATTCCCTCTAGGTGCCTTATTCTCTTGCAAACAATAAATGCAACTCCACACATATGGGCAGCAGCTTGGAACTACGATGCACCTGGTGAATGAGGCTCAAAAAACCCCATCCACTTTGATTTGCTTCAAATCTTCAGTGTAGAAAAGAAACTAGTGGGAGTTCCTGAAATCAGCAACTACTGCAGAAAAGGGTAGAGATGCAAGCTTTGAAAGATGTTTTGGCAAGATATTCAGTGCTGAAGAACTATCCCTCCATCCTAAGAGATTAATGCAAAGGCAATAGCTAATAAGCATGGCCATAAGGGGTTCTGGAAAACAGGGCAGATTATGTTTAAGGACCCAGATACACAAAAAATATGCAGAAAAATACGGATTTAAAAATAATGAGAAAAAATAACCGACTTGGTCATAACACTAGCTATGCATTTTCTACTTGGGTGGGGCATAAAACACTAACCTTCATACTTGATATTTAGCATCTTCAGACAATCCATATTTGGAATGAGAAAGCCATCACTGAGAAGAGCTTCAGCCACTGTTTCCCTAGAGCAGAGAGACTTATTACTGCCACTTATTCCTTTACCTATCAAAACACCACTTGCATCAGTTCTGAAACAAGTGTGACAGCCAAATACCTGGAGCTGTGAGGAGGGAATGGAGAATATTTTGTTCGAACAAAAGATCTGGTAATGCTGTTCTTGTATGGCATATATATTTATATTCAAAACATCAGGAGTTACAGCTCTTATCTGTAACATGATACTCTCTCCCCTCTGGAGTTACACTGATTAGATTTCTCAAAGTGCGTCAAGATCTCCATGCAAATTTATATGGTAATAAGAAAGTCTCAACACACTAGGTCCTAGAGGCTCTGTAGTAATAGAAGGATAGAAAATACAGAAAATGCCAAGTATTGCCCTGCAATTTTAAAGAATTTTAAAGGTTACTGTGAAATCAAAACCTCTACAGGGTTATTGGGAGTTTTTGAAGACCCTGAAGATGTTGCATGCCTTGGGGCCAGCATCGCTAAGTTTGGGACAACACCTTGGAGACCATCTGGCACAAGGAACATTGCTCATTAGCACAGATCAACAACTCAGTCCTCAAAGATGTTGAGGAAATAGACTAACTGCTTTCTCCATGATCAGTTATAGGACATTATGAAAAGGCAATTTAATAGGTCTATAGCCCAGTTCAGCACTGTACCTTTCACCTCTGTTCTTTATCAGAGACATACCTGTTTTCCTGCATCAGGTCTTTGATCTGAGCCAAAATCCAGTCCACTTCTGAAGAGGAATCAGACCACAATTCTCGAGACTTTGAAACAGACTGCATAGTCTGCATAACCTGAGTGAAGGAAAAATTCAAGCACTAACAGAAAATATATTCCCATGGCAAACACAAAAACATTATTGCTATGACAAGAAGATGCACATGCCACAGGTACTTCATCAACAGCACTTGAAAAAATTCACATAAGTTCCCCTTCCTTGGGATCTCAAGTAAGTATAGATCTCTGTTATAAACAAAGTGTCCACATTAGGAACTGTCACAGCTCAAATTGCTTGGTCTCTGTAGGGAAGTTTTCCTTTTGCAAGCCATGTATGACAACACCAGCAGCTGGACCTGTGCAAGGAACTAAAGCAACAAGGAAGATAAGACAAATTGCCCATGAAAGAAAAGAGAATTAACGAAAGTGCTGATCATCAGAGTGCACTTACCCGAAACTGCTCATTCTTGTAAGACATCAGAACATCTCTGACTTTTTCTAGAAATAAACATAAATATATCATTTAAGCAGAAGATCAACTATGTACGGGAATTTTGTATCTGAGGAAGCTGCTTAGTTTTGCTAAATTTACACTCAAGGAAGGTATCAGTCAAATGAAGCCAGCAATTCTGTTCAGACAACAGAGTGAAGACTCCCAAAACTCCCAGACTTTTCCAGCAACATAAATTTTCTCAAGTGGTGTTGGACAACGATTTCCATATTTTATCACTAACAGTAGCCAAAGACAGGTAAATTGGATAAATCCAGACACCTCAAAAACAAATGCCTAAACAGATCAGTGTAGGAAGAAATTGTTCCCACACACAGTTTATGTTCTGATGCATATTTGTATTCCTTATACTTGCATTTTGCATCAACTGCAACAGCACTAGTCACAAACCAAAGTGCTACACATTTGAAGAAATACTACCAAACCAGTCAGTCAACCCCAGCAATCCACCAAGGCCCAAAGAGGAATCCCAAAACCCGAGCTGAAGGTGTATCTTTATGCTGGAAGATGACATGTTTAAACTACTTTCTTTAGTATATCTAATCCTTGTATCTAGGAACACCTACCATGGAATTCCTTGTGTTTCTGACAGGCCTCATGCTGCGGGGTTTGAATCTCCCATCCATCACTGTCCAACTCTGCATTTGCTTCCACCTCTTCCTGCTCTTCTTCCTCATCCTCATCCTCACTTTCTTCACACAAGTTATTGCCCAGCTGACGGCTCCAATACATCTTTCGTAGCCAGTCCAGCACAACATCACAACCTAATGGAGAACAGAAAATACTATCTTCTCAGTGAGAATTTCTTTGTTATGGCAAAAAATAATATAGGTGGCATATTGCTAACTTGGATTATGAAAATAAATACTACTAACCAGCTATGAACCCTGAAAACATACAAAACTCCATTAATGAAAAGGTGAACAAGTTAAAAAAACCCAAACGAAAAAAAAAAAAAAAAAAACCAAAAAACCAAACCAAAACCAATCCCCAGAAAGAAACCACGAAAAACCCCCCAAATTCAGTATCACAAGCATGGTAACTACCCCTCATTTTTTCTGGAAAAAAAAGGAAAAGATTGGATACTGCTATGGGACTGTACCTCGCTCAAGGTAGGTAAAATTTAAGCAGGAACTAGGTCCCTGCAGTGGCATTCTGATGAGAAAATGAGTCTGTACTTTAGCATCACCATGGTCAACATAGCATCTACAACAATAACATAATTTTTTTTTGCAGGGACTACACTAGGCATACATTAGATAGCATGGAAAGAAAATGCCTTTACTTCCATCAGCATTTTCCCAATTCAATCCAAGGACTCTGCTGAAGATTACTTAACTGGCTTTTCCATCCTTAACCCAAAATTTCCAGGAACCTCTTCAAATGCTATGAGCTGGTCATTCATTCAGGCTTGCAGTACCTACATTTCTCCCTAAATGGGATTTTTAAAGAGTCTTAGGTATTGCTAAACCATCAGGAAAAGCTTTTACCTATTTCCCCAAGACAAACCCCCTGTGCTGTAAAAAAGCAAAAGCACCTAACTGTTGTTTTCAGTAACTTTTTCAGGGATAGGAGAAAGCCTCTGACCATCTGCCCTGTGAGAAACCACAACCTGGAGCCAGTGGACACAGCTCAGCTACCCCCATGGGGCAGTGGCAAATTCTCCCAGTGTCCGATACCAGAACTCTCCCTGCCAGGACAAGCACACTGCCTGCCCTGCAGCACCCCAGAATGAAGGTGGGGTGCTCCCCTCAAGGCCTGCAGCACTGGTACTGCCACCCAAAATGTGCTTCAGGCCAGCCCTCCCAATGCCACCTGCTGGTGGCACTCACCCTTGCGGCACAGAGCCAGCCGCGGCAGCTTCCCATGCGTCAGCTCATGACGGAGGTCCACAACCCAGATGGGGATGTCCACCTGCAACAACAGCCAACACACGTTACCCCTCTGTTTCCACTGCATCAGGCCACACCTCCATGCAGCCCTGCAAAGTTGCAGAGAGCCTCTACCTAGGTGGGAACAGCGCCTTCCTGGCCAGTCCTGCACCACAGTTCCCCTGGCTTCCCACTTTAGGAGTGGGCCAAGATCCCCCAGCTCTCTGATACCACTCCTCCTGTGGCCTAGGATCCACACAAACTCGCATTTTACAGTTTAAGTTCTTTAGTGTTACATGCAACAACAGATTTCTTTTTAGACAGAGGTGTTACATGTAATTTAATGATCCTGAGAAGCAGTTGAATTATATTTAAATGGATGAGACACGTTGGATAACTATATATCAAAGACACAAATCATATCATATATAATACTCAAATTTGCACACTAATTTTCGTGCAATTTTTTGCAACTTTCCTGAGGACAACTACCTTTAACTATGCAAGACCTTTGCTTTTAAGCTTGATCAGTTTTAAAAAGTGAGAAGCAGAACTTTTCTCAAAAATCCAGGAAAAAAATAAAAATCAATTCATCATTCTCACACAGGGGCCCAAACATAGTTAGAAGAGTCTCAAATACTGTCTGTCCTTCACTGTCAAAACTTGTTCAGTCCCAGGTATGGTGTTCATTGCAGCTGGCAGTAAAAGGACTCAAGTTGGTCCTGCTACTACAATTACAGCTTGAACCTTCCCTCCTCCACACACAAGTGGAAATCTCATCTGAAGAAAGAGACATGATATTAAAATACCTGCGAATGTGTTTTTAATGTATAACCTTGCTTGTCAAAGACTAGAATTTATAAACCATAGATTTAGCTCTTTTTCCTATCTCAGTAGCTAAGAAAGAAAAACGTGCGACAGTATGTCAAGTGGGGCTACACTCATGTAAATCAAGACTTTTGATCAGACGTGATTCAAAAACCTTTAATGATCATCAGCCTTTGTTACTCTTATTGTGACTTCAAAGAACAATATTTTAGATCCAGTTGCAATAAGCCTGTTTAAAACTTTGCACCTGGAATAAACTAGCATCTATATTATTTTGGCTACAAAAGAATGACCCCTCACAATTTCGTCCACTCAGTGTTGTTGTTAATAACCAATGCATATGCTTTCTGTATAGATGTAAATTATCAAGCAACTCTTATTAAATATTTACCTCTCTGGCTAATTGTCTCAAAGGAATGCTGACCATCTTCTGTTTCCTTTCCGTGATCAAGTTGACAAACCTGCATGCAGGTTACAGAAAAGATAAATGACTAACAAGACCTGCAGACAAACTTGGAACTCCAGAGACAAACTCCCCATGTGCTGTACAACCCGGTGGTCCCAGAGACACAATGTGAACTTGGACAGCTGAATAATGACATCTGTCCAGGTCTTTCTCAAAGCACACAGGCTTTGAGAGCCCTCACCTTACAAGAGCCAGCCCATAAGAGAGGATGAGCTCATGTGACTTCAATCTGCCAGATGAATCAAGGACCTTACAACGGATCAGTTCTGCCGTGCAGTCCACTGCAAGAGGCATTTTTGGACCATACCTGGAGGCAAAGGAAAACCAGGTGAATACTCTCACACAAATACACTCACCCTGTAAAAAGGGCAACTTTCCAACTACGTTTTGTGCTCTGTGGTACATAACAGCCTGAGAAATGGTATACTGAGACAACATCAAAGGCTCTTTCCACAAGGCTTCTGTTGGAACAGAGTGATTACACCGTTACTCCTAAGCACACGTTAAATGAGTACTTACTGATACGCTAAGCACGTACACAAGATGCCTTGCCTGGGCAGGTCTTGTGTACGGATGCAGCAGGGACAATTTGGGGGCCTTGGATATGCTCACTGCCTCGAGAAATCAGCCCGTGAAGTTGCGGGCATGCGGGGCTTCTGCCTCCCCTGCTCCCACGGGGCCATCATGATCTTGACATGAGCTATGTGCCCGGAGCCTCCCGCAATGAAGAAGATGCCCTGAAAGACGGGGCCGCCTGCCCGGCTGCACCGGCGGCCTGCACACACAGCCCCGGCGGCGGAGCTGCTCCGGTAGGGAGCTGCGCCCGGGCCCAGGACCGCGAGCGCCGGGCGCAGCCTGGGCGAAAGGCACAGAGGGGCCGCTCCGGGGACAGAAAGGCAGCCCCGAGAGCCACACCGCGCTGCCCGCCCGCGGCGCGCGGCCCGTACCGGCTCTTCCATGCCGAGACGCGGTCCAGCGCGTCCTGCTGCAGCCGGCTGTCCCCGCAGTACAGCCCCACCATCACCTGGTCCCACTCCGCTCGGCCCCTCCACGCCACCACCGTCCGCAGCGGCTTCAGCCGCTTGCGGGCCGGGGACGAGCTCGGCCGCCCGCGGCGCCAGCCCGTGCCCGCGCGGCCCGACATGCCACCACCGCCAGAGCCGCTCCTCCCTCCCACCACCGCCAGAGCCGCTCCTCCCTTCCGCCTCCCTGCGGGCCGCCTGCGCCCTGCCCTCCCTGCGCCGCTTCCGCTTCCGCTTCCCGCTCCCGCCGATCTCGGGGCGGGTGTGGCCGGTTGAGGGCTGCCTGGCCTCGGATCTGCAGGAGTGTGGCGGGGGTGCTGCGAGGGTCCGCTGCGGCCGGACGGGCTCGGGGCTAGTGCAGAACCGGCGCATTCTCGCCTTGTACAGCTGCGGGGAGCTGAGGGACGGCGAAATGTGTCCTGAATCAGGGCGCGGGGAGCCTTGCGAGAAAGCACAGGATCATCCCCAACAGCCTCACCATATGCCCGAGTATGTTGTCCAAATGCTTCTTGAACTCCGTTAGCCTTGGTGCTGTGACCACTTCCCTGGGGAGGCTGTCCCAGGGCCCAGCCACCCTCTGGGTGAAAAGTCTTTTCCTAATTTCCAACCTAAACGTCCCCTGACTCGGCTTCATGCCATTTCCTCGAGTCACTGGTCACGAGAGNATAGTGCGTTACCTGCCCCTCCACTTCTCCTCGTGAAGATGTTGAAAAACACAATGAGGTCTGACCTCGGTCTCCTCCAAGCTGAACAAATGAAGTGACCTCAGCCACTCCTCATAAGGCCTCTCCTCCAGACCTCTCCCCTTCCTCTTGGCCCTCCTTTGGATGTCCAAAACTGCACAGAATACTTGAGGTGGGGCAAGCACACTTTTTGGTGAAGAACTTTTTCCTAATATCCAGCCTAAACTTCCCCTAACACAATGAGGCCATTCCCTCGGGTCCTGTCACTGGTCACCAAAGGGAAGGGATCAGTGCCTGCCCCTCCTCTTCTCCTCATGAGGAAGCTGCAAACTGAGGTCTGCCCTTAGTCTCCTCCAGGGAGAACAAACCAAGTGACCTCAGCCCTCCTCATACAGGTTCCCCTCAAGGCCCTTCACCAGTTCTTGATTTTTATGTAACAAGGTCACTGGGCTGCTAGCCAAAATACCTATGTGTTTTTGTTGTTCAAAAAGAAGCACATAATCTACACTACTCAATACAATTTTAGTGTAATTTACTTTCTTGAGGCATAAATAAAAATTAGGAATATTTCTCTTTCAACTGGATAGTCTCGTTACCTATGTTTAATTTTGAAATAACTAAGGTTTTTGAGATATGAAAAAACCTACATCCCATTGTTTGTACAGCAGGATGACGTTCTAAGATTATTTTGTTTAGGAAGTAAAAAATTCAGTATACAATAACATTTAAGTATTTAAATTTCATTAAGGTTGTATTTTGATTTCAGTTTTGATTAAGTTTTGTCTGTATGTATGATTTTTCTGTTCACAATAGCATTCTAAGGCTGCTTTATTTTTATTGAAACATGAAGTAACTTCCCTCTAGTCCAGTGCAATTATAATGAATTCGTTTTTGTCTAAAGTGAAAGAAAAAACACTGCAAACATTTGAGGCACAAAGCCCATGAGAAGTTGGAAAGGCAATGACCGTTGGTAATATGCTTTTATTTTGAATGAGAATAAGAAATCAGAAACTGGATATCTCTTAAGAATCAGATTGTCAGGATGCAGTGGGGGCCAGCAATTCCTGGAAGGTCAGTCAGTGAGCTGGAATCCAAGCACCAAACCACAACTGCCGGAGCAGGGTCCTCATCAGCCAGGCCCCAGCTGCACAGTACCAGGTGAGGTGTGCTGAACAGGGCAGACCCAGAGATGGCTACCAGATTCAGCCAAGACTCCTCTCATCATGAGGCAAATCTGTGCTGATGAGGAGTGAATCTGCAGGCCCTGATTAGGATCACATCCAGTGACCGTTTACCAGGGTCACACAGACCAGTGATCACCCGTTACATCCAGAGTGAAGCAATCACTTTGGTAAGACCACAATGAGACATTTTGATTGAGTAAGACCATTTGGTAGCAGTAAAGACAAAAGAAGAGAAAACATCTACATGTTTAACATGAAGGTACAATAATGTATTGATACAGATGTAATGTCCAAAATTAGAAAGATGTAATGAGGTATTTTTAGCTCATGAAAATCTTTCCATCTTTATTGGTTAGAAAGTGAAAAAAACCTGACTTTTCATAAAACCATAGAACATCTCAAGTTAGAAGGAACCCATAAAGATCGTCAAGTCCAACTCCCTGCTCCTTGCAGGACTATCATATGACACTAAACCATATGACAAAGAGCACTTTTGCCTCCTATAATGAAAGTATCAATAAAAAGAACACATTCTTGCAAAATGGCTTAGGATTTTTCAGTAAAAAATTACTTTACACATGCTGGCCAGTCCTGCCAACTTGAAGTGATGTGTGAATCGACATGGAATAAATACAGCTTCCCATCCTTTTTCATGTTCCCAGCACTCCGCAGTGTGGAAGCATGAGGAGTTGTCTCTGAAAACATCAACACAGCTTCATACAGCACAGAAATGATGGGGAAATGGGGCCTGTGCTTGGCAATACGTCTTTGCCAAGAAGGTGAGAGTTCTTCCCATCTCTAGACCACACTTCTGTCTCATGGAGTGTCTTAGTTGCATGTTTCCCAAGCAAGAGGAGCACTGAGATGTTTTGGTTTAATGAATGATAAGGGAAAAGCACTGCTGCCTGCTGGTATTACCCATTATGAGAGCAGTTTGTAGTGTGGTTCCCTGATGACTCCAGTGCAGCCCAGGAAAGGAAGGGACTTAGGCTTATCTGTGCTTATGACTGGCTCCTTTGGCCCTGCTGGGGAGCTGGTAATTATAGAATTATAGAATATGCTGAGTTGGAAGAGACCCACAAAGATCACTGAATCCAACTCTTAGCCCTGCACAGGACACCCCAAGAATCCCACCATGTACCCAAGATTATTGCCCAACTCATACAGCCTTGGTGAACTCAGACAGGCTTGTGCTCACCTCCCTGGAGAGCCTGTTCCAGTGCTCAGCCACCCTCTGGGTGAAAAGCTTTTTCTTTATATCCACCCTAAGCATAGGTGAGAGCAATGACATAAAAACAGATTACATTGGGTCCCCAAACGTGATTTTTAGCTGTGTGGTTTCCTTAAACAACCATGTCATGCACTTTGTGCTTAGAAGTCACCATCTTCCTAGTTTGCTACATTCACCCCCAATGCTTTTATTCTTACCATATTCCAAAACTCTGACCTCTTTCACTTAAAAATAACATATTTAACACAAACTGTCTCACAGTGAGTTAAGGACTAAGCTGCTTCTGATACCCAGCATGCTAAATAAATTCATGGTCGTGAGGTGTCTGCTAGACCCTTAGACCCTTTGGCACTTTCTTGTGACCTTGATTTCCTAACTAGGTTTCTAAAGAAGTGAGTTTTGTGCATTCCCATGCCAGCCAAGCACTTCCAGACTAGCACTGTCTGCTCATCAGGAGCAGCAGAGAGTGCAAATCAAGCATCTGCAGCAAGACAAAATGAGCCATACTGGCTATCAGCTTTCTTATTCAAATAAGATTTTGGGGCATAATTGCACAAAGTGAGGTACTTTGCTACTACTGCAAGTGGAAGCCTGACCAAGGTAACCAACTGTTCTGCATCCCATATCCTTTTCTTGCATTAATTTGCCCATCTGTCTCCCTACCCTTTTTGCCACAGAGTGGCAGCAAATTAACTGATGCAATTTGATCTTGCGACTTCCAGCACAGTTGCAGAGCTTGTGAGGTGAGCAGGATTTGAACTGAGGCAGAGGACTGCTCACTGTGGCCATTCATCACTGTTAGATAATATTACCTTCTACTTGCTTCCCAGCCAGTGACATCCTGAAAGCAATTAGAAGTTCAGCACTCCTGTCCCTCTCTTCTGTTTTCTTAACATTGTCTACATTCAGTGGACAGAATTTCCAGTGATTTTAAGCATGTTAACTCCATAGCATCCATCTGTGCTCCCTGTGCTTTGAACATGGTGCAGTTATTAGACCCAGCCTGTCCCAGTCTGGAACGAAGAAGCCTTAAGTCCTTTCAAGAAATCTCTTGGTCAAATGTTTCATTATGGGAAGAGCCAAACCTGATCCTCTGCTTCTCTTTTCCCCTACAAAGGCTATGACAGAGGCGTATACTGCTCACAGAAGGGAAAGTATGTCAGAGTTACTGTAGCCATGAAATGGGTGAGAGTGGCCTCTGACGCTCAGGGCACTTTCAGAGAAATAATCCATATTTTTACCCACTCTGAATACTGCCAGCACCATGCCTGGTGAAAACTTGTTGTGCCAGTGCAGGCAGTGACTTTCTTTTCTCAGGGTATGGAAAATTTAGAGTTTGGTGCAGCACACTCACACAATCTGTCAGCCTCTCGGCATCTGCAAAGCCAATCTGCAGCCTGTCAGTTGCGAGTGTGACTCAGCAGCATAAGGGAAAATTCAGTTTTGGATGGTGAAGTCAGAGCCTGGTGAAGCCCCAGGCTCTGACTCACAGAAAGCAAATGCATTTGACATATGCGGGACGTGAATCAAAGTTCCCAAATCTGGTTGTTCCTCAGGACTCAAGAACAAGCACCCTTAAGACGTGCTGGCTCTCAAATGGTCATGCTTTAAAGTTTTTGCTCACTGAGGTGCCCCTTCCAGATACTTCCACTTTTTCCTGTTTCTGTGCAATTGTAGCATTGCTGTCCTGAATATGGTTAGATTTGATGTCATTGAACTTGTCCGAAAAGGTTTTCATTCTGATCCCATAATGTTTGCAAAGAAGTGATGGAAAATCCTTGGTGACTGAATGATGGGAGAGTGTGTATGGGAGGGTCTGTCCACTTGCTATGGCCAGGCAACTTGTAACAGCTCTGATGCTACCACATGTTGAACAAACCTGTTTTCAGCCTGTGGATTGTGCCTGGAAAAACAGCTGCTTGCAGTAAGGCTAAATCCTTCCTACCTAACGTTCTGAGTATCCTTCTTTCAGCCTACCTCTGCCTGCAGAGCACTGGAGGAACCTGGTGAGGAGTGAGTCTCTCTCATAATCCTCACCAAGGCCTCAATTGTAGCCACCCTCCATCCTGGCTGCTAAACTGCAGAAGTCATTCTCAGTGATATCACCTTTGCCACTATCTAAGAAGGAGACAGGGATGATGTAGTGAGGTTGACTTTAATCTACTGTTTCCTTGGCTTTCTTTGAAACAAATCTCCATCCCACTGTTTATTTGGAAGTAAAATATGAAGTGGATATCCTTCCCCCACCCCAGCCTTGCACAAAGTTGACCATCCATGCCTTCTGTGTTAGCAGTATTAATAATCATATCCATATCTATTCATGTAGTTCCTGGTAGCCAGTGTGGCTTGTAGCATAGATCGGGTTGTAGATTTAGGCTATTGCTTTTTGTCTGTTGAAAAGCTTGTGACAGAGTGAACAATTCTCGCCTTTCAAGTTGGGGGTATATTTAATATATGCATTGGAGGTATATTTAGTAATAATAATTGGTGTCCACAGGACTTCATCTTTATATTGATTCCCAAAGATGGGCTAATTGGTCTGCACAACTTACTGGTGCAGGTAAACTTACAATTTATCTTTGGGATTATTAAAGAGAGGAAAGCCTCAACCCCTCATTCAGCAAAGCATTTGAGATTGTGCTTCATTTTAAGTGTGTCTGGGAGTGAAGTACCTATTGAAGTGGGCTTAAGATCCCAGATACCTGTTTGGGGCAAAAGCTTCCTATTTATTCTGGACCAGGATAGACTCATGCTGGAAGATAATAAATGTGTGAGCATTGCTGCAATGGTCTTTCTTTCACAGCCCTGATTGGATGCCTCAGGTAATAACATCATTAGTAATAATACTGAAACCAAAGCACCCGTGGTTTTAATGCAGTTTGTACCAGCTTGTCACTGACCGTGGATAACTATTTGAGTGACTTAGAGGGGTGAAATCACATCTTCATATTCCTGTCCCTTCTGCTAACTGCTATAAATTGCACTTTACAGTTGCATCACAGATACAAGGCGTGAGTGCCTCTGACTGTATTTTTTTCTAAAATATTTCCTATCTGCCTGTTCTTGAGCTTTATGGACTGGAGACCTGTAATTTCTAAATGTGCTGAACAGAGCCATGGCACTCTGAGAAAGACTTCCCATATCCTAATAGTTTTACTTCAGTGAGTGTCTCGGGCTTATCTCTGTTTTGGGAGATTTCTCAGCGTGATTTAAACTGTCAGTGTTGCTGATGTTGCATAAATGGAGAGAAATAGGCAATAGAAATAAAATTATTTGCTACTCTCTCCCTTCCTAACTTGTTCCTGTCTAGACTTATAGACTCACAGAATCACAGAATATGCTGAGTTGGAAGGGACCCTCAAGGATCAGCTTCATGCCATTTCCTTGTGTCGTGTCACTGGTCGCAAGAGTAAAGAGATCAGTACCTGCCCCTCCACTTACCCTCATGAAGATATGGAAGACCACAATGAGATGTCCCCTCAATCTCTTCTCCAGGCTGAACAAACCATGTGACCTCAGCCCTCCTCATAAGGCTTTCCATTCAGACCTTTCCACATCCTGTGGTCCTCCTTTGGACCCTCTCTAATAAATTAATATCTTTTTATATTGTGGTGCCCAAAACTGCACACAGTATTCAAGGTGGGGCTGTGCCAGTGCAGAGCAGAGCGGGACAGTCCCTTCCTTGACTGGCTGGTAGTGCTGTGCCTGATGGCCCCAGGACATAGTTGGCCGTCCTGGCTGCCAGGGCACTGCTGACTCACATTCAGCTTGCCATTATCCAGGATCCCCAGGTCCCTTTCTGCAGCACTGCTCTCCAGCCTCTGGTTCCCCAGTCCATACATAAAACCATAGTTGCCCTGTCCAAGTACAGAATCTGGCCCTTGTTAAACTTCGTACGGTTGGTGATTGCCCACCTCTCTCATTTGTGGAGGACTCTCTGCAGGGCCTCCCTGCCTTGGAGAAAGTCAACAGCTACTCACAATTTAGTATCATTGGCAAGGTACTTCGTATTCCTTCGAGTCCTGTGTCCAACTTGTTAATGAAGATGTTGAAGAGAACTGGGCCAAGGATGGAGCCCTGTGGAACCCCATTAGTGACCGGTCACCAGCCTGATGCTACCCCATTCACTCTAACTCTTTGTGGCCATCCTGTGAGCCAGTTGCTCACCCATTGCATAACACAGTTATTCAGCTGTACACTGGACATTTTGTCCAGAAGGATACTGTGAGAGACAGCATCAAAAGCTTTGCTGAAGTCCAAAAAGATTACATCAACTGGCTTTCCTACATCAACTAGGTGGGTGACTCTGTCATAGAATGAAACATGTTTGACAATCAAGACTTCCCTCTCATGAAGCCATGCTGGCTGTGACCGATGCCTGCATTGTCCTCCAGGTGTTTTTCAATACTTCCCAGAATAGTATTTTCCATTATTTTAATGGGCACTGAAGTGAGACTGACAGGCCTGCAGTTTCCAGGGTCCTCCTTCTTGCCTTTCTTGAAAATCAGGACAGTGTTCACCAGCTTCCAGTTAGCTGGGACCTCTCAGAATTCCCAAGACAGTCATAAATCATCGAGAAAGGCTATGCAATGACATCAGCAGCTCTTTGAGGATTCTTGGATGAATCCCATCAGGTGCCATAGATTTGTGGAGATCTGTCTGGAGCAGCAGATCCTGCACAATTTCAGGGTCAGCTGGGAGTTGATCATTCTTGCAGTCGTGGTCCTCCAACTGAGGGCACTGAGACTCCTGAAGTGTGCTTCTTTTACACATTTTCATTTACAGAAAGGTTCTTCAATGTTTGCAGTCTTTCTCATCTCAGGCTTCCTCCCACATTTCTGTGAATGCCACATCCTCCATAAACTCCAGCAATGCTGATAATCTGCTCTAGAGTTAGCCCGTTCCAGGTACTCCTTAATATTCCTCCAATTTGGAGCTGCTTGTGTGCACTCTGCTAGCCCAGTGCACTGGCAATGAGCTGAAAGTATACCACAGAATCATAGAATATTCTTAGTTGGAAGGGACTTAAAAGGATCATCGAGTCCAGCTTTTAAGTGAATGGCCCACTCGGGATCAACCCTGCAACCTTGATGTTACTAGCACCATGCTCTAACAAACTGAGCTAATGCCAGGTTCTGTATAGTCATGCTGTACCCTTCATGGAAAAGTGAACTGCTCTGGAGCCAGTTTTACCTCACTGGAATCCCTTGTCTTCTGGATACCACCTTACATCTTCCTCCTTCTTGCCTTTGTATTAACAGACTGGAAAGGACACAATATCTACACTAATGTTCATACTGTGCATCGCTGATACAAGCAGGACCTGAACCCTAGCACCCTCACTCACCTCTGAAACTGAAACTGAAAACTGGTGTTTGCCACA
Organism: Platysteira castanea; assembly: GCA_013397175.1. Classification (NCBI taxonomy): domain Eukaryota; kingdom Metazoa; phylum Chordata; class Aves; order Passeriformes; genus Platysteira; species Platysteira castanea. Next base: position 490,623 of record VYXC01001683.1, on the reverse strand, counting down.
GATTGTGGTACAGTCTCTGGCTAAAGGTCACTTGCATCCTTGCTCTGACCCAAGCCCTGAAAATGTGGCCTTCACCTCCTTGGAGTCCATCAACCCGTGCCATATCTTTTCAGATGTGCCAGTGTGGCAGGAAAATTCAGACGCAAAACTTTGCCGAGGAGATCTTTTCTGTGACTCATCTGTGCTAGGGAGGGGAGAGTTTCTTTTTCATGTCTCAGCTGGGAGCGGTCCATCCTCCAGTTCCTCAGCAAGCCAGTTTCCGACGTGTTTCTGAGCCGCTGCGCTAACACAGTATGTGCAGGGCCAGAGAGGGAAGACTGTGCTCTATGTCAGTGATTTGAGAGGAATCCATCTTTTTAAAAATATGCCTTTCTGTCTCCCTCCCCCACTTTCCTTTTTCCTTCTTCAGTGTTGCCACCTTGTAGTATTTTAATCAGAGGAAGCAGATATATCAAGGAAGTCAATGGCAGGGGCGAGGTGGGTGGGGGGGGAGAGAGAGGAAGTGGAGGAAAATCACATCACAGCCCAGTCTGCCAGTGTAAACACTTGATGATTTCCTGTTATTGTAGCCTAAAATGTACCATGACATCATTTGCAGGCCTCCCAGAATCACCCAGAAGGAGGAAAAGCCAGCATTCCCAGCCCGCCCCCAGCGTGAATCCAGGGGATTCAGACCCTATAAGGCAGTGCAGCTCTGCAAGCAGCAAAGATAGTGTTTCGAAAGCTTTCTTGTTCTTGGCAATGTGGAAATTTCACAAACAGGAAAAACTGCTTTTACTTTTCCTAAAGGGGAACCGTTTATGCCTCATGAAATATTAATGCTTTGAACTATAGTTACTTCAGAGGCAGAGCTAAAATACGTGAAATGTTCTTAGCTGAGGACAAACACAGGGAAGCCCTTCACCAAAATCACATCAGTTCATCATTACCAGGCATCTACTTTTTACGTAATACCCACTTTCATTCCAAATCACTCTACATACAAGGCAGTTAAGTCAAAAGCTGTGGATTATATAAAAGAGTTCGATATGAAATTATCACGATAATTTTGAAAGGTGAAGGTAGCTCTCAATATAGCAGATATTGCTAGTGAAATGTTCTTCCTTAATTTCTGAGCATTAAATCAATTCCTGGAATGTGAAGAGGCAAGCTCTTTGGAGCCTAGATACAGAAACTATCCTGGAATTTGACCCAACAAGTCATATTTGTGTCTTAATTACAATTAACCCTGAATCACTGCACTCAGTCTGCACCACTATAAGGAAGAACAGAATCAGGTTCAGAGAGATGGGCTCTCATAACTTTTCAGAGAAGGATAATAGCTAGGCTGATTTCAGCACACCCTTCTGCTACAATCTCTTTGGGCAGACTTTCACATGACCACAGTGGGTTATCTGCAAAATCTGGGGTTTTTTCCCAAACAAGGTAAAAAACCTCATAAAAACAGTGCTGTACATGTAATCGTTTGGACTCATACCCTCCCCTGCACACCTGCCAACTGCCTGGCAAACATCAGTAATTACAGTAACTTTTTGTCATTGAAACATGAGAAATCGGTCTTTTCATGTTATATGTAAGGAAAATGAGACACTGAAATTAAATGAACCTCTGTTCTACAGAATAAAATGTATTGTCTTAATCTGGGTTTCAGCCAATCCTATGCCTCCAGATAGTATCAGAATATTAGATTTGTTTTACCATAAAGGGGACTTGAATAGTCTGAAGAGAGTCAGCCTAGAGAACATACAAGCAAGTATAATAAATAAAGCACACTTGAGACTGACATTAAAAGGAAACAGAATGGTCTTGCAGTTTACTGGACAAAAAGTAAAATCATGTATAAATTTTGCTGTGTTTACTCTCACGTGGATTTACTGGAATACAAAAGTGGGCAGTTCCCCATGAGCTATTTTTGGATAGGAGAACAAAGCCATTCAATTCTTCACCATGCTGAGCTCTTTTCAAAGCTATATATACAAGATGATTATCACTCATTAAGTAGTTGCTCCTCATTCCCAATGCTGCAGGGTGCAGCAGTAGGAACTGTAATGAATTTATGCACAGCTGTGCCAGGACCCTGCATCCAATGATGTCAAGTGCTAGGTTCTAATGACAACATTAAGACCTTGACCTTATGCCCAGCTGTGCTGCAAGCAAGGCACCAGGACAATAAAGTGCTCAGGCACCATTGTGAGAGCTGTGGGGTGTTGAGGCCTTGGATTAACTTTTGTTATTCTGTGTGTCATTAGGGGGCTGAGGTAATCGGATGGGCTTGGCAAGGCAGGAGAGGAGATCCTTCTTCTAAACACTGAATTTGCCACATCTAGTGTGCAGTTATCCTGTCTCTGGGTTTTCTGCTGGGTCATATGAAAACTTGTGGCCTGCACACTGAGAGGGGAGATGGCAGCAGGGCTGTGTACCTGGCAGAGGATGGATGGTCACAGCGTTGGGGTTGGAGGATGGGTGCCTGTGGAGCTCTGTGAGGTTTGAATGTTCATCTAAGATACTGGTTTGTGTGTTTCTAGGATATTGATCCCTGTTCTGGCAGGAGGAAGTTTGGGTCATGTGCCGAGTCCGATTTCATTTCCACAGCACAGGGATGACTTTCTACACAAGACTGCTCTTCACTTGTGGTTACGCACTGCAGGCTGCTTCACTGCTCTGCATGGCAGTTTTGTTTCAGGTGATTTTTGATATAGTTAGTCTTTGCTGCTAAATGCTTCCCATTTTGGTTTCATGGCATGATGTGATGCCATGTTTCCTGGGTCTGGGCAAGAAAAATGACACAGTACTGTGATGTAGTATGATTGGGATTTATGAGAATACATAATCCCTTATGACAAATACAAAATGATGTAGAGAGAAGGTCAGTAAAGCTGACAAAGTAGAGCTGATGGAAGTTTAGGTAATAATATATTTGGGAGAGGAGCAAAGTGTGCTTGATTCCCACCGGTTTATACAGGATTATCTCTGCAAATAGCCAGGGTAAATCACCCTGGAAATTTTGACTCCATTAATAGGGAAAAACTAGGCAAAATTGGTGTGAAAGAGAATGTGGAAGAGCAATCATTCACCGGGGCAGTAAAGCCAGATTTAGGACTCTAAGTATCAGACCAGAAACAAATTTGCCTGGTGATACAAAAAGCCAGTCCAGAAGTGGCTCTTTCTTCCGGTTCAAATTTATTGAAAAACATTACTGCATTTGTTTGTTCCGGGAAGAGAGATCAGATATCACCTGTCCACATACCTATAGATTTACGCCAGATCAAATCCCATTTCTGCTGAAGTGTTTTGGCATTAAAGCATGAAGTCAGCAAAACTCAAAATGCCCTAGCTAATCAGACAGAAATGTCCTGTCTGCCTCAGATGAAAAGTTTACTGTCAACGATACAGAACCATGTGAATCCAGTGTTAGTGTTCACAGAAGTACAGCTTGTGTGAAAAAAAATCTTCTAAAAGAAAATAAATACCTTATTTGTATTTCGTTGGTCTACTTCCTTTAAATTCCTTAAAATGGAAATTGCCAGAAAATTCAGCTGAAGGGAAACTGACACAGTTCACATCTATAGTTTGGCATAGATTCACGTAATTTGAACATATATTCTGTCCTCACACTTGGCCTTTTTTGTTCCCTGAACTCGATAGACAAGATTCACATGGCAAATGGACAGATACAAAATTAATGCCAGGCCCAAGAAATGGTCCACGTGAAGTAACTTGAGAAAAACTTAGGGAAGGTGTTGACTTTTCAAGCTTTGTCGTTTATTGGTGTATTTTTGTTTTAGTCTGCTGTGGACATGCAGAGGCCCTGGGGCAGGGACTGAACAAGCATGGCAGGGTGTGTCTGTGGGACTCATGCAGCAGGTAAGTCTGTGTAGGTTTTGAGGCGAGGGAAGGGGATATCTGCTACATTTTAATGCTGACAAGCAGGGCATGTGATCTATCATGTAGACCAGGAATTCATCCAACCTATATAATTTCAAGATCATCTGCATCTTCATGGAAAGGAGGAGAAAGCCTGAGGAAAACAGAGTTTTCTGTGACTGTGGCAGATGAAACAGCTTCCTAATTTTATTCTGTTTGAAGTAAGTGTCAGCAGTCTGCACATGTCTTCAAGTCACTGGTTTTGTCTGCACCCACAGGAGAAGTGGACCAAGTCATGCAAAGCCAAGGAGCACCTTGGGAAATCAACTGCTCAGCAACCCAGAAAAGCAGGTGAGCACTGGTTTTTTTGACATGTTTTATATGTATCCAAGGTACAGGATATTCTGTCTAGAATGAAAAAGACCAAAAAGTCAGGCTCAAGGCTTTTACAGAAGGAATGGAGCTTGTACTGGGTGAGCATTGCATTGTTTTGAGATCTCCTTGTCCTGTTGTACAATATTGATACCAGCCATCAGGCTTAGGTGGACTGGGCTCTGACTGTGTGGAAAGGTGAAGTAACACCACATATGTTCTGAAATACAAGGAACTGCTCAGCACTTCTAAGACAACCTTGCAAAAATCATTATCAGTGTTCTTCTTCTTGCCTTGTGTCTTTTATTTGTCCAGAGAAACAGGCTTAATATTCCCTGTTTATTTACTGATAGCAGCAGTGCTGGGGCAAAGGGAGTGGATCAGCTCCCTGCATCCAAGAGCTTGGGCAAAGATATAGAGTATGAAATCTCTTCTTGTGATTCCTGCAAGTCCTTAGCAGAGTTTTTAACAGTATTTTTAATGCTTTCCTACCATAAGATCCCCACAGTTTCTCAGGGACCGGTGATTTGTCTAAAAAGATAAAAGGCAGATTCCCTGTCAATCCCTCAAATTACTCATAATACCAAATGGATCCTGGGAAGCTAATGCCATAATCTTTTTTGCTTTTGGGCCTCAGAGTGCATTGCAATAGTTGAGACTATCAGCATCCCAGTAATTAAGCATTGACTAGGGAAATTGAGGCAAGACAGAACAACTTGCAGTAATTCCTCTTGAGATAAATAAGCCATTCTTTCAAAGCAATCCATTTTCTCAGAGAGAAGGCATCAACCCAGAGGTGGATTAATGAAGAACAGTGTAGTCTGGTGGTGTATTTCACCATTTTTTTATGTTGTAGTGGGGCAATACAGGGTTTAAATGTTGTTCCAAGAAAGCTCAAGTTACCTTGGCAGGCTGTGAAGGTGGTGCCTGACCATGTGTTAGTTAATATGGATCTTGTTGTCTGTGTTGCTGAAACGAAATAATTACTGAATTGACATTGCCTGATATCTTTATTAGAAATTACATTTTTACTGTATCTTTACTATACTATACTGTACTTCACTGTATGTTTACTATAAATTGTGTCATTGTAAACATTGACTTGCGGATATGATGACCAATGATAAGAACAAGTTTGCCTTTGTGCTGTCCTATAACTTGCTATTCTGTCCTACCTTACACCATCCTGTTCCTATATGTATTGTGCTACTGGAAGCGTTCAGCTCCTACAAATGCATCAAGTAATAGGGTTCATAGAAAATAGGAATGGACTTTCAAGAAACCACCTAGTACATATTCCTGTCTTTAGAGCAAAGTTAACTATCCAACTTCATATTTTCTGACAGTGCCAACCATACTGCAGGAACTTTAATACTAAGGTCAGCCAGTGGAAGCCCTTGGAGCTCTATGGCAAAGTGAGTTCAGTTTCTAATTCTGTCCTCCACTGTCTTTGGTGGTAGTGACAGGGTCTGCATACCAAGTCCAGGACAGTGCCTGTCCCAGTTTCTCTGTAGGACTGAAAACCTCTCTGGAGCAAATCAGCTCCAAACTCAAGCAAACTCATTGTGCTGAGGCCCTATCATCAGGGAAATGCAGAGAATATGTATGCTGGGGAAGGGGGAAGACTCCAGAGCTTGGGGATCTTCTCAAAATATGTTTGGGCTTAAAAAACTAATTTTGACATTAGAGGCTTTTACCCTTGTCATTTTAACTCAGGGGATTATCTTTTCTTAAGAATAAGGAAACAGAAATGGTTTAAGTGAGAGAAAAAAATTGTAAGACAAAGCAAAACAGGTATGGCTGTGTTTTAAAAGTAGAAGTCTGTGTTCCTTATGAAGACAGAAGAATTCTCCTGAAACAGAAGAGGCATAATTGGGACTGAATGTCTGCTTCTTTGTGTCTGTTCCTGAAGACAGCAAGTTCTGTGACAGAGAACAGCCAAGAACTCAGTATGTATCCATATGTCTATATATGTGCCTACCTATCACTCTGTGATCTATCATCCATCCATCTATCTATCTATCTATCTATCTATCTATCTATCTATCTATCTATCTATCTATCTATCTATCTATCTATCTATCCACCTGTAATTCCTCTTACCCACTCGCTCTGCTTGTACAAATATCCTAAATGCCTTAATTCTGTGCATTTTTTGATCAGAGATGCCATGTGTTCAGTAAAAACCTAAGAAACATAAAAGGTGTAATCTCTCATGCCATCATCTATCTGGGCTGGGTGGTGTGTTCTGTGTAGTGCATCATCATGTTTCACTGTAGGGAAAAAAAATGCTGGGTGCAGAGTGTGTGTGTGTAGAGTTAGACTTGCTCAGGCATGCACATTTCTCTCAGTCACTTAACCCTGACTGGATATCACACCCTGTGATGTAAACAGGGTGGGAGGGAATTCCCTTCACTTGTAAGTGTATCAGCTGAGTGGGAGAGGTAGCATCAGCATTCCCAGATTAGGCCTCTGCTTTAGGCAGCTTTTGCACAACGAAATTCTGGGTTTGAGTCCACTTCATTTTCTATCACAGAAACAGATGCAATACTTACCTAGATGACATTGCTATGGATCAGGGCTTGGTGTCCACCTTTAAAAAAATCTGCTATTTGAGCAAGAGCCAGGAGTAATGCCTTCTGTATAAAATGTTCCTGCACTGGAATAAAAATGGCTGGCAACTCCCTGTATATTTTTAAGGTTTCCAAAAATAGATCTAAGTCATAGGCAAAAATGAATGGAGCTGAGGCTTAAATGGAAAGAGCTGGTAAAGGGTCATTTATCTGAAATGGTTAGTGCTGAGATCATCTTCCACATTACATGCCACTACCTGGAAACATGGGCCACTTTTCTTTTCCCTTTTGATGACTTGCTGAGCCCTATTTTCCAATGCATTGAGTCACTTGACCAAATTTCAGTACAGTGGGGAGAATTGACTTAATATTAGAGTTGAGACTGAGAACCACACCCCTGCTCTGATTCTGCTCTGTAGGAGCTGGAATGCCTGGAGCACAGAGTCAGTCTTGGAGCCCTGGAGAAGCAGAAGAAAGTCAGATTATAAGCGGTTGCTCTGTGTGTGAGGGAGAGAAGGTTTTAAAATCACAATGTCAGGTGAGAGAGAAGGTCAGGGATAGTTGAGTGGGAGTAGTGGCTGACTGGAGGGTTAAACCTCTGGGAGGTGCACTCCTCTGTTCCAGGAGGAATTTGATGTTAATCAGTGAAGCCTTAATGCATGGGTGAACCTAGGGCATTTTGTAGAGGGGAGAAGGAGAATTTTGAAGCCAACTCCAAAGCTGCAGTTTGGTGCTAAACCCACCCATGTCTCCCAGGCATGGCCTGGAGCTGAAGGTGCTATTCTGGCTGCATTTGAGACTATCTTCCTTGGAGGTTACTGTCCCCACAGAGGTGCCAGTAAACCTGCATGTCTCCTTGCTTCCTAACTTACTTCTGTCACCCTGATTAAAATCTATCTTGCTAAAAATGTTTGAACAGGTTCAATAGACACACAAGTAAGTCTGGATGATTTTGACAGGTAAACAAGCCTACATTAACAAGTAGTGTGATGTAGTAAGAGCAGATATGGAAAACGAAAGAGCTGCTGCTGAATATTTAACATGAACACTAAACGTGCTTCACAGTGAGATTATTTTGGAGTTGCTCTGTTCTGGTCCAATTAACTGAATGCTTGCCAATAGCTGCAACATGATAGGTATACTTCTGGAGCACATCCAAAAGGAATTCAGTTCACCAGGTATGAGATCGCACCATGATGGGAACCAAAATGCACTGAATTAGGAAATCAACTTCAAAACCAAACTCCTGGTCTGAACTAAAAAGCTAATGTAAATGTGACTTGCTCATGCAGTTTGGCGGCTGAGAAGCTGATAATCCCCAGGAGAGCTAGAGGTAGTGATGATGAGGATGTGTGAAAACTTTTTAACAACTATTTGTACGCTGGTACAGGGTGTATTTCTACATGTGCAGAGTGAAAAGGTCAAATACATGACCCTGACTTTCCAGCTGGTCTCAACACCTATGCAACATGAGCACATGGACACTTTCCAAGTAGAGGAGCATATTTTGGACCATTACTGTGCCTGATAACACAAAATACTAAAATATGGAGAATGATACTCTATATTAATCTGCATCTGTTCTGCAACTTTGCAGTTGGTGTGATTTGGATCAGATTGTTGTGCAGTTTTTCCCTCTTTATGTATTGTAGAGCCTGGACAAGAAAACAGCTGTTGTTCTTGTCCTGCTGTCTGCCTCTTTGGCTCTTGATGCTAGCAGTGCTCTGAAGTACTTGAACTGTAACACAACAAAAGACTTTAAAAATAAACTCTTTACATTGACAGCTCAAAAAAAAAATATCCAGGAAACAAGTCTCTTAAATTAAGAATTTAGATAATATGTAGAGATATTTATTTATAAACATAAAAAATCCACATAAAATACAGATTTTGCGCTGTTGCCTTGTCAGCCCCCTATGGATTGCCAGTCTTATTATATTACTTTCATAGCTAGTCAAAAGGAATATAAAATCATCCAGCCACCCACTGACACAGCTTGTAGTAACAAGGAGACCTATCTGCTAGTCTCTGTTTCTAATCTAGAGGACACTACTGCCTCCACTATCTTATGTCATAACTGGATTTTGTTTGCAGCTGGAGGTTCCTGCTATTACAGCTCATTGCAAGTGTTGGTGACCCACACGCCTTTGGGAGGGGTTTAATTTTAAGTAGTGAAACTGCATGACCTGAAAATCTCTCTCAGAAGTGGCTTCTCTCTGGTTCTTGCTCAGTAACATTTGGTTTGGTCCTTCTTTGGCCCTTTTCACCATCTAGGAATGATTCTATATACAATTACTCCTGATTATTAAATGTTGATACCTTCAGAAAACCCCAGTGTAAATGAATGCCTTCCAGATAGTTTCCTATGCTGTATCACCTGTATCAGAACCATCTGGAGCCTGGTACGCAGCCCCAGGGGTTGGACTGGCCACTCCCATTCTCTGGCAGGCATGGAAGGAAATGTCTGGTGGCCTTTGTTACAGCCTCCAAGTTCCCAATCTCTGAGTCAGAAAGGCAGTGGCCCTACATGGTCATCACATCAGTACCATCATCTTGGCTCCACACCAGCCATCTGAGAAGGAGGCAGAGCAGGAGAGAGGGGGAAGAGAGGAGAAAACTCCCAGAGAGCCTGTTTCTTTGGGGCACTGAAACTGTGAAAATCCTGGCTGAAGACTCCAAATCACCCCCTTTTCTTCAGCAAAGCCTGTTAGTACTGCATGTAAGCTCTTGATGGTCTGAGCCCTATTGAATAAAACAATTGCTAGATTTTATGTCTACAAACTTTGAATTGTCCTGTTAAGAAAGTAAGGTGGATGAAGAGCAAAACATCAGGTTTTGTTAGATTTTGGAGATTTAAGCTTTTTTTTTCATCATGATTTGTTACAGCGAGGCTTTGCTGGTCAAGACAGGTTTGATGGATGTCCCACAGGTTTTGTGGACTGCCTGTTGAGGAACACATTTAGTGCAGATAGCTCAGTGTGCAGACTCCAGTGTAGGCTGAGGATTGAGCTCTGGGACAGGAGGCCATGAACTGGCGCTGGCCCTTTGCACAGTGGCATGAGGACCTGTGGTGCCAGCCAAGTGACTGGACACTCAGAGACACAGCAGGAGCTAATGACTCAGAAGATCCCAGGCTACCGCCAGCACAGACTGTGAGGATGTAAAAGCTCAGGGAGTCCTTTGTTCAGGGCCCCTCCCTGGAGGCACCAGGTCAAGCTGTGATTCGGTTGCTGCAGCATGATAAAATTACCTAAAAGAACCAGAGGCCTGAGACCCTGCTATGGGAAACCTGGGGTCAAGCTGGTATGGCAAACTTGTCTGACTGTCTAAGAGTGGGGTGTGTAGGGAGTCAAGTGTGTAGGGAGTCTGACCCTACCAGGTCACTGGAGCTGCCTATTGAGAAGGGGCTTTGGGCCCAGCATTAAAGTCTGTGGTGGTGGGAGTGTAACTGCCAGAGTGGCTCCTGAATGGTCAGATAAGAAAGTTTAACATGCCTCAAGGGAATAAAATGCAATGGGTAAGGTAGGTTTTTTCCCTTTTGCTTCCAGTGTGTTTTTAGCTGGCTGTGATTATTATAAATGGCCTCTGAGAGATACATATGAGTAAGCACGTTTCCTTTTGGATACGCATCACTGTTGCCCTGGGTTTTTTGTAAGCCTTCTGTTTTAACCTTGGAGTCAGATTCTTTTCACACAGATTTATGTAAATAATAGCCGATGTTTACTTAACGGTATTTTCTGTTTTTCATTCCTTTTGTGATATGACAACTTTGATGAGCACCTTTCTTCTCCAGTGGGATGGAGAAGGAAGTGACATGTCCTCCAATCCCTTGTGGAGTTGGGACGGGTATAAGAATGAGATAATGTAAATAAAAGCATTCCATTTCCTCCTTTCTGTTGAACCTGGCAGGTGTAAGAGCGTCTTTATTGTGTCTCCTCGGACACAACATCACACCATCAAACCTATCAGAATAAATACCAATGGAGATACTTTTTAGATTAGGTACATTTTTCTGAAACTGAAAGCCCTACTTTGATTATTCCCATCACCCACAGGAATAATTTTTCTTCACTAGTTTGAGGTGGAAAAGAGCAGCAGGATTTACTCCACCTCCTTGCTCTAAGAAGGTGCCAGGATCAGTCTCCAAACCTCACACTGTTCCAGTTCTACACAGATTTAAGAGCATTTCTACATCAGTACTTTTCACACAAACTGGCAAAACATATTCCCATTAATCGTTTTGTCCTTCCTGGCTATGTTATCTGTTATTTGGGTTGTAAATATTTGGAGTAAAGTCCCAGAATATCCACTGGATATTTCCCTTTGTTCCTCACATTGCTACAAGCAGTACAAGATGTAGAAAGCACAAGCGTTTGCTCCCATATGGTACACACAAAGAAAAAATGAAGATGAGGCAATTCTAGCAGATGGGTTGGTCTTACATTTTTTTATATGATCATTGTATTCACTGCACATCTTTTGTCTGGTTTGAAACCCTCCTCTTTAGTCTCCCCCTGCACAAACAGCATATTCCCAGCACATCCCCAGACATACAGGAAGAGATGAGTGGTGTGGGACATACAGTGAGTCATTGTTCCTAGTAAAGCCTTCTCCATGTTCCTTGCAGGGGTGTCACTGCCAGTGGGGGATTTATATGCTGGAGGGAATGAGGAACTAGGTCTTTAAAAAGTGTCTGGCAGGCACAAATCCCTGGGGTTTTGAGGCAGTTTCAGCTATTTCTGCCCTGGTGAATTGACAAGCCAGGAGCTGGGACCATATATTGTAATGAGGTTTTTTTCTTGAGGTGGAAAGGGGATCAGGTAAATTGGTTCACACATCCAGTGGCCCCATTAACTTCTGCCCTGTCACTGCAGCTGCATGGGAATGGAATTGTTTCTGGCCTTTTCAAATCCTGCCTTCCTGAATGTGGCAGGCTTTCCTCTTTACTGTCTCATCCTTCCAGCTTGAGAATCACTGCAAAAGAATACCCCGATTCTCAAGACATAAAGGTGTGAATGGAGTGATAGTATTTGTTTGGGAGGAAAGATGCTTTTTACCCCTAAATACAATTAAACACTAGAAAGATCCAAGATCATCACTGAGAGCAACTCACTGTGAACCTATAGGCATTAATGTCTGAGCAGAAGGAAAGCAGTAAGAGCAGGAGAAAGAAGTTTAGCTGCTATTCAAAGAAGAGCCCAGAACCAGACTGGTTAATTTTAAATAGAGTCAGTCCAGGACTACTGTGTGTTGAAGGTGTAGTTCTCATAGTATGGTAACAATTTCATTTTGTGCCTTTGTTTACTTATGTGAATCAAACTAAATTTCAGCCCTCTGAAATACACCTCTAGTATGAAACACCTTTGGCTTTTATCCTCTGTCAAAGCCATGCAAAGGAGAGCTCAAGTTACCCCTCATTAGCCAAAAATCCTATATGCTGATGAAACAGCCCCTTGTTTAAGTGCTCATGCTAAATAACTCTGGTATGTCAGATCAAATAATTTACGTACTCTTCCTGCTTAAAAGAAGCTACTACAAAAGGCTTGATGAAAATAAAACCAAGACAATAAATTCCCAGTGAAATACCAGACCTCTTCCCAGGAGAATGCTTAGTGTCATCTTGGTCTAATCTAATTCTGAAATACTTTAATATTATTTGGGATCTGAGCAGTCTGGAAGTAACAGCATTTTTGAGGCCCTGTGTAATGTTACTCATTTCTCCAGCCTCCTGCAAGGAGAACTTTTAAGGCTGATACTTTTACCCCTTGGAATTTCATCTTGAAGTCAGATGGACATGTAACCCCTGTCTGCAATTCTCAAGGAATCCACTGATGTGGTTCTTCTCACACATGGCCAGGCAGGGAGGGCTCAGCAAAAGGCTGCTGGATGATACCATCCCTCTTCAGCAGCTGGCAAGGGAGAGGTCTGTGGGGAAGGTCAGGTCTTGGTGCAGCACTTCTGCCGCAGGAATTCATCATGGAACTGTGGCTGGAGCACCATGTGGTTCAAATTTTAGATGCCTTGTTCTCCACCTCAACAGTTAAGGGGAAGGGGAAAAGAAGCAGGAGAGGAAGTGAAGTGTAGAGACTCATGTGCCTGTCACAGGATACTCTTGTCTTTCAAAGTGGCATGAATGGTATTTTGTTTGGCTATTGATATGAATAACAGGGAAGAAGGACAAGAGAAGTGGCTGGGGTCAGAAATAAGTGTATATGATGGTGAAGCTTTGTCTCGGCCCTTCAGACTGTTTGGGACTGTTTGACACAGGGTTTATGACTTTCTGTGGACATGGCCAATGCCTGGCACACTGTAAGTGGAAATACAGTTGCTTTGGATCTGATTGTTTCGCTTGCATGGGGCTTCATTTGCATCATTAGCACTCCTGTCATTAGCACTATGAAGAAAATCCTAGGTCCCTGGATGTTAAACTACAGTTCCTTAAATTTGGCAAGAAAATAGCTAGACTTTTATCACCTAAAGTTTTATCACCTTTGCAAAAAAAGATTAATGGAATTCTCCAAACAGTTAACTAAGTCTTATGAAGGAATGTTGGTATAGAAGTTCCAATAGAAGCAGAATTGGGCTCTCCCTGTCATATATGTTGCTAGCATGAAAGAAGTCTCCACAGTCTCTTTAACTCAGGGAGAAAGCTCACACCTAACATTTCTGGATCCAAATCTGGCAAAAAAATCACAAGTAAGTGACTTTATTATTCTGTATGTCTTCTGTCAGTATCTATTTCAGTAGGAAGTATGTGGAACTCTTTCATGGACTAGTCTTGCTTGACCTAGTCTAAGAAAGTCTCAATATAAAAAGGAGTCAGAAAAGGAAGAAAACTTTGTAAAACAGCTTCTTAGGCACTCCATGACTTTCTGTGCAGAAAAGTTACACCAGTTTACATCAATCCAATTATGCTCATGTTTTTTCCTATACAGGCACAGCATGGAGATTCTAGCTTAAGTGAAACCTGCATATTCAGCTGAAGCAAACAAAGTGCCTGGACCCTGTTTCTGTCTCCTGCCAGACAAAAATGTTTAACAGATTTGACAAGAAGACACAAAATCAAGAAAAAAACCCCTATGTGTTCCTACTTTCTTTAAAAGTAAGACATTAAATTTATTTAATTTTCCTCTTCTTGACCCTGTTAACTTTAATAAGAATGACTTCTTATTTCCTGGGAGAAAATAGGACCTAGTCCGCTGTTTGAAAGTTATGTTCAAAGTCCCAAATGAGATGAGATGGCTTTTTCAAATCCTCATGAAAATGCTGAACCTTGATTCTCTCCATCAGTGGTTGCAAAACAGAGATGGCAGGAGAAGCTTTGGCGGATGGCCTGCCTCTGATCCTCCACTATTTTCATCCATGAATTTGATTGCTCGTTTATATTGTGTGGTTATGGCTGTGGCCTAGGAGAAGCCTTGAAGACCAGACATGACTTGCCAAGTTTCAGGGAGCCGCAGTCCCTTGGGCTTTTGAAGCACCTGGAGCTTGAGAAGGAAGATGTGTGCTAATGTCTTTACAAACAATTCCATGGGTGAAGGTGTGAGTGTTAACGTCTTTGGAATGGGTCTTAATGTCTCTACTTTGGGCAGCAGGTTTGTTGCAGAGCCTAGACAGCCTGGCTCCTGAAACAGACAAGTGGGTCTGCGCAAGCCTGAGTTTCTGAACTTTGGGGTAAACCGACAGGTTCAAGGGGGGATATGTGGTAGGCGGTTCGGGAAGGCTGTACCTTCCTAGTACCTCAGCCGATGGAGAAAGGAAGAGGGCAACGTGCGACCGGGAGTTTAGTATAAAAGGAGGCTGCGCCCTCCAAAACCTTGAGAGAGAAAACCCCGCGGGTGCGCGCCCCCGGTGGACTCTCAACCTTTATTCGAATAAAATTGCAGGACTCCTCTATTATGGACACTGGCTTTTCATAGCGTGATTTTCCGTACAAGCTGGAAGTGTGCTTTTTAGTCAAACAGATGGCTGCGAAAACCTTGTACAGAACAGCACACTGACCGGCCACACCATGGGCCGAGGAGCCTGGGCTGAGCAGCACGCTGAGCCGCACCTGTGCGCACACGGCTCTGGCTGCACGAGGGACAGAGGATTGGTCACAGGTCGTAGTTTGAACAGAGCGATCGCCGACAAAATAGCATTATTGTCTTAAATAATGCTTTTATCAAGGACCAGAAGTCCCAGTGACACTGATCCGCGCATAAGCTTCTGTGAGCGGAGCTGTCTAGGCACTAGTTTACGGGCTCTGGAAGCCCTTGGCTCTTGCGCCGCTGGGAGCGTGCCGCAGCCCCCGCAGCCCTCGCGGCCGCGCCCCTCCCGGGCCGCTCCGCAGAGAGCGCCCGGCTCGGCCTTCCCGGGGCGGGGGCGCCGCGGCTCCATCCCCTGCANCCTCTCCGCCCTAAAATGTCCGGCGGAGCGCGGCGGCGGCGCCGCCCGCCCGCGTGTGCGCCCGGACCCGCCGGGGGGAGCGGGGCGAGGCTTCCGAGAGCCTGGTGGGAGCGGGTGACTGCTATGGCCGCCTCATGCGCTCCCTGAAGAGAAGTTGGGGTTTTCACAACTTGCAATTAGTCAGTTTGGGTTGCTAGGGAGCCTTGTCCCAGCTTGACTCGAGGTATTTCTTGGCTGAAGAGATTTTAGTACTTTAGAAAGTCTAGTCAAGTCCGTACTTGACTCTCCTCGCAACAGGAGTTCGGTGACTAATGAGGAGCATGGGGTTTTTCCATTTAATTTTTCCTGGTTGGAGTAAAAGAATTGGTCCCAGCCCTTCATTGATAAAACAGGAAGGAGCAGGCTGGAAGTCTCTGGATGTTTCCGTACTGGAGTGATCCGAAATGGCCTAAGAAAATCTAATGTTTAAGCTAAGAGTCTGTGGTTTACTTAAAGGAGAGAAAAAAACCAATCCCAAACAAAAACTCACCCCTGTGCAAAAAGAAATTGAACTTAAATCGACTGTGATTTTCTTTTCTTTTTAACAGTTTCATTTTTTTACTTTAAAGTAGATTGAATGCCTGTTTGACTGACAGTTACTTTTCCTGATGTCTTAAATGCTATCTCTCTGATAGCATGGATAGCTAGATGCTTATTATTATTATTTTTATTTAAATATCAACATCTTAAAGGATATCAAACTTCAGCCACTTCAAGGTTAAGATAGTATTTTCTTAAGCTTTAGAAAGGCCTTCCATCAAACATTATTGATGATTATTGAAGATTTACTTACTAAGAAAGCTAAAATACTGGCAGCAAGTTTGGTAAGATTAACAGAAATAGCAAAAGTTAGGCGACTTTAGTGTAAAATGCAGTTGAGACCTTTTAGCCAGAGAATTTACAGTCGTGATGAGTGACTTTTTTCAGTGTGGATCGGCCAGGAAATCCTGAACAAGTTGCAGAGAGGCTTGCGGGGCGGGGTTCCCAGCACCTGGCTGAATCTGAACGCTGGCTGCGAGGTGCTCATTGCAGCCTCTGCAGACACACCCTAGGCTGGATTCACCTTCTCAGTCTGTTGCTTTCTGGTTTTGACAGAGCAGTTCTGCTTTCAGAGCTTTTAAAAACTGGAGCAGATAGAGAAATGCAACTGTTTTCCTGTAATGCTTTGCATTGCACACTGCAGATTCTACAGAAAGCAGTTCCAGTGTCTGTGCCTGTTGCAGTACAGAGCTGCGGGCCTGCTGCTGTATCAGCCTTATGTTTCCCGCCCCATCTGCTCTAGTTACAGACCCAACTGAAATAATATTTTAAACATTATTTCTTGTTCTTTGGCTAGCAGGAACAGGATATGCTGGCATAACTGTGTAATCAGTTCTTCATGTGAAATAAACATGACTACTAGTGTGCTATCTTAAGATTTGTTAATAGCTGCTTAATTAACAAAACAGTAAAATGCAAGAAACTTTCCTCAATCAAGGGGAAAAATCAAGGTCAAATGTGGGTGAAACCTGGGCAGTTAGATGTAGGTTTATGTGGGCTTCATCACAAAAATAAATCCATTGTGAAGAAGACAGATGGAGGAAATGTTCTAGTGAACAGTTCTGTCTGGGCAGGAAAAGCATTTGTGTCAAAACTACTTGGTTGGTAGCTCTTATCATTCATCTCACCAGGCTTACAGAAACATGCTGCTGCGTGGCTTAAGCAGCAAAACCTGTTGAGTTCTGAGTCTCTACACCTCCTCAAGCTAGGCTAAATGTTAGCACATGTAGCTGGAGAGTTCCATTTTGTTATGTGAGGTTTGCTGTGAGTGACACTAGGCTGTGTAGCACTATTAATAAGAATCCAAGATTAACTCTGGTAACCTTTGAACTAGTGCACATGATTTGCTGTTGTGACATGTAATGGGGGGTTTTGGTTGCTGGAGGCCTTGTAGGCTGTGTAGAAAGTCCAGGCCTTGTAGGCTGTGTAGAAAGTCTGTCATGCTGATCCTGCCATGCTCGCGACAGGAAACCTTCACTGTTCTATCTAGTGGTACAACTCTGGTTTAAATTTTTTGTGTTCTGGAAAGTTTGTGAGGTGTGAACAGTTAAAGCAGACACCAAAAAGGGTATATAATTCCTCCATGCTTTTATTGCAGAGGGTGGAAGTAGTTGAGTGCTATAAATGAGCCATTGTCAAGCTCTGAAAAGTCTCTCCTCCAGTTGTGAGCCGTCTGTTTATTTGCCGTGAGTAGGCTCTGATCCTTCCCTGGCTGATAGGTGCTCTGGTTTCTCACTCAGTCACTTCAGGCTGGGCAGTGCTGCAAGTCACACTATTCCAAATCCTGAGAGAAGTGAATCAGCTGTCACGCTGGTGGATAGTCTAAGCCCCATAGTTAATCACTTGAACTTTAGTATTATAAAAAACATCTTAGCTGGAGGAGTGAGAGGGAAAGTGATTTTTTTTTTTTAAGCAGCCATGCCCATTTAATAGGATGATACTGTATTTTTTAGCTGTTATAAAAAGCAAGGCTTTTGTATTGGAATTCATTGACTATTTTGCCTGTGCATGTACTTACTTTCATGGCTTTGTGAATGGACAGGCCACTGAACTTGAAACATGAGCATTCATCACATGTGAGGTGTGCATTGAACAGTCACGTCACTAGGACTTGGGCAGTTCTGTTTTAGGTAACATAGTCTTTACTCACTGTAGAGAAGGGGTTTTAATCAAAGCTAATCTTGTGAATACAGAAAATTTTAGAAAGTAATGAGGGAAAAGGTACCAGTCCAAACTTTATTATACCTTAATTTGAAGCTAAGTGTAGCAATAGTTATTAGGATCCTTAGGTACCCTGTCTGTAATTTGAATGGTCGTAATTCCCAGCAGGTCTTGAAGGGTCCTAGAAACTTTTTTCCCTTTGTTCTTTGGAGCTTCAAGGTTCTGGTTAGAAGAAAAGTAAGAGATTGAGGTAGATATCAGGAGAACACTCTGTTAATCAGTTTCTTATGTGTATCTACTTGCTACCAAATGGCTGCAACAAGATGGCAACTATGACCAGAATGCTACACTTGTTTCATTTGTTTGGGTGATCATTTTCTTCTTTTTTTTTTTTTTTTTTTTTTTTTTTTTTTTTCTCCTCTTGTGGAATTTGCTAGATGTCTTGAAGGGGGAAGGGTGGATAGTGATGAAAACTGTGACTTTAATGGATGGGCACTTCTCTCTCGATCTTATTGTGCTATGAAGGAACACTAGAAGCATTCTAGACACCTTCTGTCTTTATTTCATGACTGACCCTTTGATGTTATCTCTTCCTTTCCTCACTCAGCATAACTTGGGAAGCTTGGTGACACTGATCCAAGTTTGACATGTGTGCCAACTTGTTAGGCAAACTCAATCCATTATATGTTTCTTCTAATGCTATCAGATATATGACTTGCTGTAAAGAGGTGTGTTTGAATGCTCCCAAAGGCCTTTTTTCACGCAGAAGTGTTTCCCCTCTTGGTGAATTTCGGATGACAGTACTTCAGAAGCAACAGTAGCTAAAACATGCTGAGTTTACAGTGGAACCAGGTAAACTACTGAAACTGGTAAAGCAGTGAATTATCTGTAGCTTTATACCTACTATGGGATTTTGCAAAACAGGAAAGGCCTTTACAGCCTAGCTTGTATTGTATTCAACAGCTTAGTTCCTAGGTTCTGCAAGAATAGCAAGGTTTTACTTCATGTCAGATGAGGCAATTATGCCTGACAGTGAGCAAAAGCTTCTGTTTGGTACCTTTAGGCCTTCTATGTTAAACAGGGATTTTAAAGTATACCATTGATGATAAACTAGCATTCACTTTGTTTTTACGTACTGGTAAAATCTTCCTTTTTCTTCGTATGGCAAGCCCTGCACCTGACTGGGCAAAACCCATCAGTTATAGTGATTTTACACTGTTGTGAGCAAGAACTGTTCCAAGTGCCTGATCTGAATTGGTAGTCATGATCCAGTTAATAAAACTTCAATATGACAGTGTTATGTCTAAGAGTGCTTATCATACCAGTGGTTTTAGAAGATTAAATGTGTTAGTTGAGTCCTTTATTTAATTTTTGCCCTCTTGATTTGTTGCCTGAGGCAGTTGAGCAAGAAGCAGGTTGGTGAGGTGCGCCCAATAAAAGGGGCCCAAGGAGAGCTTTAGGTCTGCTGCTTCTGCTGTAAGAATCCTATGGGGAACAGGGTACCTCCTATCAGGGGTTCATCACCACTTGCTTCTTGAAAATATCCTGTCACCATAACGTTTACAGGCAGTGTCTTTTTTGAACCTTCAGGGCATTGCAGCCCTTTCCTTGGGGTGATTCTACCTTCTCTGATTAGTCACCTCTGAAGTTTAATTACAATTCTTGCTTTTCTCATGAGGATGGTTCATAAGATGTCTTAATATGGACTCCTTTACTTTGACAGGAAATGGCATCTCTGCCTCTAGAGGAAACTTATTTCAGTTGTTTTATGTATAATGTGTAGTCTGAAGCAAAATTCTCCTGCAAAGAGCTCCCTAAGTCCCTAGTAGCTGCTTGAAAGACAGCTGATGAACTGAAACCAAAGGATTCAAATACCTTCTGCTTGTGACACTGGGTGTGCAGGGGGATGGCACCCTCCTGGGGCTGCTGGCCTGGCCATGTCCCTGCTGATCAGTGGCTGCTCCACAGAGGAGCCCCTCTTCCTCCAGAGGTAGCTTTGGCTCTGCTCCAGGGCGTGAAGGAAACTGACTAAAAGCTTCCTCTGGCTGCGTCATCTCCTGGACTCTTTCCTGGCTTGGTGCGGCTCAAGCAACCTTATTTGGCTGACTTAATTTTTTTTTTTTCCCCTTCTGTGCAGCAAGAGGGCCTCCCTGAATTTGCACAATAAAGCTGTTATCTGTGCTTAATCACTGTTCTGAGGACTACCATGGGGTTTGTTTGAAAAGAGCTCAAAGATTTCAACTCCTTAAATCCCTGTCATTCCTGAGTCTTGTTTCCCTTTTGACTGTTTGCTAAGTGGTTATACCAGAAACCAATTCCAGTGAGGAATCTGCTGCTGTAGTCCTCACACTGTTGGAAAAGATGAAATCTCTCTCTACACAGGAATAATCCAGGGCAATTAACTGATGTAAATTAAGAGCAATAGTAAGCAGCCAGTTAATTGCTTGCTTTTCCCTAGGGGTATTTGGGAACAGGAGGTATTTGCGTAGTGCAGCCAATAATACTGAATTAAGAGTTTGTTTTTATCTGAAACTTCCAAACCAGGCTGAAGTCTCTAGGTTGATGGAAAGCTACTCTTTCAAGCCCATCTCTTTGTAACATTCCTGTGGTTGTTTTTAGGTGGAGCATTCAAGTGTTTTGGAAGTTGTGGGCATAAAACCCACCCTTCTGACTCCAGTAGCTAATGCTGACTCTTAAGGTAATGTTTAAATACTTGGTGGGGAGGTAGGAAGAGACAGTCACTGGCAGGTTTGATGGGTATAAGACCACAGGATCATCTACAACTGCTTGGGGGTTTAGAAC
Organism: Platysteira castanea; assembly: GCA_013397175.1. NCBI lineage: Eukaryota > Metazoa > Chordata > Aves > Passeriformes > Platysteira > Platysteira castanea. The sequence goes on along the minus strand of VYXC01001683.1, from coordinate 469,885 downwards.
CTGAAATTGCAGAGATTTGGGCCTTACATTGACAAGAGACAATTATGGCTGCAGCAACTGTGGCTATCAATAGGTAGGTGATCTAGTGCTGCTTCCTTCCTGTGCAGCTGTGAAAGGATGTATTCACTCCTATCAATGTGTGATCCTCCAGTGGAGTAGAGGGGCACTCAGAAACTCCTCGCCTTTGTATAGCAGCTTGTTGAACTTCAATGGGAAAAAACACTCTTTGAAGATGTTTTTAAAGGCATAACTCCTGCAGAATGCTTTTTCCTAGTTGTTCCAACGCCTCTGAAGCTGCAGTAGTTGTTCTGAGGAACCTCTTGGAAAATACAAACTGCGGATGAAAGAATGATCAGTTCTCATCCTATTGCCAGGTTAAGGAATAGGAGTACTTGGCCATGCTAGGCCTCTTTCCCTTTGGCTGTTGCTGGTTGATGAATAGCTATGGACAAGAGCCCCTAAAAGAGGAATGAATGAAAAAGCTCTGAATCTGATCAGCTCTGTAGAGAAACAAGCAATTAGGCAAGAATGAGATGATGAACTAGAAGGGGGAAGANGTATTAGAGAATTTTAAATGCCAAATATTGGAGAACTGTTATTCTGCCATTGTGCGCCTTCCTTATTTATAATATTATTGAGATAGAATCATAGAATAAGNTCAATGGGAAAAAACACTCTTTGAAGATGTTTTTAAAGGCATAACTCCTGCAGAATGCTTTTTCCTAGTTGTTCCAACGCCTCTGAAGCTGCAGTAGTTGTTCTGAGGAACCTCTTGGAAAATACAAACTGCGGATGAAAGAATGATCAGTTCTCATCCTATTGCCAGGTTAAGGAATAGGAGTACTTGGCCATGCTAGGCCTCTTTCCCTTTGGCTGTTGCTGGTTGATGAATAGCTATGGACAAGAGCCCCTAAAAGAGGAATGAATGAAAAAGCTCTGAATCTGATCAGCTCTGTAGAGAAACAAGCAATTAGGCAAGAATGAGATGATGAACTAGAAGGGGGAAGAGACACTCCTTTCTCTGCCAGCTGTGATTCTGTGTAGAGTAAAATGAAATCTCAGAAGAGTTCAGAAAGAATACCTGAAGCAGTGAATCAAGTGCCATGGTATTCATGGTCTAGACTGAACTGTATTCTTGCAAATTTCTAGTTCTCTTCATCAACTTCTTTGTTTCCTAGAGAAAGGCTTCTCAGGAGACCAAACTTTACTGTCCTGGAGTGTGAATACTGTAAAAACTTTCTTGTTGTATTTTTTGTTGTCTTTTCTTT
>VYXC01001683.1:386668-468575 GCA_013397175.1 Platysteira castanea | reverse complement strand
TGGTGGTGGCAGCAGTGGGGTTCTTAAATTGGTATTAGAGAATTTTAAATGCCAAATATTGGAGAACTGTTATTCTGCCATTGTGCGCCTTCCTTATTTATAATATTATTGAGATAGAATCATAGAATAAGTTGGGTTGGAAAAGACCCTTGAGTCCAGTTGTAAACCAATGACTTTCTGCAGCCATGAACTATTCTGTCTGTCTGTATATCACTGATTTGTACTATTCTCCTTTGTAGGCCCTTATCAGAGCATTTTTTCTCTCTCAACTGGGAATTTAGTTATGGTGGTGAAGTGACTTAGTACAGGAAAAACCTGCCATTGCAGTCTGATCAATCAATTAGTCACAGCATTTAATAAATTTATTTGGTTTTATATAACATAGGCTAATAAAGCATAGAATTCTAGGCTAACTAATGGAATTTGGGGCTAAATCTTTCCTTGCAATAAAATGTGCTTGCAATAAAATATTTCCTTGCAATTTCCTTGTTTCGTTTTTAAAATCAGCAAAGTTATCCTTCAGGGATGTCACTAGATTTCAACTGTACTGTACAGTTGAAAAGCTATGGCAAAGAAAAATTTAGCCCCAAATTCCGTTGTGCTTGGTTACAGTGCAAAAACTGAGCTGCCAGAAAAAAATATTAGGATGCTTGATAACTTCTATCCCCCAGAAGCGTGGCTTTTCATTCATAATGTCTCTAAGAATATAAATATGTCGTTGATTTTACTTTTTAAACTCACTTTTCCAGAATAGTGTACTCAGAGGGCAAAAAAAAATTCCATTCATCAATATGGTGAATGTCTTTTCAGGCAGTTTTCTAGATGGACAAGAGAGTTTTGGTTGTGTAGATTTTTTTTCTCTGTTAAAATCCAAAACTTGATATCCTCCTGATGATTGTCATCTACAGGACTTGCAGAATGTCAGCAAATGGTTCTGAAGGCACACTGTAAGAAGGAAGGCAGTTCCATTGCTGACAAATTAAAGGAATATCAGGTTGCCCAGTAAAAAACTGGTAATGCAAAACTCACACAATACTTGGTGGTCCAATACATCTTATATGAAAACAGTCCTATTAGTTAGAAATGATAGAGAAGGAGGGATTTGTATATACGTATTAAAAGTAAGGATTTGCTTGCAGGTCATTTAAGTAGATACTTTAATGAAGATAACAGCTTTGGACTGGCTGTTTTTGCTGTGTTTGATGCCCTCCAGGGTGTGTTTTTGCCCTCTTGTGCATGAGGGCACATTGCTGGCTCCTCTTGAGCCTGCTGCTGACCAGCACTTGCAGATCCCTTTTTGCAGGGCTCCTCTCCAGCCACTCCTCTCCCAATTTGGACTTGTGCCTGGTATTACTCTGCTCCAGGTGCAGAATCTGGCATTTGTTCTTTTCAAATTTTATGCCACTGATCAATCATGCTATGATTTACCTAGACCCCTTTGCAAGACCTTGTGTTCCTTGAGAGAACCAACAGCACACCTAGTGCTAGTATTGTCAGTACATTTGCTAATGGTACATTCAACTCCTGCAATCCAGATCTTCGATAAAAATACTGAACTACACTGGCCCTATTATGGAGACCTGAGGAACACCACTGGTGACTGATTGCCAGTCAGACACAGCCCCATTCCCTGAAGCCCTCTGAGCCCTGCTGCCACTGGTTCTTCATCCAGCACACCTTGAGCATCCTTATCTTGCAGTTGAACAACTTGTCCAGAAGGATGCTGTGAGAGACAGTATCAATCGGTTTCCTAAGACACTGAAAAACTATATCCACCACCTTTCCTTCATCCATTTGGTGGGTGACCTTATTGTAGAAGGACACCAGAATAGTTAGGACTTTTCCTTCATGAGCCCATGTTGGCTGTGCCTGATGGTTGCACTGTCTTTTAAATACTTTAATGTCCTTTAAATGCCTTTCAATAGCACCCACTAACTTGGTTAGTCTAATTACTCTCTGACCGCTAAAACAGATCTTCAAGAAAGCAAAATTTCCTGGAAAGCTGGAAGGATGGAAAGGAACTTGCTTATATTGTAGCTTGTATCCCAGCTGAGACAATAGAATACTCAGTGTCTAAGCAATAAAAACATGCAAAATTGTTACATGTTTGGGTTGGTGTATGGTTTGTGTGTGTTTTGTTTCGTTTTTAAAATCAGCAAAGTTATCCTTCAGGGATGTCACTAGATTATATTACTCATTGTAGTCATACGTTCCTCTAAGTTTTGACAGCAGTCATGAGTGGAGACACTGCACAGCGGGCATAAGAAGGGTGTTGCTTCTCTAGTGTGTTTGTTACTACTGTATGTTACATCCAAATGTTAAGAAATGTCTGTGGTCTGTGAGATGAGCTTGAAAGCTTAGCATCATAACTGTTTTGCCAGTATCTGTTTATTTCATTTGTTCCTACGTGTATCTCAATATTAAGGAAACATAAAACTGCTTTTGAAAAAGTGACTGATTAACTTCATTTGTTTTTTTGGATAGATAATGAAAGCTTGAGCCGAGATGTATTGATCCAGTGTCTGTATTCAGTGTTCTCTGGATACAGTTATCCTCCTACAGTTGAAAATCAGGATCTGAGCTTGCCTGAAGTTGAGAAAGCTGGCTGTTTCTATTACTGAAAATGTGCTGTTTGAGCAACTGGATTTTTGTTGCAGTGTCTGTAATTTTCACTAAGACACATTCAACATGTGAATTTGTTTGCATTGGTGAAATATGGGAAGCAGAGAGCAGTAAAATGATTATGTTCTATCACTTCACTATTCACAATCCCCTAGACAACCAGAAACTGCTGTATGAAGTGTTAGACATGCTTCTTGTTTTGTGAGCTGCCTCAAAAACTCTAAGGTTACTAGTAACTTGAACAATGGGGTCAGAAAAGACTAATATTACTTAAAATGTCAGAAAGCTCCAAGTCCATGGTTGGGACTGTGGAAGGCTTGGAGAATGTTCTTATTCAACACCATAAAATGCTTTTATCACTAAGCCAAGAAAACATTTTGATAAGTGATGTTTTAGTCCTCCAGCCTGCAGCTCCATTGTGCTGATTTTGTTACAGAAGCTGGACTGTGGCTTATTCTTTGCTGTAATACTGAAGTTTCATGCTTTCTTTGCTGCTATGTTAGTCCTTCACTTCAAAAAAACTATCAAGTAACCTCTCTTACCTGAAGCTGGTATTAAAAATAACCAAGTATTGACTTAGTATTTTTTGGTTTGCTTAAAACACTAAACTGCACCAGAAACTGGATAGTATTCTGACCTAGCCATGAAAAAGTTTTCAAGTTCTTGAAAATTTATTTTCTTACTTTTACTTGTAGTGACTTGCTGCAGCATGTATTTTGGGCTTTGTGAAATCTATAGACACCAATGTCTTCTGCACTGTATACCTAAGGTTCTGTGTTGACGTACATGCGGAAGTGTGTTAAGTCTCAAAAACTCCCAACTTAGGGGTTTTTTTCCCTTTATCTTGCTCTGTGGTTTGTTACTAACATCTCAAATTGAAGGGTGATGGCAAGATGCAATGCAATGTATTATGCTCAGTTTGAATACCCTTTTGCACACCCAGCAGTTTAGGGTAGAGATCTTTTTTTGAAAGGGGGTTCGTGTCAGCATCTTCAGCTGTAAGAATATATTAGTGTAGTGTTGTCTTGAGTCTGCCAAAAGACAGAGCAAATAGAAGGACTAAGTAACTTCCGAATCACTAAAAGATCAGACCAATCTGAACAGTACTTGCTTTAGCATCATGCACAGGAAATACAATGCTATCTTAGTGTTTGTTCTGACAAATGCTAAATAATCAAGTAAAAATATGACACAAGTCTGTCCTGTTCCTTTGCTGCTTCTAGTTCTGACAGATTTAGTACGTAGGCTTTGTTGCTTGCTCTGGACTTGACTCACCTCTGTGCAAAGTCTCTTCTGCCTAAGCACCAAATGTATCCTAGTCAGAGGTGACCAGCCACTTCTCCCATGGCTAAGCTTTGAATGTGTCTTTCATATTGCAAAAAAATATTTGGTGAGTGTCTCTTTTTTTTCTGTATAGAACCCCTTGGACCATGTGCTGCATTGCTCTGTCCTTTCAAGTTTTTCCTTGTCTTTTTACAAATTGCCGTGTGCAGGTGCTCTGGACTCAGAAAAGTTTGGCATAGAGGACTCACCCATTAAATGCTTTTACTGTATTCTACTGACGGCTTTGATTTGGCAGTGTTTGGAAGGATTTGAAAATAATTGGGATCTGAGAGGATTCAGTCACTCATATACCAAGTGATTTTGTTGGTCTGCTGTTCCCTTAGAGAAAGATGGGTGATTAGATGCATTAATGTGGATTTATCCATTTCCCCAACAAGCCTGAGCAAGAGTAGTTAGCTGCTCTTACTGCTCCCAGTGTACTGGAAATATGCAGTTAGTGGTAAGGTATCTGCATACAGGAACATTGAGGGAGCCCCTGACTTTGATTGAAGTTGAATTCATGTCTGCAAACCCTATGCTGCTGTACCTTAGCATATGGAAAAACCTGAAAACATAAAGCAACCCTACAGAGCAGGTGTGGGTGAGAGCTTAACTCTCAAGCTGACTTCTGAATGTTCTTTGCAGAAGGTTGGTTTTCAGGCTCCCTGCCTATCCTTAGTCTAGTGAGTTTTACTGTTTGCTTTTTTTGGTTATATCCACATGTATGTCGACCTGTTCAGGAGGTGTACTCAGCATCTGGCTATTTCTCTTCCTACTACCCAGTTGTGTTTCTCAGTTTTGACCAGCAGCTTTATGGACACCACTCACAGTTTGGCTTATCTGCTTGTTTGGCTACGTAAAGGTAGTGCATAACATTTCTGTTTGTAGAGGAGAATAAAGGATCTAGATATTGAAACTGCAAATCATGTAAGGAAATTACTCTTGCCCACTTGATACAAGAAGTCCATTTATGTTAAATTACTTGACCGCTGACATTCCTGGGCATTCAGCAATGTTTTCATCAGTGCATCTAGGTCTCAGGTGTTAGCTGACGTTTATCAGGCTTTCTTTCAAAAATAGCTCAATTTAAAACAGTGTATTTCAAGAAATGTATGAAAGTGAACTCAAGAGTGTGGATTTAATTGCAGCCTTGAACGAGCTAAATTAACTTGGTTGCTTGCTTGGGAGCTTTGAGGGTTTGCTGCAACTGTAAAGTTTTACATCAGTTCTGTTCTGTCGTTCAGCAGAAGACGGGGTTAATGGCATGTGTATATGTGACTTGATGAGGGGTAAATCTCACTAAGGGGTTGTGTATCAGAGCTGCTGCAAAGGATAAAGCAGGTATGCCTGGGAGTGAGGAATAAGACTGGTTCAGTAGCTTGGTCCATCTTGTCCAGTTGTACCCAAAAAGCCACCATCTTGCCTTTTCTCTTCTATGGCCTGTAGCAGTGTCCCTGTGTAAGTGTAGTAAACAGGACCAATAAAATGATTCTGCTGGAGAAAATAACAGAAGAGTTATTCCCACCCTGATTCATCCTTTTGAATTCCTACTTGTGTTGTAGTTGTGGAGTACAAATATGAACCCAGAGAAGTGACTGGGAAGGTGCAGGTTCTTCAGGGTGGCTTCCTATGGTGGTGGATAAAGACACTGCGTGTGCTGGCACTGCTCTCCTCGGCTCCTGTGCAGGTCTGTGTCCCTTCAGGAACCTTTTGGGAGATGGGATTCTGTGTCATAGTGGTATAGCTACTCTTATCTATATTAGAAAAGCTCAAATGGAGATGGAGCTTAAAATAATAAAGAATACTTCAGCAATCACAAGCTGGTCTTTTATAAACTGTGGGCAGTCCCAACAGAACTACTTAAAATCTAAAACAGGGCAGTGGTGAGGGAAGCAAATATGGGTGGGTAAACTGAATATTAAAAAGAAGTGTAGAAGTGAGCCATTTAGGGGAAATCCCGTGTTTTACGGAACTATGACCTAAATAGATACGAAAATGCAGCCAGCCTAAATGAGACCCTGTACTGAAAGGAAATTGCAGGATTTGTCTAGCATGCTGGAAATGATAAAACTGAAAATCACAGGATGATGAAACAGCTCTAGCTCATACTTGACTGTGTGTGTAGTTAAATTTGGAGGGATGGCTCATAGTCTGGGCAGTCAGATCCCACAGTAAGACTATGTTCTAGCTCCTAGAAGTCTGGCCATTGTTCAGAGGTTCAGTGAGGGCTGTGAGCTGGCCAAGAACTTGATGTGCCACACCCAGGCCATGCTCTGGGTGCCTAGAACAGGCAGCCCTGTGTTCAGCTCCCTTCTCTGTAACAGAATTAAACTGCTAGGAGTCTCTTGGTTGAAGGACAGAGAGAAGCGTGTGAAACAGATAAGCTTGTTCTGACTTTCTATCTAAATGTGAGTCCTTTAGAAGGAAGAGCTTGGTCACAGCAGTTATCTTCATTCTTTCTTCCCTGTGGAAAGTGTCTTCAGTGATTAGCAGAGTGTTGGAGTGATTTTATTTACCCCCGATTCCAAGTTACCTCTGAAACAATTGTTAACTGCAGAGGAATTTAGAGACCTTTACATAGGGACTGAGTATTTAGTCTGTTAGCTCATGAACCTCAAGTACTTACTGTACATGTGATGCCTCAATGCAGGTCACACTTGTCTTGTTAGCATCCTGTCTTGATCTTGTTTTGAGCTCCTTCCAGCAAAGTGCTTGTGATTTTGGCAGACATTCACTGGATGCTATGTTTGGCAAGCTTATTGGCTTTTTGGGAACATGTCTTGGCTACCAGTCTTGACTGATCAGCCCCTCAAACTGGGTCTTTGCAACTGTTAAACAGTTCTGGGAAATTCCCTGCCCTTGGCTTGAGAATGGAAAAGGAAGAACTGGGCTAAGGGGAGGTTGGGGTGGGGGAAAAGTTGCCTTCTAAGAGCCTTCTCAGAAAATCTGAAGTGCCTCTGATGGTGGGAGAGAGTGCAGGGACTGTTTTGCTGGTTGAGTGACTGCAGTCACAGCCAGGATCATGACATCTTTGTTTGGTGTACAGCATAAGGCGGTGGCACAGAATACTTGTTGGTAACCTGTGAGTGGGATTGCCTGGGAGGAGCACCCAATAGCTAGAATGTCACCCATGCCACTGCTGGCGTTCAAACATGGCCACTGCCTGCTAACTGCCCTTAGGTTGAACAGCTTTAGCAAGGGATATGGTTAAGTTCTGACATGTGAAGTACAACTGCCTACTATTAATGTGCAGAGGCCATAATAGGTGTGTATATTTCTCCAGAGAAAAGCCCTTCTAACAGGCACCCCCCCCAAAAAAAAAGGGCGCAAAAAATGCTGTTTACAAAACAAGCAACCTCCCCCCAAAACAAAAGTCAAAGCTGAACAGGTTGTAAAAGTTGAATGATAGCAACTGCACGTTTCTAGGTTTTGCTTCAAGTTTTACCTCTTGATCCTGATGCTGTGGAAAAGGGGTTGGGGGTTTTCCCCATGATATTTTAATTTCCTTCTGGGTTTTGACTAGTAAAGGATGTTCTCTCTAAGCAGCTCAAACAACAGATACAAAAATAGTTATTCCAAGGGCTTCTTCAAACTGTCTCTAAAGAAACAGAAAACGGCAATGTTAATCACTTGGAACAGCTACAGGAAAGCAAAGGGAGGTGCATGAAGAATCTATTTATGGAAAAGGAAATGGCAAAAATAGAGGAACTGATCCATTGCACAAGGTTGGAAGTAAGTAGTGTAAAAGTGGCATACAAGTATCTGGACTTGACTGTAAACATGAGGATCCACCCATGGTTGCTTTTACTGCCTTAGTACTCTCATTTTGTGATTCCTTTCCTCTAACTGAAACTTGTTTGCCCTCTGGAGAGGATGGCAAGCTGCTAGTAGCCAATGTTGAAACACCACTGGTGGGATGTGACTGGTTGAAAAATGAGGAATTACATTTAAGTAGCTTTAACCTGGAAATACCATTAATGATTTTGGAAGCCATGCTGTGTAGGCAGTAGAGGAATTTTAAAAATTGTTTTGTATTAATAACTTAGTAGTAGTCTTTTTATAAAGTAGAACTTCTGTTCCGGAACAGGTTGCCTTCCCAAATCAGATCACTGATTAACTTGGGTAAATGATACCTCCAGAGTTCTAAAATGTGTAGTTCTCCAGCCCTGTGGAGCCAGCATTGGCACAGCCCTGGCTTTGCATGCTTGTGCAGTGCTCTTAGGAGTGTGTGCTTGCTGGTACTGGTGCAGGAAGGTGTCTCCAGAGCAGTGAAACATTGATTGTGAGAAAGCTGCAAAGCTGGGGCAGTGTTAGTGAGTGAAGGCATCTAAAGTAAGGCAATTGCAAACAACAGACCCTTTTGCATGAGGAATGGGCTTTTAAAAAGTTTTCTTGTGAACTCTGTGAATGTGGTTTGAAGGAGACCTCATTTTTAGAGAAAGTGTCCTTGAGGGTAATAAATCTGATTTTCCACCACTTGAGAGAAAAATGGAATCTGTAGTTTATATAGGGTGTCTGAAGTAGACTCCCTGACTAGATATGAATAACTGATCTGTGGACTGATAAACATGTTCTGCAAGGGAAATCCCCTCCAACTCCACTTAGTGATCCTCTGCTCAGGCCTCTCTGAATACCAGGTATCAATCACATGCAAAGGAAGACTTAAACAGGAAGGTAGCTGTGGCTTCTCACACTTGGTCTTGAGAACCAGATAAACAACAAAATACTCCTGTGTTTCTGTGCTCTGTAGGCATTGCCTTTTCAACAGCAGCAAGTGCCTTCAAGGAAACTGATTTTTTTTTTCTTTTTTAAATGGGAGCATTCCTGATTACCGCTTGCTGTATGGAAAAATTTTATTTTCCTTCTCATCACTGTGAGATGAGCAGTACAAATTAATGCAAGAGAATATTTTGAGATTGACAGTCAAACAAATACACTAGGGCTCTGACACTACAGTATGACAGGGTTTATATTAGAATAAATCACTTGGTTTCCCTTTTTTGAAACTGACTGCTTTAGCATTATATTTTGTACCAGATATTTAGTTACAGACACATAGACACACAGAGGGAGTATTCTGTGTTTGAAGGACCCACAAAGTCATTAAGTCCAACTCTCAAGTGAATGGTGTGTATGGGGATTGAAATTGCAACCTTGGATGTTATTAGCACCGTGCTCTTAACCAAGCGAGCTAATCTCATTAATCACCTCAGTCAGTTTCTTCTCTTTACCCTTTTCAAGAATAGGGCTAGGGTTTCAACAACTGGGTATAAAACTGCTAAAAACCCTGTCAGAAAACTGTTATAGAAATGCAGTTGGAATGGGCATAGAATTGGTTTATTTTGAACCAGTTTGTTAGGTAAAGCAGAAATTCTCTGCTGTTCCAAGCTCCACAAAGGAAAGTGTATCTTTCTAATGGCTGATGTGCTGTAACTAGGTTTCCCCCCTACCCCACATTTGTAAATTGGTGCTATGAAGGTGACTTTTGCTAGAAGCTATGGGCAAGCAGTGGCAGCATCCCTCGGTGTCTCTGCTGCAGTGAGGTATTGAATGCCACAGTTGTCACAGGGCATGTCTGCCCAGACACTGCTGCTTCCACCCTTTCTTAGGTGCTGGTGCCTCCACCCTTTCTCCATTCAGTTTCTGCAAGCAGACTTCTCAAAGCCGTCAACTTTCTTGGTCTTGCAGGCCGGTGCTCTGGCTTGCTTCCTCTTCCTGTCCTCAGCAGCATGGCTCCTGAAGCTGTGTGGGTGCTGTGGTTTGTTGCCCACATGAGCCATCTTGTTTTGCTGGGGACTAAGAGCAATTGCTGGTGGTGGGGATACAGCTCTAGTGTGACTGTGCTCAGGTGTGGCTCCACAGCAGCTTCTGAATCCAAGCTGGCTTGCTGCCCTGCTCCTTCCACAAGGACCATGTGAGCAAAAATTTAGTTAGATTTAGCCTGAATTCTTCCTCGACCAGGCTTGCTGGTGCTCACAGGAGAGCAGCTTTATGAAGCTGGGTAGTAGCAGCTGCCCCTTCACTGCTCTCTGTCTTCAGGCTCCATACTAAAATCATTAGGGTTGCTTTAAAAGGTGCATTCCTGCTACAGGCTGTACTTAGGTACCAAAAGAAAACCACATACTCTCTAAGATGTAAGCCCTACTTCTGACTCACTGGTACCAGAAGTACTCTGGCAAGTATTCTCCTTGAGTGGTAGCTTTATTCAAATAGTGGGGTGGGATGGGATGCCTTCTGTGGACTTACTGCCTGCCCTGTGCTCCAGTCAAATGAGAAGTGCTGTGTCCCCAGCAGAGCAGGATGGGGATGGTGGAGAGAGCTGGGAAGCTCCCAGTAGCTGCTGGGAGGGTTAACCTCTCTCTGGTATCTACAGAGTGGTGCCTGGGGTGTTCCTGCTACTGTTCTGTTCCCTGATGAGCTTAGAGGTATGAAAAGGCCCTTTAAGACTGCTGGAAGGGGGCTTGGTTAATTAAGTGTAATCCTTTGAGAAATTGCAAGCACTTTCACATGACCCGATCCCAGCCTCACCCTGACACAGAGGACCCAGGGCTGTTTCGGTGGGGTGCTGGCGCTCGGGAAGGAGCCAGATGTCTGTGAGTATGGCTGGTGGTGGAGGTGTGGGGCATCACCTCTGATTTCCCTCTGAGGCAATGCAAAGCTCTGCTGTCCTTGCAGTGGGCTCGTGTTGGCTGACCAGTGTGCTGGGAAGTGCAGCACTGCAGAGCACTCATACTCCAGAATTCACTTGCCTGTTCTGAGAACGGGGGGACACTTCTTGTTAAACTTACCATATTGCTGCTAATCTTGCTAAAAGCCAGAACTGGGCAGGTTTTTAGATTATTAAGGTGCTTTGTGAGATCTTAGTTCATGCAACTCTGGCGGAATTTGATGTGCTTCCCTGGTCAGACCTGTTGAAACTGGTGCATGGTATTGGTCTAGTATCCTTACGTGTAGTAACTGCTGGGTAAACTGATTCCTTTTAGTGCAGAGGCTATAAAGGTTGGTCTGGAATTTCTTTTTAATTGAGCTTGCTTCTGTTCTGTAACAGTCAAATTTGCAGTAAAGTATATGTTTTCCCTATGTTACTTTCTCCAGAAATAGTCCACTTGTTGGCTTGAACCTGGGAAGCAGGGAACGTCTGAAGCTTGAAGCCTACAGCCCAGCAGGGTATAACAGCTTCCTTGCATACAGGAAATGCAGGGAGGAAAGAAGCTTTAGCTCAGGGTCAGGGTTTTGTAGAGGTCGATACTCTGTTGTGCTGACTCTACTTATTATTCTGACATGAATTTCCTAGTACTCTATTCCTGTCTCAACTTATGACAAACAGAATTGTCTTTCCTACCTCTCATGCTGCTCAGTGCACTGGGGCATTAGCACAAGCAATACATCCGTTACTGAGTGTGACAGTATCAGTCTTTCCTGTTTGTCCTGCCATATGCAGCTACACATTTTCATGTCAGGAAGTTGTTATAGCACACTATTAGAAGGGCTTTTTTGGAGACCTGGAAGATACCTGACAATTACTGCTGCTAGTAGAATTTGTTTGGAATCTCAATGGGGCAGAAAGTGAGACTTGAAGGTATATGGGCAACACTAAAATACCTGAAAAGATGCTACAGATAGGTGCCTGCTACCACTGTCTATTAAGTGTGTCTCTTGAAGACTGCTGAACACCATGGGAAGAGGGGGGTAGGGGTGGCCTGTACCTTTGGAAAGCTTTTGCTAATCAAAGGGAGCTTTCTTCTGCTGTAGCTACTCTGGGGCTAGAAGAGTATCTCTTTCCATACAAGAGGTTCTGTCTGTGCAGGAGGTATCACACTTGACAATACTGCCCTTGGCAGCAGGAAGCTCTTTAATCTGCTCTGGCAGTGGCAAGCTTTAGCAGTGCTTAGACTGGTAGAATTATGGTAATTCCCCAAACAGAGAAGAGGAAGGGTTGCTAGTTTTCTATCTCTTTCCTGTAGCTGTTATGAAAGGAATCAGTTAAATATGGGCACTTTTTTTTTTTAATGTTTTTTAAATTTGATGAGTATAAATTTGAAGTGTGATAGTTGAATGTTCTTGTAATGTGCAAAATGGCATCTGGAAGCATTTCATATAGTGTTACTAGCTGTTTGTATGAGATTATAATAAATAATGATGGAAAGACAAAAGACTATTTAGAGGCCACCTACTAGAATAAACTTCTGTTTGTTTAAGATCCAAGTAGAATTAGATTTGCAAATATTTGCTTGCTGCAGCAGGTATATTATAAATGCTATGATGAAAAAACTGAATTAATTGCTTTAAACAGAGTTTGAGTACAAATTACTGCCTTAGGATAGTATTTTTGATAAATCTATTGATGAAATCCAGTAAGCATTCTAAAACTGCTCCTGAGTGTTGAAAGTTTGATAGATGTTTAGTAACAGAATATTTGGAATAGGCGGGTAGTATACTTGGGGATGAGTGCTGCCATTGTAGATTTTGTGACTGAATCACTGGTGTGCTATGTCTTCTCTTGCACGGCTCTCAGCAGTGCACACCTTACCTGTCTGGACTGACAGAGCTAAGTTTGTATATGCTCAGCAGTCCAAGTTGGATACCTTATTGACATATTTTTTCTGTTGGCATCCCAAATTATAAGCATGCTAAGGCTTCTGCCAACCCTTAAATCTAGGAAAACCTTATGAGGTGGTTTAGAAATACAAAATCTAAAAGTTTAATGCTGTTGAATCTTGAGGCTTGTCTTAGAATAAGCACTGGTAGTAAACTAGATTGATAAGTGGTTTTAAAGTGCTTTGGCAAGGTAACTCTGAAGGAACAAAGCAAATGAGGCTTAATTATGATGGGACTGCATAGCGTTGGCTTTGTTTTGCTGTAACATTTTTATTCCTATGTGTAACGTTTGTGTTGGTCAGTACTCAGCTATGAATACCTTAGTAAAGTGGTTTTACTTAAAGCGAGACTTTAAATGAATGAGGAGGAAGAAGGTAAGCATGCAGTGCCTGGCACGTACTTGTCCAGTAGAGATTATACCAGTCTGTAGATCTCTTCTTGTAGTTTTTTTGAGCTGCAGGCAGAGCACATTAAGATCAGTGCCTCCCACCATCTGAAATGGAAGAAACCTCACTTTGAACCAATTGTTGTGAACTGGAAAAACAAAACCACCCTGGCTTGGTAGCATATGGGGAAAAAATTCTTTTTGTGTTGTTTTCACACCAATGAGCCTTAACAAAGCTCAATTTTATAGCAAACTAGCTTCTCAGCCAAGTATTAAATTACCACGATGGTTCAAACTAACTAATGGTTAAAATGTCACTGGCACAGCCCAGGATGTGCTCTCCCCAGCTCCTTCCACTGACAGTTCACAGCAGTGTGCTGTTGAATGTGTTAAAACCGTGTTCAGCTTGGGGAAACAGCACTACCGGGGTGTGGTTCTCTCCAAAGCACAAGCCTATTTCCTGTGGTGTCTCAGCTTCTCCTGTCTCAGATCAGGCTGAAGTTGCAACTGCAGACCCATTCAAGACTTTGGGCTCCTAAACCTTAGGTTGCTACTAACCTAAGGTTGCTACTAACCTATCTTGAGCACAGGGGGCTTCTGGGGGCAGGAGTGGAAATGCGTAAATCTTGCTATTGAATATATTAATTGAAGGATGATATCGGGTAGATAGCTTAAGGGCATTTAAGTGACTGACAGTGAAGGAGTTTTGCTGGTTCCAGCATGGGACCTTATTTTATTGTGCTAACAAAGATGTGAGTCTTAAGAAGTATTCTGCATGAATTACGGGGTTACGGAAGCAGCTTTATTTTAAATTTTAAGGTGTGATTTGTTATAAATAGTTTTAAGAGCTATTTAGGCACAAGTTGCAAAGAGGTGCCACAGATGTTTCAGTTCTGTTTTCTGGTGCTCAGATATGTGGCCCTCAATCACCTATGCAGATGATATCTGGTAAGAGGAGCAACTATGCTTTTTCCATAGACAGTGGAGCAAAAAGACTTGTTTTTCTTTCATAGTAGCTGATACATTAATTCTTTAGACGAACAGGAAATACTTCAAAGCTAACAAAATGCGATGTGTAACTTAATGGCTCATTTAATGTAACCCTTCTTAAACCTGAGTGTCGCTTATGGACAGCTTTGCTCTCACTGGTGGGTGTGTGGGGCAAATCAAGCTTACAAGCCCGCACTTTTTCCCCTAGAAGAGTCTGCTTCCAAGTGTAAGTAGCAAAGCTGTTTTGGGGAGCATTCAGCCCTTCTAGGAAGTGGCCAGATTCTTGTTTCACCAACGCACTGTGAAATTAGCCCTCTATCAGGGTCTAGGATTTGAAGAGAATAATTTTGGGAAGGTATATACTAAGAGAACTTAAGGCATCTGCATGTTTTTGAAAGCTGCTAACTTTAAAAAAGGTCTTCGTTTTTACAAGTTCAGGTCATTTGTTCTTTCCTTGCTACCTCTGGGGGATGGTTTTGCCTTAGTTTGAAATCATTGTGTCAGAAGTTTTAGAGGGCTTCAAAACCGACTTATTCCTGATGTACTTGTTCATTATATCTTTGTCATAGTAATGTCTAAATAGCATTCCTTTTGCATGAAACAACTAGAACTTGAACTTATGTGTACTTCAGCTTAGCTGTGCTAAGCCTACCTTTAACCTTACAGAATTTTGAGCTTAACTTAGAACAAGAAAACCTTTAGGTGTATCTCAACAGGGTATCAAGTACAAAATAGTGGTGTGTCTAGTCTGAAGCAAACTTTCTGGGAAACCTCAAAAAATATTTTGATGTAGTTAGTGGTCTCTCTTTTTGTCACTTAGCTAGGTTTAACTAGCAGAACACTTCTTGCTTATAGGGAAAAAACTCCTGGTTCTAGCTCTCTTGCAACCTGGCTTCTTAGTCAACAAGATGTGAAATCTGTACATATTCTTGGTAGAAAGACAGGAATCAGAACTGTCTGTGGTCATATTGGTATTATGTGGTTCCTGGAATATTTCTCTGCTTACTCTTGCTTCTTGTCTCCTGTGTCATGCAGTTAGCTTATAGTCTAAATATGACTTTGAGTTGTTCTTAAAGCTGTCACAGTGTAATTCCCTCCACCCCTCACCACTGGAAGCCTGGTGGAGTGTACTAATAGAATTGATTACACTGAAGAGCAAAAAAATTAGGATTTGTTAATCTGAGGTAAATGACTGCTGGCAAGAGGGAGAACTGTTAATGCAAGGACTGTGTGCTGGGGTTTGGTGCACTGTGAATATCTTGTCTGTACAACTTCATGCCTTGAACCTTTGCTTTGATGGAAAAATATTTTAAATAAAGCTGTTTTAATATGTACAGCTTGTGTTGAAAAAGTGTGAAATATCTTACCTTTTTCAGTTGATAGGCATGCAAATAGAATTGGATTCTCAGGCAGCTTGGTGTACTCAGAGACCTCACTTTCTCTGGCCTAAAGTTAAGGCATCTACTTTCAGGCCAGCTCTGTTTCTTTCTAGCCCCAAGCATCTAAATCATGTTTCCCAGTAATTATCAGGAGATTTGAATGGAATCAGCAATGTTTTACATTAGCATTTGAGGTGAAATGCCTCTGCTGTTTAACTTGCTTCATGAGAAGTGAAAGGTATGTGTAGCTCTTCCTGCTTCTGTGGGATGAAGCTGCAAACTCCCCTGCTGCAGTCCCTTGGCCATTTTCATGTCATAAGTGAAAATGTGATGGTGAGATACTCCTGTCGAAATAGTGCATCATATAACATTTCTTCTGGAAGACTATTCATGATCTTGCATCTAAGGCTAGTATAGTCATGAAATCTTGATCGCAATTTTAAATAACGCTTAAACAATTTCTGCAGTCTATAGAGGTCTTTCATCTCCCTGAAAGAATTGGAAAGCAGTATTGGCAGCATATCTACTGCTATGGGAAGTGTTCTCATGTTCAGCATGCAGCCTTTTTGTTAGCCTGTGAGGGCATCCTTGCATCCTGTCTGCTTCATACCCACAGCCCTTGAAGCATGTCAGGGATTGTGCCTTATAACTTCTCCAAATATTCAAAAAAACTGGAAGCGTATTGTTATTATTGACCAGCCTTCTGTAGCAGACTGAGTTGTTAATGCTTTTGGGAAGTTCCTTGATGTTCACCCTTCATACAAAAGGGTTGGATGGCTCCTTGTGTGCACCAAGTTTTGGAACATCTCTACTTTTGTGAAAAACACCAGAACGTTCTACTCTGGAAATTAAACGTCATAAGATGTAAATGGCTCTCGTGTGTGTCAGTACATGTGAATATTTGTAGGACCAGAGAGGATAAACACACTGCAAAACAGGAAAGTTATATTCTACAGGAAAACTTTAAGTACCATGCTGGCAGAGCGGATGACTTTGTGACTGCTGGCAGTGAAGTTCCTGGAGGCTTGAGAGCAGCTTCCTGGTTCTGGGCAGATGTTGGTTTTCATTGTTGGGTAGCATCACTTAGAGCATGTGTTATAATGATGCATTTTTCTGTCTTCCAGATCAGTGTGCGTGTTACCACCATGGATGCTGAGCTGGAGTTTGCCATCCAGCCCAACACCACAGGGAAGCAACTCTTTGATCAGGTAAGTGATGGAGCTGCAGAAGATACAAAGTTGATAAAGGCATTATCATTCTATTGAGGCAAGAGCAAATAATTTCTAAAGGACTTCAAATATTGAGCGTCACTATATGAAATAGGTTCAAGAGAACACAGCATAGTAAGAAATTGTACTTTTTTTCCAAAACTACTGCATTTTTTAATCACCAAGAATGTGTTAAGAGCTCTTCTTCTAGTGGACTGAATTGGTGCTATGGCTTGTAATAATAGTAATTGGAAAGCAGTAGATATCTGCGGTCTTAGTTTGTAAGAAAAGTCTTATGGGGGACCTAGTAAGCTATTTTTGGTTGACTTACCTGCAAGCATGATGTGATTGATTCCAAGGGGCAGCTGGTCTCCAAACCCAGAGAGGCTTAGCTGGGTTTCAAATACTGCTGCAACCTTTAAGTGCAGGTGAAGTGATTCTGTACTCCCGTTAAGCCCTGAGGGATACCTTAGGAGCAGTGATGTACCATACTGTGTTGGGCTGTCTGCACGGGGTACTTCAGCCTTCCCCTGCATTCACCAGCTAGGCAGACTTCCTCCTGCTTTGACCCAAACAGAAGCAGGGAGGCATGTGCAGCCCAAAGCTGGAGCAGCAGAAGACAGACGTTATCAGGTGTAGCAGTTGAAACTTTGACAGGCTTCATTGTGTTTCTCTGCTGTAATTGGCCATGGATTTGCTCCTTGGAGAAAAATGGGAACAATAAATTCATAGCTCAAAGAAATGCAAATTGAATCTTGGACTAATGACAAGATGAGGGAACTGCCAGACCAGATATGTCAGAGATTTGGGTGTGGTTCAGTAGACCTAAGGGTTCTGGGGTCAGCTCTACATAGTACCTATCATAAGGAGGAGAGAAAATTAAGGGCTAATTCACCCATTGAAGTCAGCTATTTCATTTGGGGCCAGCAAGTATAATTTAAATTTTAATTTTTTGTAGATCTTTAACCGCAAACTACTGTTTTCTCTTGTACTCAGCTGTATGATTCAACACTAGATGATATATTACTCTTTGCAGCCCAGCCCTGAAATGGAGGGAATGGAGTGAGATCCTAAGCTTTAGTAAAAGAGCAACCTTTCATAATCGGAAAAGTAGAAAAGCTTTCAAAAAAGTTCTGAATTGCAATGTAGTTTTCAGCCATCTATGTCTTACTGTGTAGTAGCTCCTGCATATTTAGCCCTGTGTGGTTTGGATTGATAGAAGTGAAAGCCAAGTTCTGTCCAGAATCCATGTGTGCAACATGGAACTCAGCCACAGTTAGTTCATGAGAGTGTTTGCTAATGAAGTTGTTGTGACATGTCCTCAAGTTCATCAAAAAATGAACTGGCTTTTTTTTTGTTTTGGGTTTTTTTTTTTTTTTGAAGGAGGTGTTCTTCATGTGGAGGCTTCCTATGATTATTTTTCAATATCTGGCTTCTGCTATTATCCAAGCAAAGCACCAAGTACTAAGAAACGATACTATCATGTCAGTAATATTTTAGTCTGCACATGATATTTTCAGTCAGCTCTAGGTCATCTGCGGCTTCTGCTGCAAACTGACATTGGTGGCAGAGCTGGGCTTCGTCAGTTTGTCTCTGAGAAGCATCCAGTCATGTTTCCAATATAGCAGCTCTTCATGTCTAGTAATTGATTTCACTCCTTTGTCATGCTCTTGGACAGCTGCACGTTTTCCTCCCTTGAGTATGTTTTACACAGCACCTGTCTAAACAGAAGTTTTGTTTTACTTTTTCCACAGTAAACACTTTGCCAAGGGAGAAAACAAATGCTGTTACAGAACTGAGTTTCTAAGTTGAGGCAGTGCTTACTTCACCCAAATTGGATTGTAGGCGAAGTTGGAAATGGGGGGAAAAAGTGTCTGAAGCTAGTTTTAAACATTTGCTATTTCTAAAAGGTCTGATTGACATTAAACTTGCTTCCTTTAGGAAAAGGGTGCACCTTTAAATATATTGTCAGCTGTTATATATCCAGTATGTTTCATGTGACTGAGCTGTTTGTGTGTATTGGTTCCTGTAAAGGGGTAGTCCAATGCTGTTGTCCCTGCTGACCCTGTGACTGCTCTCTGGCTGGTCATTGTTCACTCTGCCTCAGTTTCTGTCCCTAGGTTTCTGGGGTCCCATGATGGGGTGCATAAGAACAAAGTTACTTCTGTCTATTTTCTAGCTCCCTTAAGCCATGTTGTGCCCCTGGACTTGATAAATTAGTATTTTCTGCGTGATGCTGATTCTAAAAAAAAGGAGCTGCTTTCTTCAGTGCTTTTTTGAGGGAAGAGAGAGCTCCTCTACAAAGCAGATGTATGGTTTTGCTGTTGCAGGACATTGACCTTCTGGTGTGAAACCTGATTTTTGACTCTTGTACAGAAAAATTTTAAGATATCCAGCATATTTTTGCCCTGGGGTGCCCTTTCACTTTGAACTGTCAGTTCTGAGTTAAGCAAGAAGCAAGCTGCTAAGCATTACCGAGCTTTCTAACTGCATGGCTGCCTTGGTGCAATCTGCTTGCTTTACTCAGTAAGGTTTAGGCACCACCTGATGTGTATAAAGGTTGATAAATGTATTCATTATGCCACACATAATTCTGACCCACTCTAAATAGGATTCAGAAGACTTTTGGAAGGCATGTAGCGAGGTTTTAGCTGAATGAGGAGAAAAACATTTGAATCTAAAGTTCCATAATGATAATAGGTGAATGGGCGTGAGGTAGAAATGTTCCTGTCTTCCTCCTTCCTGCTTGGTTAAATTTCAAAGTGAATTTTTGTAGTGACAGAACAATGCAGATACTTCACTGCTTTGTAGGAAGTAGTTTCTGCCCCAAAGTAGCTGGCTGTAGAAATACCACTGAACTGATATAAATGTGCAGTAATATCGTGATTTGTACTAGAGCTCTTCCTATTCCCTGGTGTCATAACTGTACAGCTTTACCTTAAATATCTTAGGCTTGTGTGCATGGACAAAACCTGGATTAAATGAGACAGGATTGTACTGTCTGTCTTCTGCAGCTCTGCTGATGTATCTCTTAACATAAGCTGCTGAACTCCAGTGCTTACTGACTTGCTAGCAAGAATGGTAACTTTGGTCCCATTCCTCAGCTGCCAGTGATGGATTAAAAGAGCTTAAGGATGGGCTATGCACGTCAGGGGTGCTGCTTTATTCCGTAGGCCTGATTACTTCACAGGTACCTTGAAATATTGCTTTCCTGGGGATGCAGAGCACAGGCACTGCAACTGTGATAGCTACTTGTTTTCCCCCTTTGACCCTTTTCTGTATTGGACTGAAGTGCAGCTGGTGTGGAGAGTAGTAAATAAACCTAAGCAGTGCTTTGCGTTGTATGTCTTCTACACATAAAAGGTTAATCTGTTGTCTGGTGAAACTTCTTAGTTACTTATTGCTGTGGATGGCTTTGAAATTGTGTCCCTCCAGTCTTTTGCCTCTCAAACTTCCTTTTTTTGGGTAAATTGATTCTAGCTTGAATCACTGAGCATCCAGTCTCCTTAAAGAGGTGATTTCTGTCCAGTTAAGAGCCATGAGGACAACTCACAGGTTAAAGAAAATGTGACATGAGAATAGCTATCACTTCAAACTTTAAAAACATGTGGTTAACCTCCCTAAGATGCTTTTCCTAATTTTTTGTGAGCTTTTTGGGTCAAAATTAAGCTTGTAATAGAAAAGTGAACTTATCTATGCATTAAAATTATAACAATAAACATCTCTCTGCACACTTTAAACTTAGTCACTGATGCTGTATTTTACGTTCAGCATTAAGTTTTATAGATTAGTGAAATGTGTGTCAGGAGGGTTATTTTTGTTTCATTTTCTTTTTAATTCTTAAGGTTCTTTCAGATTTCATGAAGAGCCCGATCTCCTAAGATTCTGAGTTTGTGTGCCCTGGCTTGTCTTGCCTTGCTTTTCTAGCTGCCTCTGAGGTAGTCACGCAGCTAGGAACTTTGGTAATGCATAGCAGCTTCCTTCTTGCTTATCTGCTGCAGTGAATTCAGTGGTTTTGTAGAGTACCAGTTTGTCAGACTTCTTTCATGTTTGCTTAAGCTTACAGCACGAGCTTACCCAGCCCCTCTTGAATTTTGACTAACTCCGTCTGAGTTGAGCCTTGTTTGGAATAAAGGTGATTTGTGTCTCATGGACTACAAACTAAGCTTTGTGAGGAGGGACAGTGTAAGAGAGATCTGTAGCCTTGGTAAGGTCCTACCTAGTAGCATTTAAACACACAGGAAATGGCTCTGGAGCACTTGTTCCACTGAGTGAAAGCACTGAAATGAAAACTCACTAAGGTAGTTTCATGGTAGAAAGCAGCAAGTCTCAGGACAGTGGCTGGTTCCCCCAGCAAACCCCAGAACTCTTGTTCCTGTAATGAGGGCTTGTGGTTGAGTGGTATGAAAGTGTGTCTCAAATTTCACAGGAACATGTGGAAACTTTCTGACTTTTAGAAAAGCAGTAGTTCCAACTAAAAATGGACTGCTTGTTGCTAAAGAGGTCAATGGCAAACTGCAGTAAGTTCAAAAACTTGAAGATCCTGTCGTTTAGCACTCTGGCATTTTAGCACTTTGGAAGGGAAAATTAAAAGTATCTCCATCAGCTAAATGTAGGAGGATCAGTTGAATATTTGTGGCTGTAGATGGAGCCTATCTTGGGCACTAAGTTAGGGTACCTGGAAGACCACATTCTAAGCTGTTGTTGACTGGCATATGAAACTGCAGGTGTGGCACCAGTTCAGAGCTCCTCCAGCAATAAGGTTAGCTGGCAGTTTTCTCTCAGGTGTACTCCACATGCCTGTCATAGAAAGGGAGAGAGACCTATTTCATCTTTAACTAGGGCAACATTCAAGGCTTGTACCATATTGTAGCCTGAGATGATTTGGCCTTTGGTGTAGGAACTTGATCCAAGTGGAACGCCTTTTCCTCTGCTTGCGTGCTTTGGTCTTGCCCGTGTGTAAATAGTGCTTTCATCAGGATCTGTACTTGTTTGCCAGTGTGGCCGTGTGTTTCCTGGGCTGAGAATGACAGCCATTTTCAGTCATCATCTTGATGCTAAAATCTGCATTTAAGAGGCTGCTTAGGGCTCCCTCTTCTGCTGTGGAGCCGCACCCAATGGCAAGAACATAGTTCAGAGGGGGATGCTGAGGGGAAGGACAGGAATTGTCATGCAGACCTAAAACACGTGGAGTAAGAAGGAGTGGTGAGAGAAAAGATTTGAAAGATCTTCTGTTTCTTCTCTGAACCTAAGTAAAAAACCCCTACTAATGTGTGCTTAGACTTTCTGCAGAGGATGAAGTGAGTCACCAGAAAGGCATCTTTTTCGCTACATCAGTATGGCTTACTGAGTAGAATTTTAAGCTAAAGGTAGTACTCAATTAAGAGCTTTGTAGTAGCTGGTAAAGGTACCATGGGACAGCTGAATTTTAAGGCTGCATCCAGTCTGTTGCCTGTTGTAAACTGAGCCTTATCCAGCAGGCTAAACAAGACCCAGGGACTGACTTAATGCTCCCTTTGGCATGAATGAAAGATTTTGCTCTCCAGATGAGAGTGTAGATTTTAGACATTTAAGTATTGTGGTCTGTGTTAAACAGTACTTTTTATTCTCCCATCCTTTGTGCCAGCCCTTCTCCAGCCTTAGCCACTGCCAGTAGCTGTCTGCTTTTTGGAACATCTCACAGTTCATTAGGGCTCCGAATCCTGTACACCCCCAGACATAATTATGCTGCTGCCAGCCAGATTCCTTGCAGCTGTAGAAAGCTGTTTCTTCTTCATGCTTTTTCCCTGGCTAAATGGAAATAAATAGCCTGCTAAAGCTGAGGAGGGAGGAGGACTATCCTCCCTGCCTTAGTTCAGTGGCAGCTTGGGAATGTGATGGTGAGTGCTGCGCTGTCTCCCCTCTTCTCTGCCCAGCTTGTTGTTGTCTCTGCTATTACTGTGCAGGCTTCTGCTGTGAAATAAAAGTCCTTTTGTGTGAGACCACAGTGTGGAGTCTTTCAGCCCCTTGCTGGCAGTCCAGCCTGTTGAATTCCCAGGCATAAGCTGCTGTCAAGTGGAAGAGAGGAAAGCAGACCCATGCAGTCAGAGTGAGGAGCTTCCATCCCATTCATATGTTAATGCTTCCAAGAACAGAACTATCCTTGGGCTCTAGGACAGCCTTTCTTCCCCTCCTTGAACCATCTGCTTCCAATCACAGACTCACAGAATATGCTGAGTTGGAAGGGACCCACGAGGATCATGGAGTCCAACTCCTGGCCCTGCACAGGACCATCCTCAAGAATTACACCATGTGCCTAAGAACATTATCCAAATGTTTCTTGAATTCTGTCAAGCTTGGTGCTGTGACCACTTCCCTGGGGAACCAGTTCCAGTGCCCAACCACCTTCTGGATGAAAAATCTTTTTCCTGATATCCAGCCTAAACCTTCCCTGACAACTTCAGGCCATTGCCTTGGGTTTGGTCACTGGTCACCACAGGGCAGTGATCAGTATCTGCCCTTCCTCCTCCCCTCATGAGGAAGTTGTAGACTGTGATGAGGTCCCCCCTCAGTCTCCTCTTCTCCAGGCTGAATGGACCAAGTCCCCTCAGCTGCTCCTCATACGACTTCCCCTCAAGGCCCTTCATCTTCATTGCCCTCCTTTGGAGCCTCTCTAGTATCTTAATATTAGAGATTAATATCTTTCCTATATTGCACTGACCAAAACTGCCTGTATATAGCAAACCCTGATTCCTCTCCAGAAGCCTCCTTAGCTGTGTGTATCCTGCTGCATGATGCACAAGTGACCTACATTCCCCTGAATCTACAGGGGCTCTAGCCCAGCTCTCCAGTTCATGTTCAAGCAAGGACAGGCTGAATAACTTCAGGAATCTCAGTGGGATGGTATATATAGACTACATGACCTAGTGTAGGTTTTGTCTTTGTGTGTGCCACCAATTGCATGCCTCTGCTGAAAACTGCATTTGGATTTTCTGCCTGAAAGGAACAAAAGTCCTTATGCTGCTTTTGAAAGGCTAGAAGAAAGGTCTGATCCAAGCCCTAAACAATCTAATTAGTGATATGTTTGTGGGCAACCTATATCTTTGGTGTTGTATCTTGCCAAAGTAGAGACCACATCAGAAGGGAACAGAGTGCACCTTCGGGCAGTACAAAATTTTATCAATTGACCTGGCAGCTGGTTTTCACAGGGCAAGTCTCAGTCTCTGCATCTAGTTGTTAACCCCTTTGAAAGGGGGAAGCTCTGAGCAAGCCCAAGTTGAATTGCATGTGAACACAGCTGACAGTGTTGTAATTTAGGAACCATGTCAACCTGAAGACAGATGTCATCTTCCTTCCCCTTTCTTGTCCAGTAATGGAGGTGACCAGTAGGTGCCTTGTTTGCCAGTATGAGACCAGCGCCTGGGTCTTCGGGAGGGATGTGGGGGAACTTCACTGTGTAGACTTGCTGCACCCTGTGGCATGTTCCAGGCTTTTCAGGGCACAAAGGGTGAGGTCTTGATAGCAAACCAGCTTTGGAGAAACTTCCCCTCCTTTTAACCAACAGTGGCATTGTACTGCAGTAGTCTTGCTGCCCCACCATGAGGCTCTTGTCACAACAAGCCTTTAAAACCTTCTTGTTTACATAGCATGCCTGGTGTGCTGGGGAACTACAGAGAGAGCTTACATAGTGATGTAGCTAATATCTGTGGTGGCTTTTTGTCCTGGCACAAGGGATAGCATATGGATTTACCCACTGCACTTCCTCTTAATGGTGCTACTCAGTAAAGAGCTGTATGAAAGGCCTGTCCATAGCTACGAATGGAGTAGAAACAAATCTTAAAGTACCACAACCTAGCAGGGTGATTCATGACTTGCCCAGGAATAGTATATTTGCATAAGTGAGGAGTGTACCTGAAAATAGAGCTGTGTTCCTGATTCCTGGCAGTTATTAAACCTGTCAAAGCCGTTGCATTGTATTTTGGCTATTCCTGTTGGCTTACAAGTAGCTGAAAAAAATAATGTCCCAGCTGTTGTTTATAAATAGCAACAAGCCTTAAAGAGCTGAAGGAGAAGAAAGAATATTATGCACACCCACTTAAGACCTCTTAGATGCCCAATCATCTTTCTGTGCACTGCAGCAGGAGAGGCTGGTGGCCAGGACACTGTCTTTGTCTGAACTTACCTCTAACATGTTCTCAGCCATTGATAAGTTCAGTCCATCTAGGGATCTTGCTAACCATCTCTCTTTCAGGTTGTCAAGACAATTGGTTTGCGAGAGGTCTGGTTTTTTGGACTTCAGTATCAAGACACCAAGGGTTTCTCAACATGGCTGAAATTGAACAAAAAGGTATGTTTGCTCCAAGATTTTGCTTGTCCTTGTTCCCTTCTCTGAAAGTGCAGGGGCAAATTCAGTCTCCATACTTCTGTCAGGGATTTGTTCTTGCCTATCCATGCACCTCAAGTGCTGAAAGATCAGTGAGTTGATGTTGTGGTGTCCACACACTGCCTCCCCAGGGTATGAGTTGTGGTATCTGACCTAGTCCTGCATTGACCTCTGTTTGTTACCTGGCCAGATCTGTTAGCCTTCCTGGTAAAATGCTTATGTGATGCTCGTATGAGCATCTTGGTTGGGGAGAAACCTGGAAAGTAACTTAGCTACCACTGGTCTTAACTACTGGCTTGTGTAAGTCCAACAGGGAGAAGTGATGAGGTATTTAGCAGTAAGTAATTGAAAAACCTTGCTTTTTTGCCCACCCCCTTCTGCATTGGAAAGGAGAAAATTTTTTTTCTAGTGGATGCTTGTCTTCCTGTTTGTAAACTGCTCCCCTTCACTTGGTATATAGGCTATAAAATCTGCTAACTCTGTTCCAGGTAACAGCACAGGATGTACGTAAAGAAAGCCCCCTGCTTTTCAAATTCCGTGCCAAGTTTTACCCAGAAGATGTGGCAGAAGAGCTGATCCAGGACATCACACAGCGCCTTTTCTTTCTCCAAGTGAAGGAGGCAATTCTGAATGATGACATTTATTGTCCTCCAGAAACAGCTGTCCTTCTGGCTTCTTATGCTGTCCAGTCCAAGTATGGAGACTTTAACAAAGATGTGCACAAGTCTGGCTACCTTGCTAGTGATAAACTGCTCCCACAAAGGCAAGTGAACCTGGATAGTCTTAAACATTCTCTGTCTTAAAGGGTTTGTGATTTTTTTGGATTTTTTTTTTCCAAGTGTAGGGGGTGTTTTGATTGCAATGCTCAGAATAAAATACAGCCTTGTGCCACTTTGAGCATTTAGATTAGTATTCAATTAATTAAGAGCTTTAACCTTAAACTTCCTATTGCTACTCTGAAACCCTGACCAGAAGTAGTAAGAGACGCTCCAAAACAAAATGTGCTACAAGGAGAAGAAAAACTAGAAAAAAATTTGTTATTTGTTAGAAGTCTGAATACTGACCATTGTGTGTCTATCTAGCCTTTTAATAAAACTTTATATCTTGGAATATTTTTGTGGGGGAACTCTGATGCTAATGGAGTATTTTATGAAGCATTATTATAGAGTGATGTGATTGTGTGTGTGCCTATATAGTGCTTGGTTTTAAACATCCCATGTATGCTGTTCCTAGGGTTTTGGAGCAGCACAAACTTAACAAGGACCAGTGGGAGGAGAGGATCCAGGTGTGGCATGAGGAACATCGAGGAATGATTAGGTAACTGATGCAGTGTGAAACTGCTGTATTTAAAGTAGTGTTAGTGTGTAATGTATGAATGCGTACAAAAATCAGTGACTTGCTTCAGGATAAGTTAGCATTCTTTAGGTTATTTTGCTCAGAGTAACGAGGTTCACATGCCTCTGCTCTTGTTGGTCCGCATCAGCTGGCTGTTCTTAGTAAAACAAGACTGAGTTTGCAGAGTTTGTAATTATCTGCTAGGATGATGCTTAGAACCTTTTCCAGCTTGTTGCTGCTCTGTCCATGTGGGAAGATAGAACCTTCTTGCTCTAATGGCTTAAAGACTCAAAATAGAATATGTACTTTCTTTTTACATGCTGCAGAGAAGACGCTGTCTTAGAGTACCTGAAAATTGCACAGGATCTGGAAATGTACGGTGTGAACTACTTCAGCATTAAGAACAAGAAAGGCTCTGAGCTCTGGTTAGGTGTAGATGCTCTTGGACTCAACATTTATGAGCAGAATGATAGGTAATAAACTCCTCTCTCTTCATCATTGCCTTCAGCTCCTTTCCAATATAAAGTCATTCAAAATCATTCTCTCCTGGAATTCAAATCTTTAACTAAACTCCACAATTTCTGTATCATTCCTGGCTATATTTTTGACATTGCCAGAATAATCCATCAAATGTGCTTCTTTGGACCAACAAATACAAGAAATTGACAAATCTTTTCAAGATAGTTTCACTTGTATCCCTACTCTTCCTGCCATAGATGCATTCTCCAGTTCTGTTTTTCATTTAAAAAACCAAAAAAAGTGGGATTGAAAAACTGCTTCTTATGTTTATATTTCATCTTCGTGACTAATTTTGTCTGCTGATTTCAACCATCATAAGAGCACTGAAATATGAGGGTGGATTTGGTATAATTTTGAGCTTTGTATTCTAAGTCAAGAATTTGGAATGACTTTGAGCTCTCTTATTTCTTTTTGCTTCCCATTTCTGCAGGCTAACACCGAAAATTGGATTCCCTTGGAGTGAGATCAGAAATATCTCATTCAATGACAAGAAATTTGTTATTAAGCCTATTGACAAGAAAGCACCAGTAAGAAGCAACATTCGTATTAAACTATTAAACATTCAGCTTCTTAGCTGAACAATTTCTGTGGGGTTTTGGGGGCCTTTTTGGGTTTTTTTGCGCAGAATCTTTTCATCAATAGTGTTAACACTGATGTGAGCAAGGAGACCTGTTCAGGGCAGTAAAGTGATAGTTATGATTTTTTTCTGGCTAAGAGGGTAGAAATTTAGTATAAGCTTAAGCTTTTAAGGTCAGTGGCAGGGAGTAGTTCTTTGCTTAGGGTTTCTGATTCTCTCAAGACTGTTCAGATTCTCTGATAATGGAGTTAGGGATCTGAGGTAGCTCTGTTAGCCGTGGATGCTTCTTTCACGATGTGTTGGCTTTAATAGTGTGTGGGATGATCTTCTGCAGGTTTTCACCTTACTTAAAGCAGAAGCTTTAGGTAATTTTGTAGGGTAGGCTAGAAGTTTTTTCCTTGCAAATTTATATTGGATGTAATTGCTTTCATCTCTAAGGCCTAATGATTTCCTGTGCTGGCCAATATCTTCTGTTCTTCTGGTCATTCTTGTTGCATTGCTGCTTGAAAGCATTTCCTTGCTGCTGTTGCTCCTTTTTAACAGAACAAAGTTATTTATCCACTGTTTGTAACATTCAACTCCCTTTCTGGCGTGAGCCAAGACGTTACATTCAATGTGGCTGGCCAGGCTATTGTATAGATTACTGAAGTGGGAAGGAAGGTGGGAGAAGCCAGGGACTTGGTGTGCCTAGAAAACCAGCCCTGCTGGTGTCTGTAATGAAATGGTGATGCTAAGACGCTGTGTGCTTGCTGTAGGGATGTGTTACAATGAAACCCAGCACACTGGGTGCTCCTGCCCTGGGGATTTGTCAGGTTGAAATCCATTCCAGAAAGAAGTGTCTTAACTTCATTCACCACCACCAATGAATTAGACATTATTAAGAAAAGCTGGCTAGCAACTCTAAAGAGCTCAGGGTCTTGGAAGCATAGTGTGTACACAAGGGGCTTCTTATGCTGAAAGAACAGGTCTAATGCTGCCTTTTTTCTTCTCCTAAGGACTTTGTATTCTATGCCCCTCGGTTACGGATTAACAAACGAATCTTGGCACTTTGCATGGGGAACCACGAGCTCTACATGCGCAGACGTAAACCAGACACCATTGAGGTGCAGCAGATGAAGGCACAGGCTCGGGAAGAGAAACATCAGAAGCAGATGGAGAGGTTGGTAGGGTTCTCAGTAACCTGGGTGTGGCTAATTGCTGCATAAGTAGCATCATGTGCTAGATAAGTGGCTGGCAGCACCTTAATCTGCTTGAGCCAAAAACAGAGCAGGTTGCTTTCTGCTTCAGTAGGTCTAATGGGTTGATAGTAATTGTACTCATCACAAATGTGACTCACCATTACTTTCTTGGGCTTAAAGATTTGTCTGTCCATTTGATGGGACTAATATAGACCTTGAAATGTGGAGATTTCCCTTATAACACTGATTGTCATTGAGATGAATGCCAGCAGAGTTTTTTAATTTGCACTTTATAAAGGATTACCTCTGGAATAAAACTCATTATGTGGGTGCTGTAGGGCATATCTCGTGTGTGCTCTTTTTGTGTGTTTGCTATGAAGTGCCCCGATCTGGGTCATAGTTGGTTTGAAATTGCGTTGTGACTTCCTTCCATCAGAGCCCTGCTGGAGAATGAGAAGAAGAAGAGGGAGTTGGCAGAAAAGGAGAAGGAGAAGATTGAGCGTGAGAAGGAGGAGCTGATGGAGAGACTCAAGCAAATTGAGGAGCAAACCAAGAAGGCTCAGCAAGGTAACAGGAAATCTTTCAGTGTTTCCTTAGATGATGAATAGTCTGAGTGAAAAGGGTTCAAATACTAAAGCTATGAGCATCTCTGAGTAGTTTGTCTTTCTGGTATTGTGTGCTGACTGGTCTTAGGGCCCTGGTTTAGCCTCTTGTAGCTGAATGTAAGCCCTCCATATGCAGCTGCTGAAAAAGGATTTGCATTAAAGAAACGGGTAACAGCCAAGATGTCTCTCTTGGCAGTGGAAGTATTTTGCCATTGTTCCTGTGCTGGCTGGAAGCTTTATCCCAGCATATCTGTAGAGGAAGGAGTCAAAAAGTGTAGCAGGGATTGTACCAGCCGTTGCTGTGGTGATTTACTATCTAATTGCTTGGCTAGAGTTAGTGTGGGGTTGCCCAAGCAAAATACTGGATGCTTCTCAGCCCTTAGGTATGTAATTTTGGGATGGGTGCTTCCTCACAAATCCATTGGGGGTAGGCCTGACTTTTAGTCTTCAGCTCCAGGTAAAATGTGAAGGAGAGGAAAGGGGACAGTTGCTTGTATCCCTCCTTTACTTATCCCTCTGTAAGAAAACCCTTATCCAGACAGAGTTTCCTCTTCTTACTGCCATTCTTTACTTGATCTGTCTTGAAATGTGCTCCCCTGTTTTTCAGAATTGGAAGAACAGACCCGAAGAGCTCTGGAGCTGGAACAGGAGAGAAAAAGAGCTCAGGAGGAAGCAGAGAAACTAGCTAAAGAACGTAGAGAAGCAGAAGAGGCAAAGGAAGCGTTATTGAGGGCATCCCATGATCAACAAAAGACCCAGGAACAGTTGGTAAGTTGGTGAACTAAAAATCAAGTAGGGAAAATAGTGAAAGGGGAAACAGCTAATCTTTTGAGGCAAACCAGGCTATGAATATAGTGAGGAAGCACTATATTCATAGGTTCTTTAATTTTTACCCTCAAGTAGATGAACTTATATGTAAATACAAGTGTATTTGTACAGTAGATTTGTATTGCTTTTTGCCCTTTTTTGCATGTGTTAATGAGAAGAGTGTTGCTTTCCCTGGTTTAGATTCAAAGAACTGAGTTTTGTAGCTCTATTTTGGGGAGAAGGAAAAAGAACCAACCCAACAACCGAACAAAACCCCAACCCACAATTAAATGCAAAACTTTTTTGGATTCCTTTGCTCGCTCATCATGGAGGTATTGGTGGAACTGAAGTTATCAGGAAGGCTTGGACAAAATGCTTCATTTAGCATGTACCCTGGGTTTTGTTTCCACTAAAAGCATTTTTCTGCAGGCTGCTGAGATGGCAGAACTCACAGCTAGGATCACACAGCTGGAGCTGGCCAGGCAGAAGAAAGAGAGCGAGGCACAGGAGTGGCAGCATAAGGTAAAGCAGAATCTGAGCAAATGGCATTCTTTTTGTGGAACTGCTCTTTATTCTGGTTTGTAACCTAAACTCCTGCACTAGATTCTACACTAGACTCAACTCCTGCAAGTTTGAGGCTGTTGTAAATACGCAGCTTTGGCTTTCTCCATGGAATGGGTGACTTATTCTAACTCCATGTAGCAATTTTTGACTAATTAGGCCTGTAGCCCATTTTCCATTAACTGTAATCATTCTTCAAATCTCTGAAGTGTTACCCAGCAGAGAATTTTGCAAATCATAGTGGCTGAGTAGTTTTGGAATATACCCCTTCAGAGGTGCAAGGTTTCCTGTAACAAGCACCAAATGGTGCTTCTGTGAGAAGTCTCAGGCACTCAGGACTATACTGACTGACTCACTGTGGCATATCCTACTGCAGGCACAGAGGGTGCAGGAGGACCTAGAGAAGACCAAAGAGGAGTTGAAGACTGCCATGAGTACCCCTCACGTCACTGAACCCATGCACTCTGAGAATGAGCATGATGATGAGCAGGATGAGAATGCGGCAGAAGCCAGTGCTGAGTTACGATCAGAGGCCACCATCAAGGACCGCAGTGAGGAGGAGCGCACCACTGAAGCAGAGAAGAATGAGCGGGTCCAGAAACACTTGAAGGTAAGAAGTTTGCAGCAGAATGTGTGTGTGTGTTTGTGTGTCTGGGTGCTGCTTCTACTTTTCTCAATATTTATTGCAGCTGGAAGGTATTACTGTTATTTTAAAAATGAGGGGAGAAGCAGGAAAGAGAAGTGATCATCATCTTTCCAGATAGCTGCTTAACCACTGAGTGGAGAGGCAGATCTTGTCTCCTGGCACTTGACTTCCATTTTACTTAAAGTAGTGAAGTATTCTGAAGCAGTGCCAACAAGTAGCATCTGTCAGATGTAGTGTGCTTTCTGTGAGTATTGCCAACCATCTGACAGCTGTTCATAGTCCTGGCTGCAATGAATTGAAGAAATTGGTCTGATTCCTATCAAGAAGCTGTCTCTAACTGTTGAGTCTGGGTTGCATTGCAAAACCCTGTGAGTAGCCCACTAGGGCTCAGCACAGAGACAGCAGTACTGCACCACCTTCTTATAAGGAGCTCCAGTGTTTCGGTGTTCAGTTCCAAGCATTTAGTTGTGCTGCCTGACTTGCAACAGGCTTTGCTTGTTCTGCATTGTACTGTGGTGGTTACACACAGACAGAAGGGTAGGAGGTGCATTTTATCTTCGGCAGCAAGTTTCTTTTCTGGTGGAAAGCTACTAATTCCTCACATTCTGCAAGATGCTTCTGTTGTCTTCAGGGATCCCTCCAAATGGCCATTCTTTTGAAGTACAGACATTGGAGACAATCTTTCTTAACTGTGCTAGATAAGTAGGGTGACAGCCTGATGTTTTCTACCTTCAAATGTTAGGGAGAAATATTAACAACTTCCACAAAATCGTAGATCTGTTTAGGTTGGAGGGGCCTCCATAAGATCATCTAATCCCACTTCCTTGCTCAAGCAAGGTGAGCTAGAGCAGGTTGCCCAGAAGAATACACTGAGGCTTGTCTGTTTCCTGTCTCTATTGATACTGAATCTTTAGGAGGATCAGCAGGAAATCTCCTTGTCCAGCTTTGAATCTCTGGCATGTACTAACCTGTTGCTGTCTGTTTCCCCTCCTCCAAAGGCTCTTTCCTCAGAGCTGGCAAATGCTCGGGATGAAACCAAGAAGACGGCAAATGATATGATCCACGCTGAGAACATGCGTCTAGGCCGAGACAAGTACAAGACCCTCCGTCAGATTCGGCAGGGTAACACCAAGCAGCGCATTGATGAGTTCGAGTCCATGTAAACTCTCCCCTGCACCTGCTGCCCTGCACTCTCTTCTCCCCTCTTTCCCATCCTCTCCCATCATTCACTCATAATCGTGCTATGCTGGAACCACTACAGAAGAGTGACCATGGTCTTATTTATCAAGTTTTGGGCAAATGCTGGAGTTCAGTGACAGAAGGAAAAATAGTAATTATGTCTACCTGGGGTGTCTTGGGAAAGCAAACATGTATTGGGGCAAATCTGAAGTTATTTGGCTTGGGGTAAAGTCTCACTGTGTTGGGTTTGGTATTGCTCACTGAGGTGGCTGTGTCTTCTCCCATTGTGTGAGGAGACCAGCAGATACTTGTACTAACTTACATACAGTCAAGAGCTGACAGTCTGACACTGTGCCTTCCTACTAAC
Source organism: Platysteira castanea (assembly GCA_013397175.1). Lineage (NCBI taxonomy): Eukaryota > Metazoa > Chordata > Aves > Passeriformes > Platysteira > Platysteira castanea. The sequence continues at coordinate 435,934 of VYXC01001683.1, read as the reverse complement.
CTGTGCAAGCTTCAGGATTAAGCTTAGTAGCCAGGGTCTGAAATTCTGACTTAATACAGAGTCTGAATCATGTAGTTAAAAAGGGGAGACTGGAGCTTAGGAAGAAGGATTTAAGATAAAATATGGACTTTCTCTCTAAAAGACCAAAGCTTTTGTCCTACAAAAATAAGCAGACCAAACAGATTCTGTGGTGTTCCTGCTGGTGTTACCTTTTATTGTTTAATGATGGAGCTTTGAATTTCCTAATCATGAGGAGGCCTTTGGAGTATTTCCGCTGATACAGTGTGGTTTGAAGCCTCGAATTCTCTGCTTTCCAGAGGTTTTGTCTCTGGTCAATGGCTTTGTTCACTATCATTTGTCTGACTTGAATGTAACCAGTGAGGCAGAGATAGCTAAAATACACTGCCTTCCTTTTTGGTTTTACCAATAAAATCTAAAGTGGGAGGCAGAAATGTAAAAGACTAAAAATTCCTGTAGCTGTATTTTCCCGTGCTGAACAGATACTTTTCTAGTTATGTGAACAAGATTTCAGGTTTTTCCATAAGAGGCCTTTTTAGCACATAGTCGTTGGTGCCTTATGACTGTGTATAGATCTACTGTAGCTCAGATACCTTTAGTTTAAACTAGATGCAATCATAAAAAGTGATCAGCAGCTGGGGACCAAAAACTACTCTCATATCTGGGTCATGTACAAGACTGCATCTGTCTTCCTGGCTTCAAGCAGCATCTGAGGGGAGAGGATCCTGACACACCTGTCCAATTGCCTTCTTAATCCTCACTAGCAGTCTGCCACATCCCTGGCTCAAGTGCTTTTCCTTCCCCAGAAGGATGCTTTGGCCTTTTGTAGCTTTGAGAACAGAAGGCTTTCTCTTAGCAATGGTATACAAGTGGTTGTGAGACTGGTCCTGAGAGCTGCTTGTGCCAGTTATTGTAATAACCATCACTTCCTGTCATCCAAGCTGTCCATGCTGTAGCTACCCAGAATCCTCCCTACCATTTCTATGGAGGAAATAGCTATGTATGCTGAGGGTTGAATTGGATGTTGCCTTGATCCCTCATAAAAGGATCTGTTAACCCTCAGGAGCATCATCTTAAAAATGGGTTCCACCTAAAGTGAAGTCCTCCTTTCTTTTGCCCTCCTTGGATTAGCCTGTCCGTATAGGAAGTCATTAGGCTAGCCTGGGATTTATTTTCTTGCCTAGCATAATCCCAAATTTTGCCACTTGCTCAGTTTTGTTGATTCTCCCTTTGTATGATATTACTGGTAATGGTGATAGAGGGAGAGCATCTGAAAACTGGAGCATTTTCAGCTCCCTGGTGTATGAAAGAGGGCAAAGGAGGACTGTGCCAAAAAAGAAATGTTCATGTTAGTGTTAACAAACTGCAGTATTTCCCCAAGAATTCCTTGGGTGGCTGGAAACAACCTTACCAGTGCTGTGTTACTTTATTTTTTGAAAGCAATCCAAGTCTGTGTGGCGATTCATACAAATACCAGCCAACCTCTGTTAGAAGCAACATGCTAAGCTATGCTCTTAAACATCCAGGTATGTCATGTGGGAACCTCCTTCTCTCCCCTGGACACAGAGAGCTTTGGGAGGGCACATGACATGGCAAGCTTTTTATTGGCCAAGAAAAATATGCCTCAGTCCTATGAAAGTCACAAATGAAAGATTGCAGTTAAATTCGTCAGCACATATTTGCATATTTCTGTACTGAAGGTGATTGGCATTGGCTCTGTGTGAGTCTCGTTACGGGGGAACAGACAACCTTTAAACTTCTGTTTTGGTGCTTTAAAGCTGGTTCTCAGCACTTTGCTCTGTCCACGGCAACTATTGATGCATTTGAGGGGAGAAAAGCCTATTTAACATTTTAATAATTTCCTAACAAGCTGACGTATGGTGCCTGGAATATGTGTTCAAATAATAAACCAGTAAACCTTTTCTGCTTTGATGGGTCACACAACACTGCTGAGCTCTCATGTATAATGATGTTGGCATGACTTCTGTTTATATGGTTTTTTAAACGTTCTAATTCCACATGGTCCAATATAGGAATAGAACGGCTTGTGCCAGTGAGTCCACCTAACTCTTTGTAGTTGTTTCAGCCCTGCCTTCTTTTTAACCAGTATTATATTCCAGTGGTATCTAATGATATTTGATTTCAATATTTCTAGCTATGCACAATTAGAAAATATTAGTCAAGGGATGGAGGATATGTTTATGGTCCCCCTTCCCTTGGTAATGTATACTGTATAATAAAGACGATATTTTGCAAGAAAACTAATGTAAGAAGCTTTCAGTATTATGGTGAGATTTGTAGACACATTTTTTATTTGTTAGAATACAGTGAATTGTTCTTCCTCTTCATGTTCCAGTTTAATTGGATAACTACTCCTCTTGGGGATGGTGGGAGGGAAGTACTTTATCAAATGTTTGCCTGGCTTATTTTTTCTTGTTTTATTTTTTGTTGCTGTAAATTATGTTGAAGGTTTTTGACCAGTTGTTTTACTGGATTATAATAAACCATCAGTTCCTTAAGGTTGTGGAGTAATTCATGGGTCCATGTGCTTACCTGCAGAGAGAACCTTGATTAAGATGTGTTTTTCCTGTTCAGAGGAGTTGTTAAAATCCATACCTTGTTCTTCCTAAAGTGCCAATAAAGTTCAGAGAAATTCATCAGATTGTGTCTGGCTGGTTACTTAAGGTTTGCTTTAAGTCCAGTGCTGTGTCTTGTAGCTGAGCAGGTCTGCCTTGTGGTGCCCAGAGGTCAGCCTGGTAGCTCTCTCGCAAATAAGGAGATCTTACCTGCACCCTGAAAAGAAACTGCTTCAGTAATAACCCTTTCCCCCTCCCCAGCCCCCCGGCTGTCCAGCTGGAGCTAGTACTGGAATGACACTTCTCTGTGGTGGCACTGAGTTTAAATGTTCAACTTACAAGTGGACTGGCCAGATGGAGGGGGAGGAGGTGCTGTGGGTGAGTGCCTGCTGTGCCATGGCCAGGCCTTGGAATCCAGGTTAGTGTGGAGAGGGTGGCTGGGCCTTGGTGCTGCTGCTTGCATTGACACCCTGACAAATCTGTCCTGCCCTCAGCCTGAACTGAGGATTGCAGCACAATTTGCTTCACAGCTGCCTTGCTGTGTGTCCTAGGTTACAATGTAAGATGTGCCCAAAAGTATGTATTCTATCACCATCTTCATAAACTGTTAAAACCAGTGGGACAGTGTTCCCCCATCTCCTGCATGACTCATCCCTGATAAACTCATGGGGATATTTTCTGTCTATCTCTCTCATGACCCATCCTCCCTCCAGGGGGGTATCTTCTGTTCATGGGCCATCTAGTCTCACCGCATGACTGATAAAATTACATCATCCCNTCCTTAGCAGGCACCTGTCTTTTCATACCCAGACACTGTGTCTGTCTCTACCTGTTTCCCAGTGTCCTGGGATGGGTTTCAGCAATGGAAGAGTGGCTGCTGCCACCTTTCTGCTAATGAACTGTGTGATCTTTATTTGCAGCTGCTCTCTTTGTGATTGTGAAGAGGGGCCTCACAGAACGTCTGCCTAATGGTTGCTGCACTGCAGAATAAGGTGGAGATTTCATTGGAACATGTTAGTGCTCAGAGATCTGGTGCTGGGGAAGAGACCTGAACTTTTCTATAAACAAAACATGTGTGGAGCAATAGAGGCTTCTACAATCTTCACCAGGCATGGCTTGGATCCAGTTTCTACAGGTAAGACATTCTTTGTTCCTTCCTGCCAGGAAGGAACACTGGAGGAATTCCATGTCTCCTTTAATGGTACAGCAGCCCTCAGGCGAAGGTTGCACTGGTCTGGAAAGGTTGATCCTGTTCTTGCTGTTTCTAGTGCCCTTGCTTTCAATGGACAGTACCTTAGAGGCTTGAGGCTTAGTAATTCTCCATTTCGGTATATCTATATTTAGTTTGTTTTTGAAGAAATGAAGTGCAAAGCATTAAAGGCTGAAGGCTGCTTCTGTACGGGACCATGTTGTTAAAAAAAATCCACACCACCCTATTCTTCTAGTTTATTGTAAGGCATTCTGTAGTTTAGAATCAGAAATTTGCATTTAACCTGTAATTTTTGTAAACAGCTTCTGTTGGATTTGCTAGTCTGTCTGGGATGTTTCAGATCAGTTTAGGCTATATCTATGTATGTTTGGGGCCCAGCTGCTTTTGTCTGTGGGACAGAGGCAGACTAGAGCATAAAAGGCTCTCAGAAGGCTGGGGGACTAGAAACACTGTCTTATTACAGATTCTGCAATGTTACTTTATTAAGCAGTGCAATTTATTAAGTCTAAAGAAAAGATGAAGTGACTCTGTAGAGTAAAATTTTCATTGAGCTCAATCTGTTTGGTAGACTAATGCATTTGGCCTGGGATGCACTAACTCCAAGTAGGACAAAGTAACTGCGGAAATACGACTCTGATTGCTTCCTCCTCCTCTTGTTTACTCTTTCTAAAGCAGGGAATTGCAAGGGCATGGTCTCCAAATTCTGATTTGTTTTGATGCAGAGAGGTCCTGTAGGGATTTCTCTAGGTAGATGAACAGCTTATTAGCTGCTTTCTCAGGATAATATGTTTGCACAAGCATTTTTCCAGCATCCTAAACTTGGCAGTGGAATGTACAGGCTAAGGTATGATAATTGTAGGCTGTTGTATGGCAGCTGCTTGAGCACCTACAAAGGCAAACTGTCTTCAGTGAGAAAGCGGGCAGCACCTGAGGCATGACTTGTTTGCCCTGTACCATCAATGTGACTGTTCTGTTCCCTGCCAGCTTTGCAGCTATGCATAACTCAATCTTGGCTATATAGTTTAAATGTCTTATACGAGGGCATGTAGTCTCAGAGCATGTGACAACTGGCAGAGAACAGAATTCCTGTGTGACTGATGTCAACCCGTAACTGTTGCATACCCATATGCAAATTGATGCCACATGTGATGTTAAAGTCTCCCTTGCAGAAAAGTAACTTCTGTAAGAAAAATGCCCCACCCCTGGAAATGTTCAAGACCAGGTTGGATGAGGCCCTGAGCAACCTGATCTCGTGGGAGGCATCCTTGCCCATGGTCAGGGGATTGGAACTAGATGATCTTTATGCCTTCCAACCCAAGGCATTCTGTAAAAAAAGATCTGGGCTTCAATGTATGAAGTACTAGGCTGAGGCTGGCTTTTGTCTTGCAGGTTTGCAGTTCTAAGTGCAGCTTGTAGACAAGGGAGCAGGTCCCTGTGTCCAATGCCTAAATGAATATCTAGCTCCAGGTAATGGGTCTCTAAACATTGCTAGCAATTTCAAGATGGAGCTTTTCAGGACAGATGTCAGGATGAGGAGGGTATACTGAAAAGTGGAGGAAAGAATAAGGAAACACTAGAGAAAGAGTAGTGTTGAAACTGCAAAAAGTAATACTGGATGCTTGTAGAAGGGACTGTACCTTCAACTTCTGATCAGAATGCATTTGCTCAGAGCAGGTGTTAATACACAGCTTTCTGGTGAGCAGAGCTAATTTAACATTACAAGCCTCCATGATTGCTACAGCCTGTGGTTGTGCATCATCCTTTAACAAAATGCAGGCCAGGACTGGTCTTGAGTCAACAAGTTTGACTGAAGGGGGTGTGAAATAAACTGCTCTTGAGCTGGGAGGTTGTGGTGAAGGCTGTCTATACCCCACATGCAGCAGTATCGCACTCCCATCCATCTTTGAAGCATCCTTGACTGGATGCTTGAAGGAGAAGCATGTGCAAGTGAAGGTCTTGGCTAGGGCACTGTAACTTCTTTGTGGCCTTCACCCAGACAGACAGCAGCTGCATTGTCAGAAGTGGCTGCTGTCCAGAAACCTTGTTGTGAATTCACTGTGCTTTCTTGTTACAGTGTCAGCTCATCTCTGATTGCATTTCTGCCCTTCTGCTTCCAGTGGTGAGAATATGGTTCTTGCTCCTTTTGCTTGTGTCATTCTCAGAAGGTTGCTAAACATCTAGGGAAGATTAGAATGGGGCAAATAGTCTTGTTTGGGAGATGTAGAAACTGAGGCACATCTACATTCTCTCTAAGCCCCCAGCCTTTGAGGCAGTATCTGTGACTTGAGCTCACTTGGTGTGAGCACTTTGTCCCAGATCTGTGCTCAGTGCATCTCTTTTGAGGTAGCAGAAGCAATCTCAGTCTGGGTTTATGGGCTTGCAAAAAGTCAAACCAGTACAAGTTGTTCTGTTTGCTTTTTTAGCAACTTGCTCTGAAACAGGAAGGGTGGTTGATGGGTTTTTAAAGTGACAGTGGGAAAGGGGAATTTTAGTTTTGTTCCGTGTTTTAGTTCTGTGTCAGCAAGCAGCCCATATCTGCTTCTCTACAGGAGTATTTGTGAGGTGGTGGGCTTGGTAGGAGGGGAGGGGAAAGCTATTCTTGCTTGTCTTGGTTTGAAAGACGGATGTCTGCTAGGGAAGGCAGGAGCCTCCTTTGGAATGGAAGATGCAACCCCCTTCCCTCTGAATTATTATAATTTTGAAATTAAGGAGCTTTCAGGCAAAGATATGGGGAATGGGAATAACAATTCTTTTACTTTTTAAAACAAATCAATAATACAGAAACACTGATTTAACGTGACAGAGTCAGGGTACGACCTGGCACCCTGCCAGGCAGGGTGGTGGTAGCAGTCTGGTCAGGTGAGAGCTGCAGTTCTCCTTGAAGTGGTTCTGTTGAAAACGGTGATCTTGTAGGAAAAAGGTCTGGTCCTCTTCAGAAAGTCCAGTGGTGGTTTTGTAACTCTTGTCCTCTGGCAATCCAGTGGTAAGGCTGCTTGTGCTGTTCCAAACCCCAGATTATATCTGAGTGGGAATGCTTGGCTCCTTCCCCCTGCGTTGAGCATCTCACAATGGGATGATGTAATTTTATCAGTCATGCGGTGAGACTAGATGGCCCACGAACAGAAGATACCCCCTGGAGGGAGGATGGGTCATAGGAGAGATAAAGAACTCTGCCCCACCTGGTGTCAACAGCTGGCCCATTAACAGAAAATATCCCCAGAGTTTATCAGGGATGAGTCATGCAGGAGATGGGGGAACACTGTCCCACTGGTTTTAACAGTTTATGAAGATGGTGGTAGAATACATACTTTTGGGCACATCTTACATTGTAACCTAGGACATTGCTTTTCCAGTTAATGAAGGCTGCCTTCTGGAAATCTTCATTATTCCGAGGTCTGTGTGCCTGCTGCTCTGACTACAGTCCCTGAGACTTCCCCCACGGGAACAGCATGAGCTTGCCTCTGTCTACACCTGAATAGCACGGGGAGTGACTGAGCCAGGGCAGCTCTGCTTGCAGGCAAGAACCTAACAGTGGTCAGAGGAGCTAGGTTTGGTATCTCAAAAATTCAAGTATGCTTCTCACTGTGGAGGGCTGCAAAGGTGTTGTGTAACTTTTGGTTGGATTAGGGCAGTGCTTACTGTGTTTACTTCTTTGTGCGGAAATCAGGGCTAAGGTGGAGTTAATGGCAGCTCATAGGTGTGTTGGATTTTTGCATGAGAGTCCCTAGACAGGGGGGAGGGAGGGCCAAACTGTTTGGTGTGTAGTACAGAAGATATTGGACAATGTATTTCAGGCTAGAAACTCACTTCCTTACCAGCATGTGCCAACACACGACTGGAAGTGCAGGCATAGCCACTCCGTTGAGAGACTGCAGCCTGCTGGCAAGAAACTGGGGAGGTGGGGGACAATGTTCTGTGTGCACTGCTGGCAACTTGGTTTCTGCCAAACCATATTTGAAACAAAGCTAAGGGTTCTCTTCAGCTGTGTCTGGCCTGCTCATAAAATATATGCTGACCTGTGAAGCAACATTTTGAGGGTGTTTTTTCCGAAGTGATGGTATTTTTGCTTCATTGGTTTAGTTGGTTGTTTGGTTTGGGCTTTTAGTTGGTTGGTTTTTTGTGGGAGGGGTGGTTATTTGCAAATCTTTCTATTTTTGTGGCCTTGGCTAAATGAACAATGATTTGCTCTGTAAAGGAGATCTTGCTTCTACCCTTTCTCAGTATTTCAAAGACTATCCAAAATCTCTAAGGGCCTGATTCTGTCCTGCTCCGGCAGAATTGTTTTGCTTTCACCAGGTAGCAGTTGTCCCCTTTGCTGCACCTCCTCTCCCTGACTTCCCTCTATGCATCGGCCTCTCTTCAATCAGGTGACATTGACCTGTCACTTGCTGTGCTCTGAGTTCCTGGCAAGGAGAGAAGTCAGTGCCAGACAAACACACAAATGTCCTTGCTGTGGAAACTGTCGTGCATATATCTAATGTATCTCTCTCAACTCAAGGTTTGCTGGAGAGATAAGATGCTTTGTGGTTTGTATGTGCTGTGGCCCCTCTCCTTGTGTCTCTCACAGTAAGCTTTGCTTTCTTTCCTTGTAAATGGCTGAGAGACAGAATTAGGCTGTCTGCTGCATCTCTGTAGTGCCTGAAAAGCAAAGGCAGAAATGGTCAGAGTCTCTCAGCTGCAGAGGCTGCACAGAGTGGTTTTAAGTTTGGGGGTGAGATGGAGCTCAAGAGTTTGGCTTTGAAGTCTGAAGTGTTGGGGCAGCTTGTAGGAGAGAGCAAACCACATGGAAAAGTTGACCTGAGAATGAGTGACCACAGAGTAGGAACACTGGCCAGAGCTGTGTTCAGCTAAAACAGACTGCTGGCCTCACTGCCAGCTCTGCTCTGTGATACAAGCAAGGGTGGGGAGGGAAGCCTTTGAAGGATATTCTGCAAATGATTTGAAATGAGGAGTTTTTACATAAACTGGTTTTGTGGAGTAGGATTGCAGAGAAGTGCAAGGGATCCTGGGCAAGGCTGGGACATCAGATGTGCACCCATGCCTGCTGCATGGCATCCCTGCATTGCCATTTTGCCAGTGCCCTGCTGCTCTTAGGGACACCCGTGGTCACCTCTCAGTGAATTTGGGGATAGCACTCAATTTGGATTAAAATTCTAACGATAGTCAGTGTTCATCCCACCCTCCCTGTGCCCAAAGCTGTTTGCCTGAACAAAACCTAAGGGGCAAATCCTGCATTAGAAAAAACCCAAAAACATTTGTAGGACAAGCAGGGACTGGCATGAGGGTTCTGTGAGGCTGTAATTGCTGGTGCCCAAGCTTATCACATATTGAGCTGGGAAATGTCACCCATGTTCAGCAAAAGGATGGTCAGTGATGCCCTGCAAATATTACTCTGCATTACCTCAGCTCATGTCCCTCCACAGCCAAGCCGTGCATGTTCCTCCTGTGTGTGTCACCTCGTGGGAGCAGTGCTGCCCACTCAGGGAACAGCGGGGGGCGGAAAGCAGTAATTCTGTGTGCTGCTTTACCATGTGCAAAGAGAGCAGAGGGAAGCAGATACATGATTTTAGAAATGTGTTTTCCTTTGAAGGTATATTTTTTTTGTTGTTTTTTAATCCTTTATGCATTGCCCATGAATTTGTCTCCATTGGAGCTGTCTGAAGGGTGTTGAATGGTTGAACACTTGCCTTTGAACTGAAGAATACATTTCCCTCCCAGCTTATGGAAAATACTTATATTCTTTAATGTCTTCTATGGTTTTTTCAGAAAACTTAAGCACCCCTTTCAAACCCTTCCAATCTGAAAGCTTTGGGTGGAAATTTTTCATTTTGGGGCGAAAAGCCCAAATTTTCTGATTATCTTCAGAACTATGAGTCTACTGTGCATGTGTGTCTGTTGAGGCAGACATTTTCTATCTTATGCTGTAGTTTTTTCCCGATACAGACTGATTAGAGAGTCCAGTATCAACATTATTTTGCTTATACTGGCTACTAGTATGTTACTGCATTAAAAAAAACTTGATTCAAACAGACATCCTACCAAATAGCGAGCTGTTAATTTGGTGGAAGGAACAATTTGGGCTCTTGAGGTGGGAGCTGTTCCCTAACTCCACAGAAACCAGGAACTGAAACTGTCTTTGCTGTTGTATTTTTGGCCCGCAGATTCATATTGATTTACCCTGTAGAGGAGGGTGGACTAAACCAGTGATCGTGTTTCTGGGAATAAATTAAGAGTTTTCTTCTGCAAGGCTTCAAAACTTACTAGCATGGATTATCAGTTAGCATGAAATGAATGACACTTACCTGCACCTTCATGGTGCTTTTCAGCAGAGAGTTTAGTAAATGAGTTGAGTGTGGCTGCTTCTTACTACCATCATGTGAAGTAAGTGAATATTCACATTTTAGGGGTGGGAGCCTGCTGTATTGGGTAAGGCAATGATATGGCTGGATGCCATCTTGTCAAGAGCAGAATACGTGTGTCTTGCTTTCACCCTCTCTTCTCAAGGCAGCAATCATCAGCACTCCTGCCTGTCTGTTCTTCCAGCCTTCAACTTGCAACTCCTTGTATGATTAGACACTACAATGAATATTTCTTCTGAAATTGGAGTTAGTTCTGGCTCCTAAAAGGGAAGTCTGTAAGAACAAAGTGAGCATTGCTTGGAAACTGGCATGTGGAGGTGATGCTTCACATGTTACTGTGCTTCAACCAATTGCCATGCCCTGATGGGCTGGACTGCAGCAAGATCCAAGCACAATCCCTGCTTCCCCTCCCTCCTCCCTCCCTCCGCCCCCAGGGAGGCTGTCCTACTCTTTTCTTTTTTTTTCTTTCCTCCCCCCCATCTTCCCCAGCTGCACATATAAGTCCCTAATCAAGCTGTCCTTGCACCAAAGGACAGCTCAGGAGACACGAGAGCAGGCCCCACAGCAGCAGGATGGCTCATGGCATCTTGGGGCTCATGCGGCCTTTGCGGAGTGGACTGAACACGAGCAAAATTCGCCTCATTTACCTCTGTGGTGTGACTGAGCAGCACCACAGCCCAGCAAAGTGGTGGTCAGCAAGAGGCTTCAGGTCCACGAATGGGTCCCAGGATGCGCCTGGGGAACCAAGGTGAGGCACAGGCTACTTTGCTGCACTCGAAGGGATGGGTATGCACGTCTGCCTTGCCCCGTGACAGGGAGAGGAACGACGCCAGCATAGCCATGGCCTGTGGGAGGGGGGGGGACCAGATCACCACCTTGGGTGAGCAGATGCTGGTGGAAGCCTGAGAGGTGCTGCTTCCTGTCCCTGGAGCTGTCGGGACCTGTCAGAGGGGCTAGTGCCTGCCTCCGGAGCTGTGGGGACCACAGCTAGTGGCTGAGAACTAGCTTGCAAAGGTGACAAAGAGGCACAAGTGTCCTTTGGCCCATTTCCACTGCAGGAACTACTGCAGGCTGCCTGCCAGCCTTTCCTCTCTCTGCTTTAGGGATAGTTCAGGAAGAGATGGTAAAATAAATGTAATTTTTAGATCTCCTAGACTAGTATGATCTGGGCCAGACCATAATCTGCTAGGCATTGAGAGAGAGATCCAACCAACATCGCAGAAAATACAATAACCCATTTTGCTATCTGACCTTAAAGAAAAGTCATAGTGATAATCCTGCTTGGTGGGATTTATGAAGACTCATTATCAATGAGATTTCTTTCTAATTGGTTTGTTGCTTATGAAGTTATCTCTGGAAGTACTTGTAGGCATCTTGGTGGTTTGTACGGCCTTGGAAAGTATCTTTTAGGGAAAACATTGACGAGGGAAGAACTACTTTCTTGAAACCTCCTTCACTAGTTTCCTGTGTCACAAAAGGTTTGAGATTTTACTTTTTAAAAGGGAATAATCAGTTGGTATACACTGAATTTGCATTGTTGAGTTTATCACATCCTGGTAAGATCTTTCCAAAGCTTTGACCGTGTATCCTGTGACAGTAATGTCATTGTAAAATAGTTCATCCTAAATGAAGCAAAATTTAGTCCAACCAATTTTTATTATTTTTTTTTAATCCTAGTTCAAAATCACTTAAAAAACTGTGAAAGGAAAATTTCCATCATTTCAAAACCACAAATAAACAAATTCAAAGCTGGAACCTTTGTTTCCAGCTTCAGATACCCAAAAGCAGGTGTCTTTCAGCAGAGACTTGAGCCTGGGACTGATTTGAGGGATATAAAGACACTGAGACCAGTATGCAAGTCAGTCTGTTACTGAACTGAACAGTGAAAACAGGGAGTCATCAGACTGGGTTTATGCACCTGACAGAGGCTCCAATACTGATAACACAGCCAAATACCTTAAATGTTCCCTTCAGCCAGCAAAGAGGGAGGCTGCTTGAAGGTGCTCTCTGCATCATGGTCAGGAGTGCTTGGCATCATCCCTGCTCTTGAGAAGAGTGAGCTCTGCACCCAGGCTTATCCAGAGTCATGCAGGGTGTCTCACAATAGCATCTGTCCTTTCTTTTACTTAACTGGATACCCTGTGTGCTGTCCCTGGCTGCAACTTGGCTGCCTTGGGGCCCACATAACTGGCAGCAACAGCTAAAGCGAGGTTGGAACTCAGAGGAACTGCAGGGAACTAGATTTGTGGGAGGTTGGTGCAGAGGTTCTCCTGCAACTAATGTTGGCTGAAGCTCTAGGTGCCTCAAGGATAACAGGAATTAAGTTCTCTGTCAATAAATGTGCGGACATCTTTGGGGATTTTTGGATCCAGCAGTCTCTGAAGGCAGTCAGCTTTCATTATCCTGCTGAAGAATCCATTTGGTTGCAGCACTAAGTGAAATTCTATCACTTTACCATTTCTATTGTGTAACAAATTATTTCACCCATAAAGATAAACCAAACATTGCCTGGAACCCTGTCTATTTGCCATACAAATAGAATAAATTACTCTGATCCATCAAAAATGAAGAAGATTGCTTTGTTTTGTTTTGACATTTGAGAACTAGTCTTTAAATTGCGTATTTACAAAGAAATATCTGTAGGTGTCTTTATGAAGGAAACTGTGGTGTATGTTATCAGCTTGATAAAAAAGAAGAGGATGGGCCTAGCTTCTGCCACTGGAGAATGCCTTGGGAGGATGGGCACTTGGGCAGTGCCACACTGAGAGTTACTGGGTGCAAGGCCCAACTACCTCCAGGGTGCTGCCTTCTTTCAGCACAGGAGGTGGGACCTTTGTGTAACTGGGATCTCCTATATCTAAGTGAACGTTTGGTATGTACACTAAGAAAAAAACAGTGTTTGCTCCTGTGCTTCCTCTGGCAAAGATGACAGTCTCAGAATATACTGTCTTGGTGAGAAATCCTGAACACTGTTTTCAGGGTAGCAGCCTTCTCCAGACTTCTGTGAGAGCCTGGTCAGGAGGAGATGAAATGGGTGCTGATTCCCTCTCATTTGTAGATTCCTTTTCTGCAAGTTATCATTAAGAGAAGCTGATGGCCATGTTCCTAACTCTTGGCCAGATTAAATCTTGCAGGCTGTCAAAATAACTAGCAATTTTTCCCGACCACAGATCACATCAACACAGAGGATGTTACTCAGCCCCGTAGCTCTGTAAGCTGGGGCTGAGTATGTCTCACCACAAGAAGGCTCCATGTGATGGAGGTGAGGAAGACTGGGCACTTCATGGAAGAAAAAAGCAGCAGAAAAGGAACAGTCATCAAGTAATCCCCTTGGGAAGGGAAGGGGAAACAAAACATGAATGACAACAGCCCTTCTAGCAGGATTAGTATCGGATCCTGAGCACTTTGCTTGTTATTGCATCACTCTACCCAGGATTAACATCCCAGGCCTGGGACTTGCAAATGTTCTGCCTGCCTACACATGCTCCCTCCACCAGCCAGCCCAAACAGAGGTAGCACATGCAGAGCACCTGCACTTGTTTGTGCACAGATAGAAACTTATTCTGAGGGCTGTTTGATAAAGTGGGAAATATTTTGAGGCAATTCAGATTTGCCTGCCACTGAGAATTGATAATTTGATTTTTTTATGATGTGCATGGCGTAATCCTTTGAGAAAGTGTTTGCATGCACGTTTCCTCTAAATGCTATGTCTCTAGCACTCAGCCAAAAGGCCTCAATCGTAGATGTGCAGAAACGAGTGAACTCCTCTGATTCTTGCAAATTTGTCTTACAGCTCTGAGGATCAGGTGACCGTGCACTTTATAAATCGGGATGGAGAGCAACTTACGACCACAGCCAAAGAAGGGGAGAGTTTGCTGGAAGTGGTAGTCAATCAAAACTTGGCCATTGATGGGTTTGGTAGGTGTTACAGAAGCTTATGTACATGTGCTATTAGGACTAGTGGGTTCTTAGGAATAGTGCAACAGTACATGTGCCACTGTGTTCTGCCAAGACCACAAACAAGCTTCCCTTCCTCACCAGCTGCTTGCTGGGTGGCTCACTGCTGAGGTGGCAGTGTAACCTCACACAGTCACCACCGGCATTCCAGCAGCCTCTGTCAATGCATTTGGCTGGATAGAGCTGATGTAAAAATTTTAAAACTGATTATGATTCTCTCAGAGAAGAGACAGGCTGGAAACTGTATCCATCTGTTGTGTTTCCTAGCATCTCTTTTGATGCACTGCAGATCTGTTAAAGGGCCTTTTCTTGCACCATTCCTAGAGATGGTCTCTCTCCCCCACTTTTTTTCCTGATTTGCTGTCATTCCCTTGTTTCTCTACCAGGTGCTTGTGAAGGGACATTAGCCTGCTCTACCTGTCACCTCATCTTTGACAAGGACACCTTCCAAAAGCTTGATGCCATCTCAGATGAAGAGCTAGACATGCTGGACTTGGCATACGGACTCACTGACACGTAAGCCTCCCTGCCAGTGGCAGTAGATCCTCAAACCTCTGAGGCAGAGTCTCACCACGTGGCACCTATTTCCAAGGAGATGGAGCTTGTTCTGTATTACAGTTGTGCCTTGAGAGCTGCTTTCCCTTGAGGCACAGGAGATCTTTAACAAGAGCTTTAGTGAAAATCCATCCGGGACCAGACATCCCAGTGTGGGTGGGGAATTTCTCCCTTTACTTTGGGAACAGAGGAGCCTCACTTCATATTTTCTTGTCAGATCGCGCCTTGGCTGCCAGGTGTGCATTAAGAAGTCGATGGATGGTCTGACGGTGCGGGTCCCCATGGATGTGTCGGACGTGAGGAGGCAGCTGGAGGCTGGAAAACAAAGCAAACAGTAACTGGAAATGGCTGCTGCACAGCTTACATCCTCATTTAGGCATGGCAGGGTATTTAGCTTTTGGTTGACACTACTGTTTTTTATGGGTGGCTTGCAGTAGAACATAGAGGTCTGATTCAACATAAAAGGCGTGTTTGGCAAATCTCTTATTTAAACAAGGCATGATGCTTAATAGGGTCTTTGGCACATATTTTAAATGCTTAAATGCTCTGCTGAATGCAACTGGATTAAAGTGTATGGCTTTTTTCCCTAGGTGGGTGTCAGTAAGCATCTCTGCTGTATGTGACTTCCTTTCTCTTTTGAAATTTAAGAATTCTGCTATTCTGAGTGACTTCTGAGAATTTTGCAAGGCTTGGCTTTTTAAAAGTGGAGCAGACTTTTCCCAGTTTGGAAGCTTAAGAAGAGATTGCTGTTCGCAAGCCAGTGTACTGATGGGCTTGATGATGTAGGTGACTTGAGTTTGGTCAGCAAGAGCATACTGAGGACATTTGTGTGCTGACAGTTCCTGTAAGCAGGAACCACTTCTATGAACTTGAGATGTTATGGGTCCCTTAATTGTTCTGTGCCTGAAGCAGCTGCTGTCTCCAAATGTTAAATTTTCTCATTGCTGTACTATCACACATGTCAAATAAAATTCTAACAATGAGGTTTTTAGACCTACAAGATGCACTGGTCTGGTACCATAAGCCTGGCTGGAATAGAATTAGTTGGATGGAAATTTGGTTGGCTGCATTAAGCGCAGCATTGCCAGCTGATCAAAGGAGGTGATTGTCTTGCTGCACTCAGCACTGGTGGGGCCTCACCTGGAATACTGCATGTAGTTTTGGGCACTGAATATAAAAAAGACATCATTTTGTTAGAGAAGGTCCAGAGCAGGACTGTGAGGACGATGAAGGGTCTGGAGGGGAAGCCTAATGAGGATCACTGAGGTCACTTGGTTTGTTCAACCTAGAGAAGAGGAGACTGAGCTCAGACCTCCTGCTGCTCTTCAACATCACGAGGGGAAGCAGAGGGGCAGGTACCAATCTCTTCACTCTCATGACCAGTGATAGAACTCGAGAAAATGGCCTGAGACTGAGTCAGGGGAGGTTTGGGTTAGATCTCAGGAAAAGGTTCTTCACCCAGAGGGTGGCTGGGCACTGGAACAGGCTCCCTAGGGCAGTGGTCACAGCACCCACCCTGACTGAGTTCAAAAATGGTTTGGACAATATTCCCGGGAACATTATGGGATTCTCGGCGTGTCCTGCAGAAGGCCAGGAGTTGGACTCGATGATCCTGATGGGTCCCTTCCAACTCAGCGTATTCTATGGTTCTACGGTTCTGTGATTTATGGAATTTCAGAGTAACCGGGCCGCGGGGCTGCTGTGGCGGCGCTGTGGCGCCAGGGGGCACTGGCGGGGCGCGGGGGCTGCGAGGCGGAGGAGGAGGCGGAGGCGGAGGAGGAGGCGGAGGCGGAGGAGGAGGAGGCGGCGGGGGCAGCGGGGTCCCTCCTCCTTCCTCTCGCACTGACCGGTGCCTGGGCCTGTCTCGGGAAGCCACAGCTGCCATCTGTGTCTGATGGTCTCAGGGCACCTCCACGCGTTCCTACATGTGGCACCAGCCCTGCCCCGCCCGGCATGGCCTGGTGTCCCTCTGGGCTCAGGAACAGGTGATGAGTGACTCTCTGTGAATCCCCGCAAAAGGCCTGGTCTTCCTCTCTGATCCTTCATGCAAAAACTGGTACAAATTTTTGTCCATGTCAGAATTTTACCCGTAGAAGAAGGGTACCTGCAGGAAGGATTTCCTGGCATGGGCCAGAACCATGTGCTGTAAGAGGTGATGGCAGCAGGGTGGATTTTTTGCAGTGCCCCAACCCTGTTTGGGGACCAGAGATGTGGTGATGTACTAGGGCTTCAGGCTCGTGACTGGCATGTCACAGGGTAGCGCTTTGCTTTGTCAT
This sequence comes from Platysteira castanea, assembly GCA_013397175.1. Classification (NCBI taxonomy): domain Eukaryota; kingdom Metazoa; phylum Chordata; class Aves; order Passeriformes; genus Platysteira; species Platysteira castanea. Next base: position 418,983 of record VYXC01001683.1, on the reverse strand, counting down.
ATATGAGAAAGTCTTCCAGGCTGTGCCTGTTTCTCCCAAATCTCTTCTCCAACTTGTCCCAGGTTTACTGTAAAAAACCAAAGAGAATAAATATGGATTAAATGACAGCAGTTAAGCCACCACCTTCAGTAGCATGTCAAGTCTCTCCCCCTCATGATGCTGCTGCTTGCAAAGGTGATCTGAGCTTTGCAGTCCCACTCCTCAGTCCTCACCTGTTGTGAGCTTGAAGCTGGACCCCAGGCTGCTGCTGGAAGATGTCAGCTCTCTGCACACATCCTGGCAGGATGGCAAGGGAGGAAGCAGCTTCTGGCTTGGAAGGGTTAAGTGACTGTTGTGCTCCTCTTCAGAGTGTAGGTGGCCTCTGAAGAAAGGGTTTCTAGGACAAGCTGTTAGCATTGAAATGCAGGGAGTCAAAGTAGCCCATGCTACTCTTTGGTGGGGCTGTCTGTCCCACAGAAGGTGCCACGGGATAGTGGAGAGGCCTCTGCACAAGGTAGCTACCTGCAAAGGATGAGGGCGAATGTGTCTTGGAAGACTGGCTTTCCTGACTGTTGAAACATAAGAAATAGAACTGAAAAGGTTAAAGTAAACTACAGCTGCCTCAGGCACTTCTGTTATGTTTCTGTCAGCCTGCAGGATAACTCATAATAAAGAAATCATATATCCTGAGCAGAAATAAAATGAGGCTGAACTGTATAAGTCATTTCTCTTCAAGGCAAGTGAGCTGGACTTGTTTGGCTTTGGTCTATACCGGGAGCAGGCCCTGAAGGCTCCTCACTTCCTGGATGGTGACCATGTAACACGACTTCCCGAGAACCTGCATCCGGAGGGGCAGTGAGTAGGGCTTTCAGGATGTGACAGGCCAACGTGGTCCTAATGATCTGCAAAAGAGCAGAGAAAGAAGGGAAACCTATTTGTGTCTCAGGGCTGTACATTAAGGGGAAATGTGGCCTTTCTGGGGCAGAAAGGCAACCAAGTGTCTTTGTATTTGTTATTTCTTGTTACGAGCAAGCTGGGGGCTGTGGAACATTTTCAAGACTGGTCTCTGAGTTGCATTATTGCCTAGCTCATGGAAAAGGAGTGCTGCAAATTTCCAAGCCCAGAACTCTGGTTTGTACTATGTTTTGCAGGATTTTGTTTCGTTTTAAATAAAGGAAAATGCTTAATACTGAGCTGGGTTAGAGCAGCTACCCATGGAACTGTGCCCACATTAGGCAGCCTAAGATGAGGCAAGGAAAACTGTGTGTTTTTCCCTGCCTCTCCCAGTGTTTCTATAAACTAATCTCTTAAGTTTCTTGTGTTCCTTTTAGGTAATGCAAATTGTGAGCTCTTACTCTGCATTTGGTTCAGGTCCCCTTTGTTTGACCTGAGCCCAGCCACTGAGTTTACAATCTGTTAGCATGTTTAGAATACAGAATAATCTCTCTTCCAAGAACAGGCAGACTTTTCTTATAATATTTAGTGCTGTTTCACCTTGAAAAGACAGGAGTCTTTCCCTAGACTGCTGTGCTGGCAGAAGGCTTCTTGTCAGCATGGCCAGCCTGGCAGACCTGGGCTGGGAGGCGAGTGTGTTTCCCAGCAGTTCAGTGCAAATGCTGCCATCCTGACACAGGGGAGAGGGGAGCAAGAGCAAGGAAACAAAAGGTGACAACATCACAACGACAACTTGTGTGTCTTTTATTAAAACAGTTACAACTGTAGATCTGGAAAAAAAAGACTGTGGATGCCTTGTTGCTGTTTGTGTGTGAGTAAAATTATGGTGGTTGTGGAGCTGTGTTAAGATTATATACACCTGTCATTGTACAAGGGCCACAAGATGATCTGGGACAGAGAGTGCCGCATCTGAGAGTTAAAAACCCATCATCTAACAAAACAAACTGTATACACCTTGGAAAGTGGGCTCTGGGCTTCCCCCTGGTTCCCTTGCCCTAGTATTTGATGATGTGAATTTGGAGTGCTGGGCCAGGTTTCTGTCACTGACCCTTATAGGCACCTGGCAGATGAGTGGAGGGATCTGACACTAGATAACTTTACAGAGGTGGCTTTCCCCTCTGTGCAAGGACTGAACCATGGCAGCTGTCATGCAGCTCCAGCTCTGGCTATTTGCAGACACTCAGCAGCTTGCAGGGGTACTTATTCTACAAGAACTACCTTTCAGTCATTAGGATTCATATATTTCTCTTCTTCACCAATTCACTGTTCATTGAGTAAAAGGATTGTCTCTCTCACAGATACCACCATAGAAAATTCTCATGTAACTTTCGAATGAACCATCCCAAACCTTTTAACCTTTGAGACTTTTCCCACTCTTTTCTTAAAACAACCTGTCAAACTAATGTGGTGCTCTCAGCATCTTTTCAGAGCTCAGTTGGCAGTGTTACAACCCTCTAACAAGTCCCACTATGTCTGTGGCACTTCTGAGCATGGTTTTGAGTGGAATCATAGGGATGCTCCAGGAGTCCACTGGCTGCATCTCTTTGGTGGTCCTTACCAGCAGCCTGCTTAGCGCATCCCTGCCTGGAATTTCCCCAAACTCAGTTCTGCTGGAGCGCACTGGGCCACATACTCTGCTGAGTGGGAACTCAGTGTTTCTCTGACCCAGCATCCATGATGAAGCCTAGATCGTTTCAGTGTATGGACTGACAATTTTCTGGCCAGATGAAGACTTTGCTTCAGCATCTACTCAACAACATTCCTGACAACTTCCACAACTCCTTGACCTCATGCTAAAACCAAGCCCTGCTCAAGTCCCTCTCAGCATGACTAGGAATTTGATTAGTTGCCTCATCCACACTGCCTCTAGAAAGGGGCATCAGCATTGACAGGATATTGTCAGCTTTCACTAGGACTGAAACTCCTAGCTACTGAGCTACTCCCAGAGGACACTGAGGAACATTCATAGCCCTGTCAAAGTGACAGTACTAAAATCCTTTATAGCAACTATGTCTCTGTCAAATGCTAACTTTGGGGAAGGTATGAGAAAGAAAGAATCACTGCAAAATTAATTCCAGAAAAAAGCAATCTTGGGCTTAAAATGTTACATATGCTGTCTGTCAGTGAATGCTGAACTTTGGACTCTGGGCTCCAGCTGCTGATTTTGGAACCCGGCCACAACCAGTAATGGATGTAGGCTGTGAGCTAGACCACAGTGAACAACAGATGAGCAGAGTGAAGCAGCAGTGATTTCTGGAATGGAGGTGAAGAATCTTCCTTTGGATGAATGGTGGTGATGAAGAGTGAATAATGGTGGGTTCTGTGCAAGTGTAAAGATTTTTAACTAATTCTTATGGAGCATAAGCTGCCCCAGTTGTCCAGTCCTCCACACACATCAGCAGCTGACTGGAGAAAATAAAGCAACATTTCTCTTTTTCTGCTATAAAAAAAAATGGAGTCAGGCCCTATACAGGTCAGCTAATTCATGGACAGGGAGAGTCTGGTGGTATTCAGTCCACTACACACCCAGCCAGTGAAGTCTCTGCCATCAGAAGAGGGCATAAAGAAAACACAAGAACAGCCCCCCTCCCCGATCCCAGTGAGTATGGAACCCCATCATTACATACACTTTAGTGTCACTTTACACCTGTTGCCCCATGCAGCCTGCTAAATTCTTCACACCCTGATCATATATTACAGAATATTTTCTGTTGCACATACACAAATATTGAGTTCCTCCACCTCCATTGCCTTAAACAAATGTCTCTTCCGCAAACACCGCTGTGTCACGCTCCTCTGTGGCCACCTCTGCCAGAGGCTGGCTTCTGAGCCACCCCACCCTGCTCTGAAGGAGTTCCTTCTCCACCGCTTCCACCTCTGCTGTGGGACAGGGCTTGGTTTCATCATGCTTGAAATACTCCTTGATGGTGTTTCGGATGGAGTCAGGGAGGATGATGCGGATGGTGTGGCTGAATGTGTCAAAGCCTTTGCTGTGGGGTGGCACCTGTGCCATTTCCACTGGTTGTCTCTCCAGCTCCTCAGGAGCAGAGGCACTTTGGGGGCTCTCTCTGTGCTTGGCCTGCAGGGATGGGACCATTGGTTTATGGTGGTAGCGCCTGGAGATGGACTGGAGTACAAGGGGGGTGTTCTGCCCATAGAAAACTGTCTGGGGGATGTGGACTCTCACAGTCTGCAAGCTCTTGGACAGGCTCTGCTCACTGCTGCTGCTGGGTGAGTCTCTGCTGCTGGTGTTTGCCACAGATCTCTCCTCTTCTCCCACTTGAGACCCCCAAGAGCTTTCTTTATTTGGGGCCACATAAAAAGTTATCTTGGTGCGCTTCAGGCTTTCCTGGCTCAGAGGGCAGTCATCAATGCCTTTGACTTCTATGTTCCTCACTGTCTTCTCCCTGTGCTGCTGCTGGCTGACCTGTGGGGATGTCTCGCTGGATGGGCTGGCAGCTGGGAACTCAGGGCTTTGTTCAAACTCTTTGGTATAATCCTGGCTCCTGAGCCCTGGGCCAGGGCACCCTGAACAACTCAGCTGTCTCTCCTCTTCTTCCCAGTCAATGTCAGTGAATTGGCTTCCCATGGCAGCTCTGCTCACACATGGAAAACTTTTCTGCTCTCCAGAGCAATGACTGCTCTCTCCGGCCTTGGGTTCATCCTCCTGAAAACTGTCCAGATTGCACTGATGTAAAGGCACAGGAGACGTGAAGGATTTCTGCCACTCTTTTTGGGACCTCTTGGCAGCCATGGGAGACACAGCATGAAGCCTGGCAGAAGTGCCAAACATAAATGGCAGGGATGAGACATCTGTGGGACTAATGGCTGATGACTCTGAGCAGTAGGAGAAAGCACTGTCCAAGGAGCTGAGTGAGGAGGCAGATGGGGAGGTGGTGGTAGAGGACAGGCTGGAGAAGCTGGACCTGTTGGACAGGCTGGACTTCTGAAGGCTGAGCTGCTTCACCCTGGAGGTGGTCTGAGGTGATTGCCGCAAGTTCTGCCTGGCCTTATTAACCCCAGGGCTTAGGCCTTCATCAATCAACTTCTGGCTCTCCATCTGCAGCTGCCTGAGCCTGTGGATGTAGTCTGTGTGGCTGCTCATGATGGCGGCATCGCAGCTGGACTGGCGGGCCACTGGCTCGTGGCTCTGTGCAGGCAGCTGGGAGCTGAGGCAGACGCTGGGTTCTGAGGAGCACCGGTCCCTGGCTGGGCTGAGCGAGCGTATGGAGCCAAGGGAACAGAAGGAGCCATCCTCCTCCAGGAGCTCATAGCTGTCCGCACTGGCGTCGGTCCGGGCTTTGCTTTGGTAGCAGGCTGTGATCTCACTGAATAAGTCCCAGTCTTCCTGATCCTCATCGAGTAACAAGCTGCTGGGTGGTTCAAACATGGCATCTGTTTCAGATTCCAGGTGGTGCTTTGGCCCTTCTGGATCACAAATGGAAAACTCCAGCTCATCAGAGGAGTCATCCTGCTGAGCCAAGCCTATGTCTGGGGCAGAGGACACAGATTAATTCGTTGCCATATATAAAGTACCTCACAACCAAAACAGGGAAATTATATCAAGCCCATCGAAAAACAAAGATGATCCGTTATTCTCACAGGCAATAATAAAAAAATTTGGGCTTGATGACCTTAGTTTTCACCACTGGCTTGTGTTTATAGGATAATTAACAGAGACAACTCTCTTTCCATACAGACCATGTGGTTTAGCTTTACAGAACTAACCTGGAAAATAAAAAGACTGCTGGGCCATGGAAGTGCTAAGGCTACACTAAATTCTTGCAATGGCTAGAGTAGGTTTAACAGCAGCCACAGAGAAAGACAGCCATCCCTGAGGACACACTGGAGGTTCTGCACCTCAGCCTTCTGCTTTGCTATCTCTTCCTGCCTATGCTTGACCGGCAAAGGGAGAACCAAACCCAACTGGTTTTCAGTGCTTTTCCTTAGAAGAAACACGAAGGTAAAGCAAACTCTTTTGTCTGAGGACGTTACTTATTAAAAGACTTTAAATATTTCTGGAAGATTTGCTACCACCAACTTACCCAGAGATTCTGCTGAGTTTTTGGACTTCTTTTTGTCAGGTCTTTGGAACAAGGAAGCAATATCACCCCCAAAAATCTCTCCCGAGTTTTCAATCAGAAACTGCACTAACAAGGCCACCTGGCAAAGACAGGAATTCACAGATTCAGTTTCATGAAAATAGAGCCAGCCATTTACAGCAAGTAAAATCATACCCAGATCATTCTCAGTTTTTTTTCAAAGATGTAATTTCCTCAAGAAGCTGTTAATTATGTGGCGGTGCATCTGTATGAACACCTGAGGCAAGAATATGAACTATGTGAACTGGTACCGTGAGCCAGGTATAGCACATTCCACAATTTTCTTCACTATTGCTTACACCTCAGAAGCTACAAGCAAGCATTCTTCCTTTCCGGTGCACTGTCGTGCTCATTGCTTACTTTCTCCCAGCTGAGGTGGCAGTGTCCAACTTCAGCTGCTCCAATTTTCTTGTGCTTGCTTGACCATATAGGAAGTTCATCTGGTGAAGCAACCACTGCTTCCATTTTCACCCTGGACAGTCTGAGGAGCTAAACCCCTCCCAGCATGGGCACAGCTGCACAGAGGAAAGGATGGGGCCTGGATGCCACTCAGCCAGCACTGTCACTGGCCCTATGCCTTCCTCTAGACAACAAAAGGCAGTACCCATAAAAAGCAGTGAAAAGGGAATGCAGAGGTGAGGCCAAACCTATGGAAGTTTACCTTCTTTGTAGACCGGCTCTCCTCTTCAGGCCCAGTAGGACTTGGTAGCCACAGCATATTGGGTGCTATGCAAAGAGCCAGGTTAAAGGCATTCATCTGATTCACTCCGGAATTCTGCTCAATATGATGGAGGACTCCAAAGAGGTGTCTGAGTAAGATGAGGTTGGCCTCTGGAAGCTGGTTGACGAGACTATTGAGAGGGTGGGAACAAAGGAAAACAGTGCTGTTCACAACCATCTGCTCTTTGAATACCAGAAGTTACATCCCAGAGCTTTTGCTCCCTTCTGCCCCTTTGTATCCAGCCTGAGACATCCACATTTGATAATAAGGTGAGTCTGTGTCGCTCCCCTCCACCAGCTCGTGAGAGCCACAGCTCTGCATCCATATTGCCCACCTGCTCTGGTCACAGAGCTGGAGGGACAAGGGACTTGGATTCAGAGCACGTGGGAGGGAACCCACAATACCTTGACAAAACAGGGACTGCCCAGAGGAGACAAGGGACAGCTCCAAGCCAGCAGCATGCCAGACCACACCACTGTTGTGCCCTGTGCTATGGAGACATTGGAGAAAGAAGGCCCAGGCTAAATGGTAAGGTTCAAAAACTGAGCTGAGCCATGGTTGAATATACTGGATATCCAACAGGAGGCTGATACACTACTCTTTCTCATGGCAGCAGTTTCAAAGCAATAAAGCTGTTTTCAAGGTCCTGGTCACCACCTTGACAGGGCTGTTTCTTCTAACTGCCAATATGATGATCAGCCTCATTTTGTGCACATAAGAATAAAGTTACTGTTACTGAAGATCTAATTCTGCTACCACTGATGCACTCCTGGTGGCTGAATTATTGTGCTTTTTCAGTTTACTTGTTCTGGTAATTTGAACTAATCATCAGAAAAGAATTTTTCAATGACTTTTTTGGGGTCAGAATTATTAATGATGTTCAAAAAAGACCCTTGAAAAGAAAATTTTCTGATCAGTGACGCTGGCAATTAGCAGTAGCTCCTCCACTGTGGCCTGGAGCACTGCCACTAGTCTCCCGGAAGATGAAGGCTATTCTTAGGCTCATATGCGCCCCCTTTTCCCACCTAAAGAAACTTTTACAAAGGCTTTTACAAACCTTTTGATGGCTTCAATCTTATGTGCCCGATTTTCTGTGTCCACAGCCTCCATCCACAGTCGGTGCATGTCTGAGGATAGAACACTGTCAGGTATATTTCGGAGAAAATCCTGAATTAAATATATATATGCAGAGCAGTCTGGTCAGTTTTGAATTCCTGGTTTCAGTTTCACAATGCATATAGTCACTGTTATATTAAGCACAAGATAAAACAAGACATGACTCAAACATGTTTATTCTCCCCTCCCATGCCTACCAAACTGTCCTCCTCAGGCTCTTCCATGGCAGCACTGCAGTATGAACAGGCAGCCCTCCTGTTTTGCCCCTTCTCCAGAGTAGGACTGACCTCCACTCCAGCAGAGGACTCAGCCCTGAGGCTCTGCACAGATCTCTCTGAAACATTTCTCAGCTAAGAGGACTGCTGGTTTTTCTCAGGGGACTGTTCAACTACTCAGTGTATGTCTTGTGTTGGAAAGTGCCTGAATATCAGGCCAACAAGAACAAGGGAATGTTTTTTGGATACTTTGGTGCCTAAATTATTCTGACCAGATTTAACTGCCAGTGCAAAATATAGGCTTTTCCTTACTGAAACATGGGGCTTATCACAAGATTCATCCCCCACCCACTGCAACCCCTCTGCTTGGATTTAGCAGCTGCTTTCCCTTCTGCTTGCTGGCTGATCAGAGGGTGAAGACTTGGCGTCCAGAGAGCACAGGTCAGCTCCTTTGACCTATTTTGGGGGTTGCAGAGCAGCTGCCCTCAAATGGCATGAGTCCTCCCAAACCTTCTGCAGCTTCTTCTTTGCATTCAGAAATGACAAAGAACATCTGTGCTGCTGCCACCAAAGGGTTTTATGCATATGTCAGTGCAGCATCTCTCGTGTTATTTGGCACGGCACAGACATCACGGCTATCTTGCAGGTGAACATCACTCTATTTACTGCTGGAGATGGTTTAGTACAGGGAGGTACCAAAGGAAGCCCCATCCTGAGGGGCTGCAGATGTCTGCATGTGAAAACCAGTGTCACTGCGTCGGGCAGATACCTCTGTGTACACAGACACCCCAAGCCATCAGGTGAAAATGTTCCTTGCTAGAAAATGCTTTCTGTTCCCCTGAAATCCTCCCTACCCAAAAAGACTCATTGCTTCCTTAAAGAAGAAATCTGGTACCGTTAGCCCAGACAGCTGAGTTACTTGACCAAACATACCGTGATGACTGCTGCAGCCACAAAGACTGACTCTCCATCCACCTGAACATCATCTCCAGAGTTCAGCTTCTCTTTCAATTCCTTGCAAGTCTTGGCATTGGCAGAACGTCTGAAAATGCCCCTAGTAGAGGGACCTTCATGGTACAAGAGGAGCAGCATATCCTAGGAGAAAACCCAGTTGTACTTAAGAGCCTAACACTTTACCCTCTTGTTTGTTTATATTATACAGTCATGTCTTGTAACATGATTAGCATAAGACCAAGTCAGTAAAGAAAACAATACAGGAGATTTATCCTGATCTAATCAGGGACAAGAACCCGACAGCCAAGTTGCAGATACAGTTCATGTGGTCATGCTTATCCTGTGACAAGTGTGAGGCCAGGGGACTCTTGCAGTGAGTGAGGTCTAGGCTATGTAGCATGGCAGGATCCACTGACATTGCCCTTGCCAGCTGCAGATGACGTGGCTGGAGACACCCATTGAAACAGGACAGACATCTGTGAATGAGGTGATAGGGATTGCCCAGGAGAGGGTTGTTCCCACCCTTGTTACTGAGCTGAATCTGAATCACAAGTAAACAATGGTCCTCTTCCCCTTTAGTCCTCATAAATACGGCAAGTGTCTTTAAATTTTGGGCTAAACACATCAAGTTTGTATCAAGAGTAGCAGTCCAGGCTGCTGCTTACCATGATGGGCTTGGGAAGGATTCCGTCAGGACAGACAGAGGACAGGGACAGGCCAAAGAGCTTCCGTGGTGTGGTAGGGGACTGTGAAGGAGGGCTGCCCGTGGGGGTGCTGGTGCTGCGGCGCAGGGCCCAGTCAATCAAGGACTTCTTCCTCTTGGTGTGTTTCTGCAGTGACTCTGAAAGAAAACACAGACTTTCATTACACGCCTGTCTGTCCTCCTACTGGCCAGTGAGTGATCTGGAGTGGAGGCAGAGTTCCCAGCAAAACAAGGACTTTCTACCTTCACCTGTTTATTAACTGCACTCTTAATGGGGATGGTTAGACAACATATGGCAGTGAAACCACTTGTTCATCTCTCAACCATCAGCAAAACTCCTAATCACCATTCTTCAGGGGACCTTGCTGTCTCTGCAGAGTAAGAATCTCTTCACTCTTGTGACCAGTGACAGGACTTGAGAAAATGGCATGAAGCTGAGTCAGGGAGGTTTAGGTTAGATCTCAGGGAAAGGTTCTTCACCCAGAGAGTGGTTGAGCACTGGAACAGGCTCTGCAGGGAAGTGATCAAAGCATCAAGCCTGTCTGAATTCAAGAAGCATATGGACAGTGCTCTCAGGCAGGTAGTGGGGTTCTTGCGGTGTCCTGTACAGGGCCAGGACTCAATGACACTGATGGTTCTCTTCCAACTCAGCATTTTCTATGACTCTATTACAGTGACTTGTAGTTGAAGACTCATGAAAGACAGAAAGCTAAGTCTGAACATTTGCACAGAGAAATTTCACCTCTGCAATCTGTTCCTCTTTACATTACATTCAGGTATGAGAGCAACTCTGGGATACATATATGATGCCAGGAAGAGTTCAGCACTGCACTGGAGAGCAATAAAGTCTCCATATGGCTGTACCACACCTGCAGCCCCTACCTCTCCTCAGCTGCATCGGAGCTTGGAGCCTGGGTTTCAGGACAAACTGACACTGTTTTTCCTTTGGGAGCTGAGCAAGGAAGGAAGCCTCTGTCCCATCAGCCAGGAGAGTGTTATTGTTGGTTCTTTGTTGCTGGTCAGCAGAGATCCGGAGACAGCTCAAGGAGATACTGAAGGGATGCTCGTGCCCTGTTGAGCAGAGTTGTGTAAAGAGCAAGCAAAGATGCAGGGCTATACTAAAAACTCTTATTGTTATTGGAAAATTCCAGCATTGATGATCGCCATGATGAATGCTTAGCACTTAACAGACAAAGTTCAGTGGTTTATTTTAAAATGTTTCTTCTATTTCTGAAATCATCCCCTACAGATCTGTAGCACTCTTCTCCATTGTGATTGCCTTCAAGTCCCCCATATACACACTTACTCTCCCACAAGCCTGAGGAGTTTCTAAAACCTAAACACAAATTGTTAAAAAGGAAAGTTTTCAAATAAACAGCTTGCAAAGGCGTTGATGCTAGTGGCCCACGTGTGCTTGTGAGGTCAGTTTAGTACTGGATTAAGGTAGCAGTTCAGAAGATAACAACCCATATGCAACAAACTGGGTTTTCAATACGATGTAACATTTTGTGTGGAAAGCAGTTTCATTACTTGTGAACTGAAATGCAATGAAAACTAAGTAAGTACCAAAAAAGTAGGATAAACATGTTAGCTTCCTATCTAGAGACTTATAAGTCAACAATAGACCATCTAAAAATTCTGCTTCAGTTGCCAAAGTGCTTTCCTCTAGATCTAACACGCTCTTGCTGAATGACCACCTGACTGCAGCAGTTTGTTTGGCTCTGACAGAGCCCAGAGGCAAAGGGCATGGGAAGTGTCAGGAGATGCTCTGACAGACATCAGTGGACACCTCTGTCACAGACAGCAAAGGTGGGATGAGGCTGCCCCCGACCTCCTGCTCTGCCTGTGAGGAGATGCCTGCAAACTGAGCAGGAGAGTATGACCAGCCTCCAAGCCTGTAGCCCTGCAAGCTCATACCAGCAGCCAGAGGGATTGAATCAGGCTTTGAAGCATGTCCTACTCCTGCTTCACATCTGCTGCAAAGAAGGTACTTCTTAGGCCAGCCTAAGGATCTCACATTTACTTGGAGCATCTGCTGAAAAGTGTGATGGGCTCCCACCCAGAAATGCACAGATTTGCTTGGAAAATGCAGGTAAGTGTGAAGTTTTTCAAAGATGTCACCATGCTTTGATTTAATGTGGATGCTGAGACCATAAAAGCCAAGTGACATCTCAGAGCAGCTTGATGTCACATCTCCCATCAGCAACAGTGTCCCATTGCTTTTTAAGTGAAGAGTGCAATGTTTGTGATGTTTCTCTGCCACACACCCTAGTATCATTTATCACTTGTTCCTCTGGTGCCAGAATTAAGCACCAAAATGATGCTCAGTATGGGAGGGCTCTTACCAATGAGAGGATAAGCAGGCTGGTCTTTTCCTGAGACCACCCAGAGGTGGTGTTCACTGGTCCTGCCCTGTTGGGTGAGGAACAGAGAAGAGAAAAATGTTAGTTGAGAGGGGCCAGAGTGAAGGTCTGTGAGGCTGCCCTCCACTCAGAAGGCAAAAGACAGTAAATCTAGACTTGTCCACACCCACACTGTCCTGTAAACCAGATGTTGCCAGCATCTTTAGCTAAGATCTGGCAATTGCCACTTACAGGGAGACCAAGCTGTAGAAGGGTCTTCTTCATCACACTCTCTGCAGTTTCCACATTGGACACGTTGACTGCAGTAGTCTAGAAAGGCAAACAGAGAAAATACAGGAAGCTAATACAAAGGTGAGAAGTTTGGTTGCAGTTTCTTGTAGCTTGCAAATCTGTGGAAAATGTCACCTCCGTCTAATGACTGCCTTTACTAAATGTTCATGGTTGGATGAGCTGTATGAATTTGAATTACACCAGAAAGAATGACGGCTATACAACGTGAAAGCTATTCTCCACTACTGTATCTGTTGTGGGTCTATTACACCATCCAAAGATTTCATCCAGCAGAAATCACAGGAGGTGGATGGTCCTCAGATGCTGTGTTTGATCCCTTCAGTGTTTGGCTGACTATAGTGCCACTGTCACTCAAAAGAGTGAACATGGAACATGGCAACGCTCATCAACCATAAGTGTCTGGGGTCACTCTTTGAGGGAAGAATACCCAGGAGGCAAATGTGACCCACCAAGCTCAGCACAAAGCCAAGAAATGTACGCTAGACTGGGACACATTCTAGTAAATTAGTTCAGGACAACACACCAGTGACTCTGTGATCAATATCCTCAACTCATAGGACTGGAAATAGGAATTGGCTGGGCACTCACCCACAAACTGTCATGAATTTTGAAGTGAAGCAAAAAGAAAAAAGAAGTCAGAGGTGAAGAATAATCTTAAGAATTAAGTGCTCTTTGGTAAGGGTCTGGCTTCCTCCTCATTTCTCAAACCCTCCAAATGGGCTTCTAGTGGGAAGGATGCGGATACCCAGATGCATACCCTCTAAATCTTTTTAGCTGGGACTTGAATTTAAAACTGGAATACCAGCACAGCCCTGCCTTCCCTCCCCTACTCCACAGACCCCATGTAGTCTTGATCTGATGAGCAGATTCTTAGCCTTACTTACGGAAGAACAGTTGTCATCATCCAGCACAAAGATCTGAAGAGTCAGATTCTTCAGATACTCATTTTGTTTTACCTCATTGATATGCCTGAAAGTCAAAGAAAAGGGGAAGGGATATAATTTTCCAACCAAATTTGAGAAGGACCCTAAAATTTGGATGTGACATCCTCTTCGGCACTGTATTAAATTCAGATTAATTATGACATATATGAATGTAATGTTCAGAGTGGCACATATGGTCACACACTCTTACTGACTTCTTTATCCACCTGGAGCCCAAAAACTAACAATCTCCCCACATGCAGTACTTCAGTGCAGATGAATGTGTCCTGCATAGTCCCTTCCAGTGTTCCCTCAGGATCACTACCGTTCTCCACAAATCAGAAGATTTCTTCTGCTCTTTGTCCCTATAGAAGCACTTTTGTCTGGGTGTTAGTGGAAAAAACATATAAAACAAAAGGAAAAAGAAAGAACTGCAGCCTCTAGATGCAATGTAATAAAAATTTTAGTTCAAATCAGAAAACATGTGAAGAATCAGTAACACTTGTGACAGTTCCACAGTGATTAGTAAAGTCAACCTCTAGCTCCAAAGGAAAAAGGATGCTCCAACAATATCATCTTCTGATGGATCCCCCTTTTTCCCAACTGTTAACACCAAATTTTGCACTCTTCCAGGGACATCTATATTCAGATTTCAAAAGTGGATTTTTCAAACAGTAGTTAGACACTTAACATGCTGAAAATCAGAGCACAATTTGACAGGTAAATTTCTCTAAGGCCTATAGAGGAACCACCTAGAAGGAGGATGAAAGGAGGGTCACTTACCACAGTAATGCTGACAGCCATCGTTCCTTCACATCAGCTGAGCTGAAGACAAAAATGGAGGCAGATCATCAAACAAGTGCTGAATGGGTAACAGCCTTTGGAAACTCTACCCAATTTCATATATATATGGCTGTAAGTCAAAGTTGTTTCCTGCAAAGCACTAGAACAAAAGCACAGTCCTTTCCCTCTTCTCTTCTATTTTAACAAACAGCAAAAATAATAATAACAAAAAAATCCCAGCAACAAACTGGACCACGTTTCCTGTAAGACCTGTGAGTGTTCAGGTAAGGGACAAATCCCTTTCTGTGAAGTTGGAGTTAACTCTTCTTGTGGGCCCTCGTTATTTTTGCAATGACCTTTAATTGCTATTTTCTTTCTCCTGTATCTCCTTCCCAGAGTCTGCTGTTCCTAGAAGTTTTTGCTGCCAGCACAGGTTACCCAAGTTTCAGGGTAAGGAAATGGAAATGGGCCCTTTAGCCTCAGTTATTGTTTCACTTGACATATGGGAGACCTAAGTAGCTACTGCGATGCAGAGGGAGGTCTGATGTCTGATAAGATACCTGAAGGTGACAACATAGTTGGTGATAGGCCAGCCAATGACAAATGAGTTCTCGGGACTCATCTTTTTCTCTGTCACTTCACTGAGACAGGTGCCGGTCCACACTTCACTCAGATGCACTTGCTTTTTCAACTTCAGGCTGGAGGAGGATCTACAATGGAAATTATTAATTCCTTAGGTCAAAGACTAACATCTAGACCTCCAGAGTCTGATTATGCACCCTTCCAGTCTTGCAGTGACAGCTCTTAATTTATATGTAGCAGAAGGAGTCAGACCAAAAGTCAGTTTTGTCCTTCTACCTCTTGCCCTCATGATCTATCTTCAAGCAACTTCATAAGGGAAAGAGCAAAACTGATTAGACAACCTTTCCCTTCAGACAAATGGAGTGAAACACTAATACTAAGAAGAATTTGTAAAAGTGGAAGGGGGAAATGTCGTATTTTAGATCCACGTTTCAAAAGACGCATTTTTTTAGAGGCTGCTGGGTGCTCCACAGATAGATCAGAGCCTCATAGAATCACAGAATCTCATGAGTTGGAAGGTACCCACATGATCATTGAGTCCAACACCTGGCTCTACACAGGACAACCCCAGAAATCCCACCATGTGCTGAGCCTAGCTTCAACAGCACCTGCTTGGGAAAAGGAATGAGTGGGAATTCCTCTTACTTGGACTTGGCGATGACCAGCACATCACTGAACAAAATCAGATGTCTTTCCTGGGTCTGCAGGCCCACGGTTAGCTGTACTCGCTCGTCCAGGATGAAGGTGGAGCCTGGGCTGCTGAACACCCCACTTGGCAGCCCATTGTCTGAATGGGAGGAGGGAAGAACAGTTTCCCTGGAGGAGTAAGAAAAATCACAAGACTTTGTCAGAAGCTTTCCTTAGAAGGGTTTTTGATTGGACACAGGCATCTGTTATGGAGGAGCCTGATAGCCCCGTGCTTCTCCCAGCCCCTATTGCTCTCTATTATGACCCACATTCACCTACCTCTGCACAATTAACTTTATGAGCCTCAGACAGATGGAAAACTGCCTAAATGCCCTCACCAAATCTTGTGAGGTTAAGCTGCTAAAATAGTAGTTTGTGAGTAATTTCTCACTCAGGTAAAAGACTTAATTCCTGCACATGTGTGTGAACTGTGACTTGAACATGGAAAGCCCATGGCTCATGGCATGGCTCAGCTGGGCGTGGGGGGCACTGCCCTTTCTGCGCATGTTTTCCATCCAGACTGGACAATTTGTCAGCACAAGAGTTGCAGCATAAAGAAAATGAACTGCATGTACTCATCTAATTCCAGACATCTGATTCTGGCTTGCCTGGCTGCCATCCAGCTTGTTGTTTTCACTGGGATTCACATAGGTGCTCACCATTTCCAAAACCCTCAGGGTTTTTGCATGTTGACTGCAGTTAACAAGGCAGCATGGGGATTGAACCAGACTCTCTCCCTGTGCTGTCCCCAGCTGGAAGAGCTCTGCCAAGCGCAATCTCCTCGCCTGCACCTCAGCACCCCCACAGAGCACCTCCTCAGCACTGCTCTTAGGGCTTAGGTCAGCTGGCACACAACAGCTCCCACAGCCATTTCTGGGTCTCAGCATGTGGGATGTGCTGCATGAACATGGAAGAGTTCTTGTTCACACAGTGTGTTCATGTACCTGACCCTAATTTAATTAGTGAACCTCTGAGACATGGCCTTGGACTGACACAGAAAAAAACTCACAGAGATCCTCCTGTCTCCACACACAGACAAAAACGTGTATCTTGCTTGCAGGCAAGGATACTTGCCTTCCCTTCGCCCCTCAGTAGTTCTGCTCTACCCTCTACTGCTCTACTCTCTAGTCTGAGGGCACGCTCTACACAAACAAATAAAAAACCACATGAGTTGTAAGTGTAGTATTTTTGACATTGTTGGTCTTAACTCAGTTTCCACTGGCCTTATAACTGAACTCATTTGATTTTACAGGAGTGAGGTTAAAATGAGCCAGTAGTTGCTTTACTAAAATCATCTCCCAGTCACAGGAACACCTGCACTCTGGCAAACAGAAATTCCCTCTTTCCTCCTCACCTCTCCACAGCCACCAAGTGAATCCTTGGCTTATGCAGCTGTGGGGTAACAAGTGAGAAGCTAAATCGCCTTTTGATATGATATTAAAAGGTCTCCATGTCCATCAGCTGAGCAATGGGAGTCACAGCATCGTACAGTCTCAGCAGTGAATTTCCTAAAGCTGGAGGATTACCCAGCTTTATAAACACAATGGCAGGATAGCAAAAAAATCTCACTGACGCTTTGGTGGCCTGAGCAAAGATGGCATTGGACCAGCTCCCTCCATAGCAATCCATCACAATAAATATTTAAAGCTTCCCTCCCTCACAGGGATGTTCTCCAGCCAAATAAAGTCAAGAATTTGTTTCTCTTCTTCACTTTTTTTTTTCCCCTAGTGCAGTTTAGAGGGGGTGGGAGGAAGGACAAAGAAGTCACATAGCTTTGTCAAATGACAACCAAATGAAAATCAGTCCTGCCTTTTATATTAAATGATCCAGTCTTGACTGACTCCCCACCACCCTCATTCCAGAGAAGCAGGATGCACTGTGCATCAATCACCAACGGTGTGATACAAACACGATATTCTTCAGGAGGGCTGGTCCGGATCAAAATGTCCATCAGTCCAGCTTTATCATTTCTTTCTTACAAAGAAAGAAAAAGTCAAACTAAACAAATCTCTCAGGAAATGGTGTTTACAAGACTGCTGTCAGAGCAAGGCAGAAAGGACCATGGTATGCCCTTATCTGTCGCTAGCAGTGACACAGTGCTGCAGGAGGAAGAGGGGATGAGGTTGAGGAGGACTCCGCGCCCACTGTTGGACTGAGGT
The DNA here is from genome assembly GCA_013397175.1 of Platysteira castanea. Classification (NCBI taxonomy): domain Eukaryota; kingdom Metazoa; phylum Chordata; class Aves; order Passeriformes; genus Platysteira; species Platysteira castanea. Next base: position 401,451 of record VYXC01001683.1, on the reverse strand, counting down.
GCTCAGCTCAGGGCTAAGTAAGCACACTTAGAGTTTCAGCAGAAGATGTGCATGTCTGGCATGTGGCCCCCTGACTATGCTGACATTCCTGGTGCTTCACACTGCAGGAGCAAAGCATCGGCAGAGACTCGATGGAGGTGCAGGCAAGGGAGGCAGCTTTCCACTACACCAGCAGGTAGTAAGGGAAAGCTGCTGTCCTCTGACAGGGACATGGCTCTCCTTGCAGCATGTCTGGGTCTGGTGGCTCTTCCAACAAACATTGTGAGCTGATGCCATCCCGCACAGGGCTGTCAGGGCCTGGGCATGCCTCCCACCACTCCCTCCACCTCCAGAAGCAGCTCCAGCCCCCTAAGCTGCCCAGGTGTACGTGTAGCTGAGTCAGAGGCAATTCTCGGGGCTGTCCCTCCCCCTGGCAGTCCAGCAGACAGAGCAGGGGCTACAGAGGGCTCTGGCAGGGAGTAAGCTGGGGGTGGCTGCACAGGGAAACGCTGAGGTGGAATGCCGGGATGCTCCTCAGGGGTGCTAAATGCTGCATCAGCCCATGTCCTGCAACCCACCACTTCTGTCTGGTGCCTTGTCCCTCTCCATCTGCCCCAGCTGCAGGATCAAATTGCCCTTAACATTGTTAAATGAATTGGAAAACCAGTCTGATTTCAGTCTGTATAGGCAGAAAGATGGAAACAGGAGGCAGAAATTCCTCTACCTGGAATGGGACTTTGATTTGCCAAGAGCTTTAGTAATGGCAGATGAGGTAGATCGTCTTCTTTGGACGATGGGCTTCATCTTCTACAAGACAGAAAGACATTCAAGTTAGCCTTGGAAGCAGACCTGCTGCTCAATGCACGCTACAAATTTCCTTTTTGTCTAGCTAATAGTCATGAAACCTCAGCACTGAAAGCTGTGCTGTCGGACACCTCCCTCCCCTTCCTGATCATTAAAACACTGCTCAACTCTCACATTCATGTTTTTACAGCCAAATCTCAAAGTAATTATATGAATTAACAGAGGGAAAAAACCGAAGTATGAAGCTCAAGAAAAACTTCCAAACACTCATACCATGGAATAGTTTGTTAGGGAAAGGTATAGAAATACAATTTAAAACTGGACCAGACAAAGATATGAAGAGCATATAATACTCTTAGGGAGTCATACTTTATTAGCTGGAGGAATGGATGAGGTTCCTTAGTAGATTTTTCTCTATTTTCATTTTCCATGACTCACAGGTTCAGCAAACAGGCTGTTACTAGGACTCTCTCCAGGCAGCCTAACCTCAAGACATTTGTGTCTTTTTTAACAGCCACAGCCTCCATGTCTTGTATAACACAGAAGTGGGGTGACTGTAATGGTGAGACCTGAGAGTTAGAAATGATAACTATCCAAGTCAATATATACAGAGGTCACAGGTCTCCTTTCATTTGCTAAATAAATTTTGTGCTGGAGAAAGATAACAGATTTTAGCCTGGGAGAGAAATTCTTACATCAGTGACTCTTGATTAGTAAGCATGGGAAAATCTGTCTCGTGGCTCTTTTCTAATTTCAGCATTTGCCTATGTTAGAGCTTTAAGTGCCAGGGAGTTCAGAGCACATTGAGAGTTACTGATCTTCTGACTTCTGAATGTTACAAAATATGAAAAATTCTAAGAAAAAAAGAAACCATGATTGCTGGTTGATGAGGGAGAGCCCGTATGGGGAAAGTTTGTTCCTTTTGTTAACTGTATACTTTTCAAGGTCTGTGCTGAACACAGAAAACATTCATTGCATGTGAGTTCACTGGTCCCACCTCTGAGGACACAAGGCTATTACAGCTCGGCACCTTATGACAACATTAACATTCTTGTGATGTCAGAGGAAGGTGTTATCCTCATATCAGTGATGGAAATGCAAAGAACAGAGCCGTTTCAGTTAATTTGTGTGACTGGTGTTCACCACATTGTGTCTGGTTTTTCAGAGCAAACTGGAAGGCTGGCTGGGGCTGGTTTGAAGTACTTGCTCCTGTTTGCCCTCCCTGGAGCTACAGAAGCTCAGCATGGCTGCAGGTCTGTCTCCAGGGGTTTGTGTGAGAAAATAAAAGTTGATCTAGTGATTTAACACCGTTCAGAAAGGAAATCCATGGCAGAGGCTGGTGTGGAGTCCAGGTGCCAGGGAAGAGACATCCTCCTCGTCTCCCATTTAGTTTACAGCACACCTTTTGACTTCTGCAACAAAAGACCTGGGAATCCTACAGGCTAGAGCTTTCTACAACACAGACTCCTGATTCCATGCCTGATCAGGTCCAACAGAGGCCTCCAAAGCAGAGATGACCTTGTGAAAAAGTGCATGTGGTTATGTAACTAGAGCTGGAGTGGGCCTGCAAGCGTGATTTAGTAAAGCAGTTTCCTAATACATGAATATTCAGGTTTGGAGTATCAGTAGTGCTTCCTGAGTAGGTTCCCAGGGTACATGTACACATGTAGACAAAGGCAGATGGATGGCAATTTCTTCCTCATACCCTGCTATGACATTGCCAAGCAAAAAATTGTCTTTGGAAGTTTTACAGGGAGAGCTGAATAAAAATAACATCAGCTCAGAAATGCTTGTTTTAAAAAAAGGAAGTCCCTATTAAAACAGAACATCTGGCTTCTGGAAGTGCCTTAATAGAATAAAATGTTCCTACAAACATAATGCAGCAAAGCATCAGTCATGCACTACCTTAAGGTGGGAAGCGAGGGTGGGTGTGGATGCCTGGGGGCAAATGCCAGCAGCTGCCAGCTGCAGAGGTCACTGATAAGACAGGGAAGGCTGGTGCACCTCTGTGCAGTGCACCAGGGGCACTGCAGATTGCAGCAGTGTCTTCAATGGCATTGTAACAAACCCTTGCTCGTGATAGCATCTCCTGTGCCAAAGAATCCCATGGCACAGTGCCTTGCTGTAGGTAGGACAGTCATTTTGGCCACTCCACTCTCTTCTTGGACACAAGTGGTACTAAAGGCATACACAGCAAAATTTTAGTGTAGGAGGGCATTTATCCTGGAATAAAATTCAGGGAGTCAGTACTGATGGATCTCTTCTTCTGACCACTGGGAAGGGTTTCAGACTGTATCTGAATGGTGGCAGCAGTGCCTTCCAAGCAGCCTTGTCTTTGCCCACACACCTCATCTCTCCTGAGGGGTCTGAGGACCTATCCCAGAGCACCACTTCCAGCAGGCACTGGTCTACCCCTGGAAGTCTAACTAAAGACAGAACTGTCTAACAAAGACAGAGTTCCCAGTGAAATACTATGACCACAGGACACAAGGTACTCCCCATACTTGATCTTTCTCAAAAAAAAAAAAAAAAAAAAAAAAAAAAAAAAAAAAAAAAAAAAAAAGCTGAGATCAGCACTTGTCCAGAGGTCCAGCTGCCTGACCCCAAACAGACTCTAGGCAAACCAAAAAACTGCCTTCCAAGACTTCAGCCAAAGTCTCTTTGATCCTAGCCAGTCACGTCCCTTTGGCAGGACATCACTGAGATGACAGAATCCCCTTACTGTAGGTGGGGCAATCATTTTGGCCACTCTAAAACTATCATCTGACTGAGGGAACTGGACACAAGTAATTGGCACAATTTCAGGTGTAACATACTTAATTTGCATATTTAATAGAGGAATAATAAATTGTTCTGCCTCTGGTTTCAGTAGGCATACAAAGTAAAACAGTTGCTTGTGAGCTCCCTCTCTGCATGGGAGAACCTAGCTGTGTACCCCATTTTAAACAATTTGAGTGTGTATGGGCCAGCCCATGTAAATGATATTTTCTTAAGAGGCAACTGGATGAGGACAGTCTCCTAACACCTTGAGTGTTCTCCCAGTGCCATGTAAATGTGCTCTGAATCCTGCATGTTTCTAAGCTCTACAGTTTTATGGTTTTCTTGCAAAAAAACCCCTCCCATCTCACTACACAGAAGAAGCATTACAAGTCCTCTGTCTGATGCTGGAGCCCCTTCACCCTCCTGCCCAAAGGCTGGGCTCAAGCAGAGCTGGCTGGGCTCTGAGGGGGGGACTGGTGGCTCCCAGCCAGGCTCACCTGGCTGCCAGCAGCATTGGGCAGCTCTTGCCCACGAGCATTGCTTCTAGATGAAGAGGGATGAAGTTGTGCTCCTCCACGCTGGAGCCAGGGAGTGTTTTCCTGGAGGTCAGCTCTGCTCTCATTCACTGGGCATGGAATCAGAGAACTGCTGAAGGATATGGCGTGATCTCTGTGCTGTTTTGGTGCCATGGAAACAGATACGTATTTACCCAACATTCTCTGGAAGTGCTTGAACACTTCTAACACTCTGGACCATGTTTGTGTGTTACTCATCTCTGAGCTGCTGATTTTAGCTGTGTATTTCTTGGCACCAGGGAGGTTGTAAGTCTAATGCCCTTCATTCCAAATCCATCTATGGTCTATGCTATCGGCTCAGCTGGCCAGCAGCAGTGGGGTTTTTTTTCCCCACTGACCTCTGTACTTGAATGTTATTCTCCAGATAGTTAAAGTGGGATGGAGCTGAAAAATAATGACACCTGCTTAGCACAGGAGCGATTTTCCTTCTGTCAATAGCTGGTGAAAGTTTGCAATGCCTGTAGCACTGGAATGATACTGTTTGGTTTAGTTGCCATTCAGAAATGAAAAAAAAATGTTTAACAGGGATGTTTCTGCAAAACATAAATTGAAATATTTGTTTCAGAAACACTGATACACTGTTTCTCTGAAATCGCCCTATGCTTTCTTCAACCCCAGCGTTTCAGGGTGGGGTTGCAGCACCCAGCTCACACTTCCAAGGGAAACTTGCTGCTCCCAATGCTCTTAGCTGCCAGGCTGTTACTCTTTCATGTGGAACATTAAGCTGTCAGTGTCACTCTCCCCTCGTTAGACAAACAGTCCGCTTCCTAGCTGCAAAGAGGATGAAAGGGTATCATATACTCTTCAAAAAAACCACCCCAATTTTTATAGCCATGGACTCAGAGTCCATTTCATGCTGACACTCTTATCTGTTAGACACTTATGTTGCAAAAGACAGTGAGAGAGAGTAAAACATGGGTCACAATGTCTTTGATTATTTGAAGCATCACAGATTGTTCAGAGCCAGATTGTTCTGCAACATCCACATTATTATTATTCTTGGATGGATGTCGTGAAACACTTTCTTCCTACAAATATTGTCCTCACAGTATCAGCATGTGGTGTCAGAGCAGAAAGCAGATCACCACTATTAATCAGCTGAGCACAGTTGTCAGTGGTCTACTGGAACAGGGCAAAAGTTACTGTATAAATGTAGCACATGGCCACTTAGTTCTCAGGCAACATTCAAAAAAATATTTAAGAACCCAGTTAAGAGTACAGAAACTATTCATCACTTGGACTTGGATCCATCCATGTGAAAACAACTGCTGCTGTTCTATCCCATAATGAGTTTACATTAGCAGAGGCATGCCTACGAAAGTCTCTTAATGAGATAATGTGGGACACTGCTGCCTCCTGCTCTGCTCATGAGAGTGCTGGATGCTCTATCGTGTACCCATATCAGACTACTGTTGCATTTCTAGTTAGACAATGCCATTAGAGAAAGATAACGAAACAGAAGAGGAAATTGTTCAGTGCATAAAAGGGAATCGGGCATTAGGTTACATGAACTGAAAAAACCTCAGCTTGCCATTGTATATGGCTTTACAGTTAAAGTGAGTTTAGGGAGAAGTGCACCCGCATGGCTGCTGTCTCCTTCACTCCTGCTCCCAGACTTCATCTGCCACTCAGCAAACTGTACAGTTTGAATGTGACCCCTCAAGCTGGAACAGTTTTAGCAGGGGCTCCAGCAGCTGTTGTCTTGCAGCCATTCCCCCTTGCCTCAAATGGGAAATCCATCACAGGGCACCAACTGGGAGGCAGGCAAGCTGTGTCTGCCTGCCTTGAGTCTCATCAGGGTGCTGTGCCACTCTGCCGGCCTTGGTCTTGGCTGATACTGGCTGATACTGGCTTGAAAAGCTACACTCCTTCCTACATCATGCCATCAGCTCCTTGGAAGAGATGTGTTTTCTTCTCAGCCTTGGTTTCCTGCCCAACTCAGAATCAGATAAAAACCCTACAGTTCTCCAAGCGTCTCTTAAAGGTGAATGTTTGGAGTTCTAGGTCCAAGACAAAAGCCTGGGCTGTGATTTGTTTTCCACACTGGCTTCCTTCTCTTTGCACAGTTCTCAGCCAGGGGAAGAAGACTGAATCTTCTCATTTATAAGGACTGGCTGAGAGAGCTGGGCTTCATCAGCCTTGAGAAGAGACTATCAGTATCTGAAGGGAGGGTGTCAGAGGCTGAAGCCAGGCTCTGCTCAGTGGTGCTGAGCAGTAGGATAAGAGGCAATGGGCAGAAATTTGAAGACAGGAAGTTCCATCTGAACATGAGGAAGAATTTTACTGTGCAGGTTCTGCACACACTGGAACAGACTGCCCAGAGAGAGCGTGGAGTGTCCCTCTCTGGAGATACTACAGTCCTGAGCACTGTGCTCTGGGATGACCTGCTTGAGCAGGGAAGATGGACCCGATGATCCAGTGTGGTCCCTTCCAGCCTTACCCATTCTGTGATTCTGTGAAGATGCCATATATAGCAGAGATACACTCCCATGGTAGTGGTCATGACTAGGCATTGCTAACCAGCTTCCTTCCAGCTCACTGCCAGGCAGGCAGGCTAGTATGACCTGACAGGGAGAAGGGAGAAGGCTCCACAATGGAGCAGGCCCTCCAAAAAACACACTCTGTATAAGCCATGGTTTGATGTGAACTCAGAGCTAAGAAACTTGGGTGTAAATATTTATCTGAGCCATTTTACACAACTTCATCTTCCTGTCATGTTTCACTAACTGCTTCCCTCTCTCTTACTGCTAATACACAGCCCCAAACAAACTAAAACATTTCTTAAAATATGCAGAGCCTGGTGGCAGTAAATCAGTTTGCAAGGACACACTTTGAAATATTTCCTTTTCCTTCCAAGAAATGGAACCCTGCTGGTTTATTTTAAAATGTCCCATATAAGCGGGACTGGGAGAAACAATTCTTGCCTGCCAAAGGCCAAGTGGGTTTTCCACTTGTAGGTGGAAAGGGAGGTGGCTGGGGATTAGCTTAATTCACACTAATCTGTTCCATACCACATTTTTTCCCTGCTCCCATGGATTACTTGTGCCTTCCTTGGAGTCTGGAGCAATGCCAGCAGTGGACGGCAACGAGGGAGGATGTCCTGCAAAGCATGGAGGGGACCGTCACCACACAGAGCACCAGTCCTGCTGACCAAAGCAGGTCTTTCTGAGCGGCTGATGTAATGGGGATATTCTTAAATGGCACTGGGCTGGAACCCAAGTAAGGACACTTGGAACTTCTCATGGCTTGAGGCTGTGTTTCTGGCTACTGAACACAGCCTTGCCAGCAATGCCCATGCCTGGAGGACAGCACAAATGTTCAGTCCCATGACACAGCACTGCTCGGGGTCCCAAAGAAGAGCAAAACTCTCAACTGTCACTTAAAGACAGGCAAGGGGGGGGGGGCCCAAAAGCTTTAATCAGGAAGACAAACCACAGGTCTCTTCTGTCAGCTGTGCCTCTGTAAAAATCATGGTGCCCACCTGCAGCTCTGTGCTCCCTCACTGAGGTCCCAGAACTGGACAGAGAGGTGAAAACTGATGAATACAAAAATAAAAAAATATCCTGCTATTTCTAAGACTCAACCCTGATACAGTGTTGGTGGACAGAATCTCTAAAAATTACAGGCAGCCTCTGCTGAGAACATCCACAGGTGGTCTTTTCTTTGCAAATCTTCAAGTTCAGCAGGAGAGGAGGGTTTATGTATTCTGGGACAACAAAAAAATATCACTGCAAGAACAATGCTTACTGCTGGTGAGGATGATTCTTAGTCATCACCTGCAGCAGGAATAGACCCTGAATATCCAAAGGAATAGGCCCTGAACATCCAGAGGATACACTCAGACAAAGTATTTTTTGCATCAATATCAATTTGAAAATCTTTGAACAACACAAATGCAAGTCTCTTCTCTGTCACTAGCACAGCACAGCAAATCACTTATTGATGGAAGTTGAAGAGATCAATAAATATTGATGCTGATTCAGAAATATGTCTGAATTCTGAGCCTTTGGCCTGGCAAGATACGAACAGCTGCTAGACAAAGTGCTTCCTTCCCCCTTCTAGTACTGGCAAGGGAGATTGAAAGCAGTGGGAAAAGTAAAACCTTGTTTTGTAAAATTTCTTCACCTGTTCTTGGAGGTCCAGACAGTTTTGTCATGATTCTGAAGTCCAGGGCCAAGTAAATTTGAAGTATGTATTGACAATGTATTAGACCAAACGGCTGACACCTGTTGGGATTTTCCTAAAATGCTTCTTCCCATGGTGAAAACCCATCATAACAGATTGCCCCTACATGTTTTGATATCATTTTATAGCAGGACTCTTTCCTCATTCCTTTCCTTCCTTTGAACCAATGCTGAAACCCACCCCAGGAACATATCACAGGGAATTCTAAAGAAAACCTCTACACACATATATGGTCTCTGGCCTTAAACTGGGGCAGGCTCCAACAATGAGCAGGACATCAATGATTAAAAGGTAACTACAGATACTACTCACATGAGAAATCAGTGGAGGACACTTTTATAAAGCCCTTTGGACCATTTAATTCAGGTTGGTACTGTGGAGTAGAAGTTTTTTTGTGAAGTTGTATATTCAACACTGGAAGGGAACTTGCTGGGTTTCACAGTATAAAAATTCATCAGTGAGGCCAAAGTAAATTAAGAATCATGCTCTTTCTTTAAAAATGCAAATAAACAGTTCACTGAATTGAGCTTTGGCAAAACGAAAAACTTGCAGAGCAGCCAAACCTGAGGAACAGAAAAATGTAACACATTCCTTAGTGTCTTTAAAATAACTCCTTTTCCCTCTGCCTCTTGGTTCAAAACCTCTCCTCCTGCCACATTAAAAATTAAAAACTCATAGACAGCTGGGTCTGTTCAGCTGCAAAATTACTTCAGCCTTTCCATTCAGGGCTTCTGAGCCTGAGTGTGGTGGTCCAGACCCTGCCAGGGCCGAGATGAACTCAGTGCTTGAAATGCAGACTACCCAGGTCTGTGTGACAAAGGAAAATATAAACTGCACAAGGAAGAGAAAGTGCAAACCACAAACAGTTTACGAGGCAGAAATGCTCCAGGTCTCCTGAGCAGACAGTGCTGCTCCACTTGACACTGGTACAAATCCTCACCTCTCCCAGGCACACACCCAGGGCAAGGCACCAAGATGCCAGTGGCCCACAGCAGCCTGGGAGGGTGACCAGAGACTCACCAGCTTTAGAACTGCCCTGGATTTTGCTCAGGGATAGAAGGAGACTGGTTTCTAAGCCAGCTTCCCCCAGCCCTAATGCAAAGTTGCACGAACTGTGCTCCCCAAGGAAGGTCCCATGTTCTCCCCACATGACTACTGCTGCTGCAGGCAGAGGGTCAGCGGGTGACCCCGGCCCCTCCACCAGGCCACTGCCAGCAGCCTTCAGTGCCTGTGAGCTTGAGCACCGAGTGAATGTTGCTTCATGCTGAGTGATGGCACTTCTCATCTATTTACAATGATTAAATAATTTCATTTGCAGCTTGGCCAGAGAAAGGACTTTGAGAAGAGGCAGCTCTGTGCATCTGGATTTCGTTAGAGCTGAGCATTAATCCCTTTATGCCTTATAAGCATCCCGTTAGCATTATACAGACTCGGCAGCTGTTAAATGGCATTTGCAGAGCTGGCTGGCTGAAAAATGGGTTAATCAACAGCATCTCTGCTAGCACACACCATGAAAGGCATTTTCCTCCTTCTGCTGCTTGCTCATCTGCCTGTCAGCATCAGTGTGGGTACACTCATAATAGCATTTACTGTCAAACTACTTCTTGAACCCCAGGATAGGTTTGTGCTGAATTGCAGGATTTAATTCCACAGATTTCTACAGTTGATTGAAATGAAAAACAGACATCCTAGCCTCAAATGAGGATCCCAAGATCATGAATTTCAGTGGAGCTGTGATTCTAAAGTTACATGAGCTGGGCAAATAAAAGTAGATTTTGGCTTAAACAACCACACTTTTTTGCCTGTTTTTGGAGTTGCAGGAAGGTATTAAGCGTTGAGCAGTGATAGAGGCCAAGAGGGAGACATTGCTCAGCAGCTGAGAAAAGGTCAGGAAAGGGAAGGCAGGAGGGAGCAGCATTATGTGAGCTGAGCCCATGTGAAACAGAAGGTGCAAAGGAGAAGTTTGAAAACACAGCCTGAAGAGCTGCCAGTGGGCTGGGAAAGGGAAGGAAAGAAGCTGATCAGAGCTGATGAGGAGCTTGAAGGTCAAATAACCTGGAGGCCAGGGAAGAGTTTGCCAAGGCTAGCAAAGAAAGGTGCACATTCTTTTACTACAAAGCTCTTGCTATGAACCAATGCAAGTCAGGCTGTGTGGCCTTAAAGAACATGTCCCATTCTTTGATGGCATGAGAGGTGGGAAAATACAAACAGTGGAATCGCTACTATGCACATAAAGTTCCTTAAACAAGGCTGTTATAATTATTCCACAGGAGCAACTGCTGCAAGCCACTGCAGAAACTCAGAGATGAGCCAAGGAAAAGATACAACAAAGGCAGAAAATCTTGTTCCCTTGAAGGCAGTAATAAAGTGCCAGTGCTCTGCAGAGGATGGAGGTGGTGAGAGTGGGTGTATCATCCCCTGGCAACCAGACTAAAACTAAAGCAGCATAATGACCCCTCATGCCCCATGCAAGGGCACAGGCTGGGGTTGAGGGGGTTGGATCTGTGTGACAGAAGGGCAGCACGGAGGCACAGAGGCATGGAGGTTCACCTGCCCCCAGGAGCACCTGAAGAGTGGCCATGGGGCTTTTGGAGAGGTTGTTCTCTGTACTTCCATTTCCAGTACAGCCTGAAGGGGCAGGCAGTGGAAAACTCCAAGAAACGTTCCATTTAAAGACAATTATTCTCTTAATATATTATTCTCTGTTTTAATTTCTTACAGTATTTCTTTTTCACTTTTGCCTTAGCATCTACAGTGTGAAAACTGTATCAGCTAAAACTAGGCTAAATACAGGATGGGGTACAGATGACCCCAAAGACTTCCCAATCTGCCTGTTATGCCCCATTTCCCATTACTTGATCTTAACATGTTTATGCATAAACTAATACCTCCAGTCATGAGTCATTTTCATGAGTCCTTGGTAAACACTTTATAATTTGACATAATCTTTCCGACTTTGGGGTGTTCAGAGCAAAAAACAATTATCCAGCAAGATTTACAGAAAAACTACATAGATAGAATCTATATTTGCCATTACTTAGCTGTTAGTACCCACCAGTTTTACTAATTTTCAGGAGGAAAATTTTCCTGAGATTGAGTAGTAGCCCCCTCACGTGCAATCCCTACACAAGGACATGTGCACACACACATCTGCATACACACATGCACATGCACAAAGCTCTTTGGGTTATAAATTTCCCAATAAATGTAGCAGACAAGTTCAAAACCAAACCAAAACAAGCCTTTAAATAGGAATTATGAAAAATAAGTTTTAAATCACAAAAACATCCTGTTTTGCTTCAGTTTCTCTCTCACATGCCACAAACTGGGCTCCACCCTAGCTGTTTTCCAAGGGGCTAACTATGGGCGCCTGGTTTTGGAAACTTTCATGTCCTTATCTGCCCTGCCATTTGCTCTGTGGGAACATGAGGAGGGCAGCACTGTGCCCAAGCAAAGAAGGGCTGATCCCCAGTGCATGGGCACTGAGCACCTACCCCTGTGCCAGTTCCTCTTCGCAGCTCTAAGACACCTCAGGAGGAAACGCAGAGAAGTGGAAGATGAGAAGAAGTGGGGTTTATTGGTTTTTAGCTTTGTTGTAAACCACAGTGATTGTCACACTCCCAGCCTCCAGCTGAAGGGGAGAAGGTAGTTAAGCAGACTGGCTGTTTGCTCTGTTAGATGTCAGCACCCACAGTGCTGACACTGCCTTGAGGAGATGTCAGTCCCTCACCAGCAGCACACAGAGGAGTGGGGAGCTGCCATGGCAGATTTCCTGACTTAGCTGAAAAACGACAGGCAAGGCTCTGTGTGCACCAGAGCACCACTTTAGTACGGCCCCTGGGTGACTTCTGCATGCCAGCTCCCAGTCAGACACATCGTGAGGTGTCCCCTGAGCAGTGCTGCCAAGCAGCTGATGTGTTGCCAGGGCTCCGGAGGCTGCTGAGGGTGTTCACTTGAGACAGACGTGTGTGACAGATGTGTGACTGCACACAGGTGATGCAGGACACAGGTGAGCAACAGCCTCAGTGGCTGAGTGCTGCTGGGGACATTCTCAGAGGTGTTTGTATTTAGATCTGCTGGGAGCTCTTGCTCCAGCAAGAGCTGAATGGTGTCACTGGCAAGGGTGGAGGAGTGAGTAGTATATGGATGAAGGTGAAGAGAACAAATACAGGAATCTGGGGGTGTTTTGCAGGGTGCTGGTGTGACAGAGGGGTGGTGAACCTGGGGCAGGCAGGAAGGTGGAGTAGAGTGTGCTGATGTAATGCTGTCCACAAGGGACTAGGAAAGAATCCACAAGGATCTCTGCATCAGAGCTGCAAATCAGAACCTTATGCATCACAAGCAGGAGAGGATCTGAGAACCCTCATGGCTGGTCATGAAGAATAAGCATCCGCTACATCTTCAGGCTAATTAAGATAAACCATATTCATGGTACATTCCTCATCATCTCCCACACCTGTGAAGTAAAACCAGTCTGACTACAGAGGTGATTGAATCACATCCCCTGGTTACAACCTAGAAGAGTTCCAGCCCCTGGAGCTAGCTCCTCTGCAAAGAAAAGGCCATTTCCCAAGTCTGGGGCCAGCCCAGCTGAATTATAATTAAGAAAGGTGGAGCACCGAGAAGCATAAGCAATCACCTAGACCAGAGCTATGTCAAGTGATCTACGTGTCGGTTCAGCCAAAACCTAAAGTGCAACAGCACTTAAAGACTGGTAAAAAGAAAGGAACTGTATCCAGTGCTGTTGATGCAAAGACCTTCGCTGAGAACCCAGAGACTGCAGGGGAGACACACACTATCATTACATCTCCATGCCTATACAAAATTAGGCTATGCACCCATCCAAAGTGTAGTATCACATTTGAGAGGGATTCCCTGAAGCCACCGACTCTCAAAAAATGTAAAACTTTTTAAACCGATAAACTCTAGTATTTGTTTTCCCCACTGTGCGGGCAGTGAGATCTTGGAGAAAACTGATCAGCTGCAGGCTTGGGGGGTAAGTTTGGTCTGTGCAGATGAAACAGCCTACTGAACATCTCTCTCTGGCTCACAGACTAAATACTTTACTTCTCTTTAGCTGTGCACAGGAAAGCATCAGTCCAGAGGCCCAGGAAATTTACCCAGGAACTTCCCTGCAGCTGGGCGTGAGCCAGGTCTCAGTGTGGCACTGGCAGCTGTGCCATGACTGGGAACATTCTCATTTGTACATAACCCATCAAGTACTAGTGGCTTAACGAGCTGAAAGTCATGCTGGGCAAACTGATCACCAGGTCCTTGAAGGCATCAGTGGAAGGCTGACGTGCAGTGCCTGGTCCTCCTTTGTGTATCTGGGGAATACAATCTATGTAGAGCTTCATGCTCCTGCAGAAGAGCTGTTCACGGCCCTACTGCTCAGGTTGTGCAAGTGGGACACTGGCTGTGATGCTGAGGCAAAGAGCACCCTGTTAAATGCCCTCATTTTACATTGTCTGCAGATAATGCTGAGTTGCCACATCACAGCAACACTGGGTTACACAAAGGCATCAGTAGGCAGGGGTCTGCTTAGGAAAAAGAATTTTAAGGAATATTCTAAACACGGAATAACATCAGAAGGTAAAGGGAAATCCAGCCACCACTGTCTTAGGTAGGGCTCATAGGTAAAAACTGCAAGTGGATGTAAAGAACTGGCAGCAAAAGCTGCAATGAACCATCACTCTGGATCACAAGGATTTACCTGACTGTGGGCACACTCAGCCCCTGGCAAGCATAACAAGTATTACAACTAGCTGCAAATTTTTAACTCTTTTTTTTTTTTTTTTTTTTTTTTTTTTTTTTTTTTTTTTTTTTTTTTACAGAACTTGCTATTTATTCCAGTGGAAACTCCCTGCAAAGAAAATTGTTCCACTCAGCCACTGTTTGTGTTGGATGATACATTTGAGATTTTCAAACTGGCATTTTAGAAAATGCTTACAGCTTTCCCTCTTATTTTCCATTATTTCAGGCTAACCTTAGTGCTAATGCAATATTCTGTTGTTTGTTCTGCTGAGTTGAAAAATTACCAAGGGCAGCTGCGGTTCCGTGAAGCCCGGGCACTCCTGTCCGGCTGCAGCCGGTGCCGCCAGCTGCCCTCAGGGGCGGCTGCAGCTGCTGCCGGGGAGGCAGAGGGACGAGGTAGCGCTGGCAGGGTACCGCGCCTGTCCTTCTGTCCCGACACGAGCGCACGTAACGCACCCCCGACAGCTCCCCTGGATCAGCGGTGGGATGCAGCAGGGACTCTGCGAACACGCTTCACCGCACCGGTGCTCCCAAAGCCCCGCGTGAGTCCCGTCCCGGTCGCAGGCACGATCCCGGCTCCGCACACACCGGACCCCGCCTCCGCCGCTCCCGGGCCGTCCAGCGCCCCGCGATCCGCCTCCGCGGAGCCTCCCGCGGCCCCGGCGCCGACAGCTGAACGACTCCGCCACCGACCCGCAGCGCAGCCACCCCGGCGGTGGCACACCC
>VYXC01001683.1:368592-385394 GCA_013397175.1 Platysteira castanea | reverse complement strand
CCCTCCTACCCACCCCCCCTCCCTCCCCACACGCATTCATGAAGTATTACAAACTATGCAGTCCTTCCCCATCAGCTCTCATTCTCCTGGGAAATACCTCAGGAGGCATTTCCTGTAAGTGAAAAGGTACCACTGGGACAGACTAATTTAAGACTGCAGTCAAGACTAGTTCTTGTTAGTGCTTTTCATCCATATTTTTCCATGTCTAGTGCCCACAGTCTCAATATGGTTCTGCTTACTGTTGTAGCAACAATACAATAATTAAAATGGCACAGCTTTTTCCAAAGGATTCCCATGGATAAAATTTCTTGATCTTTTCTTTCCAAAGTACCTATTTCCTAATCTATGAGCGGAAAATGTTTCCACTGCCATTTTAAGTTCCTCTGAATTCTGAGTTTAACAACACTCATTATAAAAATGCTTTAGAGCCTCTAAGCTTAGTACATGCCCACTGGTAGCTGGGAGGACTTCAGCTGTGTTCCTTTACCTCCACTGCATGGGCAAGGGGATTCAAGATTCTGTGTGCTGTAGATCAGAAAAATGTGTCAGTAACAATGGGAATATTTCTCCTAAATTTTTAAGCAAACTTAAACGGAGAATCATCTTTCCTCCTCTTTGCCTCCTGCCCAAGAAATATCCATGAATGATCAGTTTCTGAAGAACAGTGAGTCTTCATAAAAAAAGAATCATAAATAGCCCACTGTGTTTTCAAACTAGTTTTTTTATGGTATCACAGCAGCCATGTAGGGAATCAGATATGGAGAAAGGAAATAGTTGTATTGGGCTGGGGTACAAATGTTCAGGCACTCTTTCCAAGGAGCAGAATTAGTGCTGTGGAATTTAGAAAGGTCATCTCTGCTTGTGTTGGCTTTGCCTGTGACTTTGTTGCTCCACTCCATCATCTGTGTATCTTTCTGAATCACTGCAATGCTGGGTTTGTTTGCTTTTTTTCCTTTTTGAAATCTGAATACACATCAAGCATGTTTTAAAGCTACAACTGCTCCAAGCCAGCTAAATTGGCTGCAAGCCTGGATATTATAGGGAGGAATTCAGTCTTGGAAATCTGACAGCATCAATGGTCTTTAGGTCCCTGGTGTCTTTCAAAGGGGCCCTGAATGTCAGTGCTCCACTGAAACAGCCTTTTCTAGCAGGTAACCCCATTTGTAAATAGAACAAAACCAACTTGTTACAACTGTAGCCCTTAGAGTCAAAAAATCTTATTAAAAAAAGAACTCAGCACCCTCCAAAAAATAAAACCCCAACAGTTTGGAATTTGTTTTCAAAAGGGCATTCAAAAAAAATTCCTTGACAACTGTTATTCCAAATCATTGTGCTTTGGAGAAATGCAAACTGTGCATTATCCCATGGGAGGAATCATAGAGGGACCCAATTCCACACTTCTGGCTCCATTTACATCAGAAAACAAAGCAAAAGCCAAGGGATTCCACTCCAATACAATTGGTTCCTCTGCTGGTTATGGATTTGTTTCAGAACATAGTGCAAGCAGGGAAGGGCTTGGAAAACTCTGCTTGTTTATGGGACAGGGCTGGAAACTTTGCTGCTGTCAGATCTCCATGATGCTGCTGTGGGAGCAGCAGTGATGAGGTCTCTGTCTGACAGCACCACTCAGACAGACCAGGGCTGAACAGAAGGAAAAAAAAGTTATCAACCAGTAGGAATATCTTGTTTTATTTTTTGGAGTTATTACTTGACAGTGAAGAGAAACTACTTGAAAGAGTCTACCAACACACAGGATCAACAAATAATTCCAGCATGCTCCTGGGTTTGTTTTCCATACTACAGCTCATACGTACATAGCGTGACTCAGGGCTTGCCATGATGCTGACACTGCTACCTGTGCATGTAATGCTCTGATGGCCAGTGGCTCTAATTAGATGAACAAATGTGGGAACTAGCTAAGACACTTAATCAAGTCTGGCACTGCACTGTCAGTGAGCTGAAATCAGGGAGGACCCTCCTTTTCAAATCCTAACCCTAACCCTAACACTTCAAGCACTAAGACATGGGCTGCATCTGAGAGCAGGAGATTGGGTTAACTGGGGCATGGGTCAGATCTGTAAAAAAATCTGTGTTCCTGTGCTGTGACTTGGATGGTAACCTTTGATGTGTGAAGGCTGGCCCATGACATCCTCCCTACACAATGTCATTTAACACAGTTGCTTAGACTTAATCTTGTTCTCAAGCCAAAGGCTGAGCTGGCCCTTGCTATACAAGTAATACATCCTATAGTCATTGTGACCTCCTCTCCCTGATTTACATGGTGTTTCCTTTAGCAAGACTTGCTGGCATCCTGTTTGCCTGGTTCCTTTGTGTGTTGTAGCTTCATTCTGGGCTGAAAATACCATCAGGATTTCCACACAATGACTGGGCATGTCTGAAGAGCATGAAGGCTACTGAAAGGAATATGCTTCTAAATGGCAGATACTCCTTTTTCTTTCCTCCTTTAGGGCAAAAAGTCAGTTTTATAATAGGATTTCTTGCCACAGTGCTCTCAGCCCCCACATCACATATGCATTTCCCATGCCACTGTTGCCAGTCATTGCCCTTTCTTACCCTCAGCCTGAGGACCCTTACCTCTCATGGCTGACTTGCTGCTTTGTGAAAGATTTTTTTCCCAGTTAGGAATATATTTCTTTATTTTCTATATATTTCTATGCTTGCCTAGTACTCATTAGAGTGAGGTGACACATAGTTTTGCTGCTAGGTCAGGAGAAAAATGTATTTACAACACATGCAGGTTCTCCCACAGATACACCCTTCCTCTCCCCCCAGCTCGAGGCTGTGCTCCTGTTTGCAATACAAACACACAGAGTGTCTTGCTGCACTGCTCTTCCATCGAGCAGGATGAGAAAACACCTCACTCCTGTTTTGGCCGAAGTTATTTGGCCAAGCTGTTGCTGCTTTTGTAATCTCATCTTTCGCATTTCCATGCACATAAGACCAGCCTGTTCCAGTGCAGTTAAACCATTATTTACTTGTAAATACCCATGCGAAAATCCACAGCCCACTGAAATTGGTGGGATAACTCCTTGGTCGACCCCTGTTCTCCTATTTCAATGAAACTTTAATCACATGAGTAAACGCAGTGAGACTGGGCCACGATTTTAATCAATGTCATAATTAGGTTTTGCCTTGCTTCTGTTTCATACTTAAGAGTCTTGCAGACTCAGAGGAGAAAGCCACTGGATTAGCAAAGTTGTATTTTCTATACAGTTTTGCAGAGATATGAGAGGGACCGGAAAGGAAAAGAGCTGGAGAACAGGTCTTCAGGTTTTAATAGCAATGGCATGAGGAAGGCTCTCCTACCGTGCCTGTTCTTGTCATTGCCTGCCTGGAAACAGCTTGACACAAAGCTGGTTTGAAAGAGCAGGAATGTCTATTTGCATTGGGACTGCTTAATCGTAGGTAGAATAGAAGGTTAGAACTCAGGGCTTGATTCCCAGCTGAAAAGAGCACCTTCCCAGCTCTCTGCTCTCATACACGGGGTCTTGTTGAGGCAGCTGAAAGGCAGGAGTTCCCTGGATGCTGAGAGACCTGTGACTTCTTTTTTTTCCTGAACAAAGGCCAGTTATCACGAGGATTCTGCTTTGTGAAGCTGATGTTGAAGTCTTCTTCAGGCAGACTACCCCACCAGAAACACTGAAGCAGCAATGACTTGTCCCATACAATGATGGAGAATAAGCCTTGGTAAGATCCATTACAAAACTCTAACAGAGGCCCCAAAGCACACTCAGGGGAAACTTTCAAGCACTGGTAATAATTCCCCTTCAGGTTCCACCCTCCTGTCTCACTGCAATGTAACATCATTGCAGCCAGAGATTTAGTGGTGTTGGATTAAGTCCAGGTTTCAGACCTGGTCCTGAACTCTGCCTTTCATCTCTCCTTGATGGAGGCCTGTTGAAAAAAGCACAGCTTCTGTATTGGTACAGAGGGGAGGATTGCACAGTGGGGGCTTGGGTTTTGTTTCTTTTCACTTTCCTTAAACTTGAAAATACCTATTGGGATTCTCTCCCAACAAAACATTCTTTCTTAAGAGGGACCAAACATGGGAAATATGAGGTCAAATACTCAATGGAAGCAAACCAGGATGACAGCAAATGTTGCAGTGTGACCTGACCTTGGTGGTATCTGCTCTAACAGTACACTGTAACAGGGTCATTTCAAGAGAAAATACTCTCAATTTTGGCAGGCTCAGAGAGCCTTTTCTATGACCCTATGTGCCAAAGCTTTTGAAGTGTAGTTTAAACAGGTGATTAAAGTTGTGCATTTTCTAAAATAGTTTAAAAAGGATTTACTGTGGTTGTTAGAGTACACTCTATCTCCCTAAAGGTGGTTTGTTTAGCTCAGGGGATCTCATCAGACACTGTCAGTGCCCAAGAGAGGCTGGAGTCAGAGGTGTATGCTGCTTGGTCTGAATGTTCAGGAGCTGCTGAATACCTATGTGTGCTAAAACAGGTCTTTTTTTGCTCTATGTCCTCCAAGGGCTGTGGGGCAGCTGAAAGTCCCAAGCCCCATGTGGTAGCTGAGGGCCCGAAGTACCATCAGTGAACATTGCACTGGCTGTGAAGTCACCCACAATTTTATCCTGCAGTTCAGTCATGTCACAGAGCTGCTTCCTTGTCATTAATGGACATTAGAGCTCCTCCCTATGCCCGCATCAGCTCATGGTTGCTGGTTCTTTTGTGACTGGCCATTTATGGGAAAATATGTGCTTTTGAAAGTATGAGATTTTGCCATGGAAGCACTTTGCCTATGCACACAGGGTTGTTCTTCTTGCCAGCTTCCCGTCTTAGTCCTGTGTACATGATTTAGCCTTTGGAAAAGGAGGTAATCAGTGCATCCCGTGTGTGTTTGGAGAGGAATGCATGGCAGCTTGTGAAAATGATCTAGTGCATGTGCTGAGCACCAAGAATGTCAGCAGGCAGAGCACTGAGGGCTCTGCAGGAGCAACCCAAAACTCCTTGCAGTTGTTGCTGAGGCAGTTCTGAGCAACAACCATCAAACAGCCACGGCTGTGAGGAGCACAATGTTCATTCTGGAAAACTGGACCCCCAGAAGCACCTTCCTTCCTATTTTAAATGGATTAGTTATGAGGAGCACAGCAAAGTTCAGATGGCTTACCCAAAAATTATTTTAACCTGAAAAGGGAGAAATAAGACCTGGTAATAGTCCCCCAGCCTGGGATCCAGGATCAGGAACTCCACAGGAGACATCTGTCCTGCATGGCACAGGGCTGAGTTCACTCGCCTGTGAGCTGTGGGCAGGGGCATCTGAGCTCTGTGACAAACAGCACCGACAGGGTGACTACGGCTGCAGACCCCGCATCTCCCAAGAGGAGCACATGTGAGTTGGACACATGATGTGTGTTTGTAACTGCATGACCACAGCATGTGTTTTTGGATGGGTGTGTTTACAGATGTTTCTGGCCCGCTTAAAATATCCTTGCCAAGAGGCAGTTCTGTGAATCTGAACCAAGCCAAACACACCTCTGAGGTCATTACTGCCATGATGTCACCACCTAGGCACAGTGCTCAGGACCTCTGAAGGCTCCTTTTGTCTTTTTCTTTAACTTCTTTTTTTTCTCCTACTTGAAGCTGATCCAGGTCGATTACAATCCACCAAAGGAACAAACTGAAACCTTTTACAAATCAGAGCCGTAACAGCAGGGCGTGGAGATGGCATGCAGGGGCTAAGAAAAATTGTGTGTTACTGTGGTCTGATTCTTCAGAAGGGCTCCAAACTCATAAAGTCAGTGTACATATCAGATTACCACGATCCTCTGGAATTTTGAGTAGAGCCTCCCACTAGGACACTATTTCTATGTTTTCACTTTCTGAGGGATATTTATGAACTAGGTTGTTTTTTTTTCCCCCCTCTATTTTGTCTTCAAACCTGTTAATTTTATTTAACAATCTCTTTGGCCCATGCCAACTGCTTTTCAGGAACCTGGCTTAGAGAGGGGTCTGATTTCAAATGTCACTTGCTAGCACCCCAGGGTATTGGGGGTCAGCTGCATCTTGGTCTAAGCTATGTGGGTCGGGCAGTCTCCAAACCAAGCCAATTTTTTTCTTTTAAAGCAGAAGAAGAAAACTTGAACTGCAAAATGGTGAAGTAGTAGGGAGGAGTGTAGTTGGAAGGCTACTGCAATGAAGGATGAAGCTTTTGTTTTCCCTGTGGTAATACTGATGTGTGTGAATACTTTTTGTAAGAAGATGGCTCATTGACTCAAAAATCAGGAGAAACATTACTGGAGAGGTTGTTTTCTAATGACTCTCAGGCCCAACACTACAGCAACTCTGAAGCCTCTCTGTGGGCTCAAAGGAGCTTTGAGAAAATGCTGTTGGTTTGCTTGAAGGGATAGACAGCTCTTGCTGAACCTTGGCACCCTACCCAGACTCTTATACCACAGTTTTTCTTCTTCATAAAAGGAGACTGGATATGGAGGGTTAACGGCAAAACAAAGGTGTAGTTGATGGGGTTGGAAAGGTGGTCAGAGCATCTGGGATGGAGTGTTCTGCTTGGCAGCACAGAGCAGGCGCTACATCCTTCTCCATGCCACCCACAGACATTCTGCCTCTCATCTCGTCTTTGCAATCCTCTCACACACAGCCATACACAGCCTCTTTTGTCTTGTTCCCATTCCCTTGACACCACCCACCCACCCATCCACTCTCTCTCAAATACTTTCTTCTGCTCTGGTTTTCATACAGATGCCTCCCCTCTGGACCCTGTCTTGCACAACATCCCCTCCTGCCTGGCACTAGCACCCTCCCTCTGCAGAGCATATGCAGAGCAGAGGCATTTCCTTTTATTGTCCATGCAGCCCCTGCAGCCCCACCCAGCTCCTGTCTATTCCCTGCAACAACACACTTAGAGTGGAAGTAGTCCTGCTCAGAGCAGCCACACAGAGAACATAGGAGAGCTGTCTTCACCCAAAATTGCTTCTGCTTGTAGACTACTATTTCTTGCCTGTGGTCCCAGAGGAAGAGGCAAACTCAGGCTTGGAATACGTGGTGGCGAGATGCCTTGTGCTGCTCAGGGGCTGCGGGAATGTTTGCAAAGCACCTCTGCGCTCTGTTCTGCAAGAACAAATCTGGTACAGGCAGCTTCAACGAGGAGTTCTCCAGCAGACTCTTTCCTGGGACATCCACGTGGTCTGCAAAAATGCGTGGGCATGATGGGGATCAGAATGACATGGAAGTGTCTTTATGGGTGGTAAAGCACTTGATCTCCTTGTTGAGGGTGATGGTAAAAGGGCTGGAGAGGACCAGTGATGACCATCTGACTAGCTTGTGTTACACAGATCACAGGCAGAACAGCTTCAGTGCAGTCAGAGAAATAACACCAGCTTGTGCATGCCAAGGAACTGACCTTAAAAAGTAAATCTTAGTAGAAGTAGATGACAAAAAAATCCACTAGATATAAGATCATAAGCAGGACCCTGCCCATATAACCCATTTCTCTCTTAGGAAAAAAAAATTGGAGGCACAGAGCATTTCTGTATTGCGATAAGCTGCATCCTACAGGACCACACTGGACTAGAAGAGATTTCCAGCAGTGTCTCTGACCTCTTTACTCCAGACTTCCCTGTAAGGAGCTCCTGTGCCAGTGATAAGCTGGGAACACTTTGGGCTCTCTACCACTGTCCGCTCATGAGAGACCAAATACAAATTGGAGTCCCACTATTTAAAACAGAGCTTGTCAGCCCTTTCACAGCACATCTAAGTTCTCCCTTACTCCTCTTCATCTCCAGAATCCCCAGACCCTGCCACTGCACTGCCAGCTCCGTAGAGAGCCCAGAGGAATGTGTTACAAGACACTTGTTCCTTGCTTTATCTTTAGTATTGGTGTATTTTGCTAGCAGGGTGCACCTTGCTCATGAAGGATCAGTGATGCTGCACAGGGTCAAGGATCCAGAGAAATCAGTGCTGCAGTATGTCAGGAGCTGTTAGTGAAGCAGTCTGATCCCAAAGTGATCGGACTCTGTGATGGAAAGGACAAATTATGCCCTGGTAGTCACCGGGAACTGGCTTATGCAGGCACTTTCACACCTGATCCTGGGTAAAATATATGTGCTGTTTTGCTGGGATGAAGTTGGGATAAGATCCCCCACTTCTAGCACCATGCAAAACCTGTGTCAGCACTGCTGCTGCTGCTGCTGCTGCTGCTGCTGCTGGTGAAACCAGCTTATGCCAGTTTAAGGAGAATCTGAAGGTAAAATATGGGCAAAAGGACAGACGGAAGCCAAACGCCTGTGGTGGTCAGTGCCAGGGCTGGGAGTGTAACAGCCCTGCCTGCTGACTCCTCAGCCAGGGCAGCAGTCACTCACTCAAGCTCGCTGTAGACATGCAGAAGCAAATAAATACAGCAGGGAAGCTACAGAACCTGAAGACTCCACGTCTGTATCTCTAACCTCTTCCTCTCCTCGTTTGGCTGGAGACATTTAGCAAGGGATATTGTTACAGCCCTTCCTGAACTGGGGGACAGCAGCAGGAGTGAAGGGCACTGAATCCACCAGCCCTGACCCTTGAAACACCACGGCTGTCCAAGAGTAATGAGGACCATGGGCATGTGGCAAACCTGACTGCTGCCCAGAGATGGTTTTAATAGAGAAACCTCGCATTGGGATCACTTCTGGGACATTAAGATCTCTGTCAGCTGCCTAGAGCAGGAGGGATAGTCATGGGCTAAGAGATGTGCTCAGTGCTGTCTTTTGGAAATGTCTGACAACCCCAGTCCAGTAAGAACTACTGACTCTCCTTGCCAGGGAAGTCGTTGTCAGAACTTTGCTTAAAGTTTAACTAATTAGGAACTTAATTATTTTTGCATTATATGTAAAAGGAAACCCTATTAGCAAGGACTTTTGTCACACAGACAGATGAGAGGCCAACATTTTTCCAACCAAAACTAATAAATCTGATGAAAATTTGGTGAAAATTTGCAAGTACTCAGATGTAAAACCTCTCAGTGCCTAGATCTCACTTCATTTATGGCTTGTCAGACTTGGATTGCAATACTTTCCTTCCCACTCCATGTTTTGAGGTGTTAATAATGCTTATTAAAGTGAGGACTCTTGTGCTTCATTGTTTTATATTATTTCTACTACTAAAAATGTAAATACAAAAGATCACAAGAACACTATTTTAAAGCATGAAGACAGGCAAGTCCTCTGGCCTTGTAGTCTGACTGGGCATAATTCCATTGAAATTCATTAAAAGCACCATGTCCAGGTGAATTAGAGCCTTCTGGTTTGTGTTGTAACGGATTTATGTGTTTGTCATGCTCAAAATAAGCAAAACTATCTCTTTACAGCCCCTCCCATATCATATAAGGATATATTTTGGTGTAATTGTAAAATGCTTCACAATTCTTGGGTGAAAAATTCAAAGTGCCAAGTACCACACTGCTGCAATTATCAGTTTGGCCCCTTAATAAGGATGCTGTGATGTGCATCCTTATTGCAGAAGGGGACTTTATGATAAGGACGAACTCATGTCAATTTTTTCTTTCGGCATGTTGAATTCCAGACTTCCCTTACGCATCTGACATATGGGTTTTATTGTTCAACTGGCTTTCTTCTTGCACAAACATCCTGGCTGAAGCACATGGAAAGGGAGGAGGGCAGACATTCCTCTCCGTATATGTTTGAGTTTTTCTGTCTTCTTGCTATGTGGTCCCAGGAACACAGGGAGGTCCTGCATATTTATAAGATCTTTGTTTCCCAATTTCCAAGACCACATTCTGGTGTCTTGTGGCTCTTTTACCTCTAGGCACTGAATTTGTTATAAACAGGGCTGAGATGCCCTCACCATGGCACTGTGCATCCAAGGAATGTCTTACTGGTAACTACTGTGGTAATAGAGCAAGCTGCACTAGAGAAAAAGGCAGAAGAGATCCTGGCAAGGCACTTGCACTAATCTTGGCAGAGGGAGCTGTTCTCATTACCTGTGCACAAGATCTGGTACCGTGCACCTCAGCTACTGTCACAGCACAGGTAGGGGATTTGTTGGCTACACCCAGGTTCACTGGACAGCATCTACATGCACAGGCACCTTCCACTGGGCTTTGGACTTGGTCCTTTGTGCCTTTGTTAGCAAAACAAATTGTCAGATGATGCCACATGGTTTTGGCATCACCTTTATTACTAATCACCTTATTATTGACTGAATTGTTATAACACCTCAGTCTTATATTTTACATAAGCACAAGCCACGAGGTGGTCCCTCCTAATCTAATTCAAGGAGAGGAGCAGAAGAGTCAGAGTTCATTCGGTTCATGGACAAGCCTTTTCTCATTCTATTTGGGAAAAGTGCTGCAAACCATGCATGATTGAGAAGGTGAGTTTGTAGTGTATATGTGGATTAGATTTCTGCTAAAGTGAAGGAAGTAGAAGAAGGTATCTCCTTGTCAGCACAGGGTCCTGTCTGAGATTGTAAAGTTATAATTTTCTTTTTTCTTAAGAGGACAATAAGATCTTTGATCTACAGGGCACGAAAATTCTCATTTCTCTTTCAGTCAAAACCTGCAATGTGTTCTATTACATCAGAGAAGGGATGAACTAGGTTATATGTTTTTCTGAAATGAAAACAGCAGGATGGCCAAGGCCCAGGGAGCTGAAATGCTGGGGGGTGGGAGCAAAAGGAGCCAGGACACATCCTGCAGTAGCGCTGTTCCCCCTGGGCTCCAGGGAGCGCAGCCTGGGCGTGTGCTTGGCAGTGGGTGCAGCACACGCGTGCACAGGAACACGCTGCCCCGCCTGCCCACAGTGCTGAGCAGGGACTCCAATGGCCAGTGCTCCCTGAAAGAGCTTATTTAGCATCTAGGTGGGAGAGCACAAAGGAGGCATGGAAGTGAACACAGTGAAGCCAAGCTTTCAGCTTTCCACCCTGTAAAGGATGAAAACATAAGGGAAGGTGTCACAAGTCAATTTGCTTTGGCAGAGAAAGGGGGAAAGAAACCCTGTGGCCTGGCTGGGGGCCAGGGGATTTGTGCTGGCCACAGCCACAGTGATGCTGTGCCGAGGAACAGAGCAAGGTCTGTGCGTGGGGCTGGTGACCCAGCTCTGAACACTGGGGAGGGCTGAAGGTTCTGCGGGGTGAGGGCAAGGACGCTGCAGCTGCTGGTATCATCCGAGGTCCTGGCCTGTGTCCTGCAGGGAATTCCTTTCCTTGCTCCAGGATGTGTGTGCGCCAGACTCTGTGTGTGTTTGTGTGCGTGTGTTGGAATGGGCGGTGGAGGAGAAAAAATAACCTCCTTGGCATTAAACTTCACCTTCCTGGCTTTTTCGGCCCAGATGAACAAAGGAACTCTCTGAGGGATGAGCAAAGGAAGATCTCGTTCCTCCATGCAGGGAAGCACACAGGCCTCTTTGTGTGGAAGTTTTTAGGGAGACCTCAGTTTCTGTCTGTCTCTTGTGTCTCTCTCACTCTGTGAATTTTCACATTCTGGACAGTCCTGAAAGAGCCTGAGCACCAAACTTGCCAACCTGGAGGAGATAGTCAAGGTTTTCATCTAAACTGGAAGTGGAAGGTGCATCTGTTCAGGCTCTTTAATCAGTAAAGTATGATCATGGTGTTGAGAGTTCAGTCCATGTCAAACTCTCCCCACCTCACACCTCTAGCAATAATTCCAGCTCTGCTCACTGACACATCTGTTTGCAGCTGATTTTATTTTGGTGAGTGAGAGAGACCAAAACAGACAACAGGACAGATCTTATTTTAAAGGACATGGAAATCCTGCTCTCATCTAACAAGCTTAGTATCTATTTCCTAACTTGTAGTTCTTGTTTTTGAGTCCTACATATGGAAATTGTTACTCTGAGTTATTACAAATAATTGCTTCGTGACACTGGAATTCCTGAGCAGGGTATCACACCCATGTTAAGGCTCCCTCAGACATGCTGCACTGCGCTGGCTGTTCTTAGGACATCACTGGGGCAGGACCAGGCTGCTGTCTGCAGCCTGTGATTGCTGTTCTGAGGAAATGGGCTGTATGCAGGAGAGTTAGTCACAGTGCTCTGAATTGGGTGGAGGAGCTTTGCAAAACTGTCTCACTCTTAGAAGCATTACCAGGACCAGATTGGCCAAAATGTCATCAAAGTGTTTCCCTCAAGTGCCTCCTGCCTTGGACAGTTTCTTATTGAAGTGGTAAAAATTCCTTGTAGGAAAATGACAAATGTTTAGAAACAGTTTCAGTCTCCTTCCATCAGCTTACTAATTTGCCTGTGACCTCACTCCTTTTGTAAAAGCAGATGTGAGAGTTCCAAGATTTTAATCTTACTCTCTAACACCATTGTCCTGTGCTTCCAAAGGTGGAGCAGCTTAGAGAGCTCTCCAGAAAGTCAGAAATCCTCAAAATATTTCTACTAAGATGCAGCAATGCCCATATACAAAAGTTTGCCATCATCCCTCCTTGAACAGTGAAGCCCATCACACTGCCAGGAGATAAAAGACCATCGCTGTGCAAGTCCTGGGGCACTGTGAAGCACAAGTTGTGTGCATGAGGTGGGCCAGAGAATGAGGTTCATGAGCCATGTCACCGAGTTGGTGATGAGACAGTGATGTGACACCCTCGCTCATCACACTGGCATTTTGATAGAATGAACAGCTCTTCTGCTGTCCATGTTTCCAAGGATTTTATGGGATCATTGTGAGACACCGTACAGTTAATAGACATAAGATAGGAATAAAACAATCTCAGAAGTGGATTTTTGTGACTCTCATGACAAATGAACAGACAATAACATATTAGTTTCTGTTTTCTTACTTTTCTGCACAAAGTCCAAAGCATTTCAGAAAAGAAACAAAATTAAACCAAACCAAACAGTTAAAAACAAACAGTTGAAAACAAACACTTTAAACCTATGTTCATTTTACTTTTTTTTTTTTTTTTCAAATTAACCTTGGGTAGCTTGAAATTAAACTATTAAAACATATAAAGCTACTGTCTTTTGACTTGTCACATTTTTTCAAGTTTTCTGGACTGGATAAAGGTGGCTTTGGTTGCTAGAAATACTGGGAGCATTTGGTCTGAACAAGTCTTCCTAGTTTGCTCAATATTGCTGATTCTTTCTGTCCATCTTCACCAGAAAACTGTTGCTTGCTGATAAAGGAGGAAAATAGAGCAGAAAAGAGAAATAAACTCTGGGGACTTTGGCTTCCATGTGGCCTTTAGGACTTCAGCTGGAGATGCTCATCACCTTGGCAAAGAGAGCTCACACAGAATGCTTGGGAAGAAATGGCAAGGAGGGGACAGCAGAGCCCAGGAGTTCTGTCAGGAGAAAGGTTTGTCCAAGGGACAAGGTGACGTGAGGGTGTCTCTGAAACTCTCCACTCTCCATCCCTGAGTCAATGGGTGGCAGAAGAAAGACATCTGATGGCAACAAGTTTTGGGGTGTGGGGGCACTGGGGAAGGGGAAGTCACTGAGGAGAAGCAATTTTTATTCTGTTCTGCTGACTAAAGCTCATCCATTGGTTCCCTGTGGCAGCCAAGACTGCCTACAGGGCTGGGAAGGGACAGTATTGCCTGAGTAGTTGCTCAGGAACACTGGAAGGAAACACCGATGGGAGAATGACAGGAACAGGGGTGGTGGTGAGCAGGTGTGAGCAGGATGGTGTTGGGGGAGTGTATGTGAGGACGGTATGTGAGGAGTGTATGTGCACACTGTTGCTGGACCCAGCTCTCTGCCTTCTGGCCTTGCTCTCAACAATGCCTGCAAGGACTGTGGGGGCTACACCCAGGCCCTCTTCCAGCAGGAAGGAGCTGTTAGGGGGTAGGGTGGCTTTGTGAGGATATGTGTGAAGTTGGTTTCAATAGAAAAAATATACTGAACTTTGTGCCTCCTTTCTATGGGCCAATTTAATCCATCGAGGACTCATTGAAGGAGGCAAAAACAAGATCTGATCTGCTCAAGGAATGAAGAAAGCGGAATTCCCCCTGAGCTTTACCCTGTACATTACTGACCTCCTGCTTTACCACAGCCCTCATTAAGATTCTTGTCTTAGCTCAAAGACCTGGACACAGGCAACACCTCTGCACAGACAGAGGTGTCCCTCCTTCTTGTAGGACCAGAGCTCAACTCTGCATATTTTGTCAGACAGCATTTCTTTGAACTGCTGGACTGCTGAAACTCCCTGACCCGTGAAGTGAGACGGTGACGTGGGTGACGTTGTGTAACTTGTGCCTTTGACTTGCATGAAATACCCACTGCAGTCAGGCTCCCACCAACACCTGGAGGTGCAGGCATGCCCTCACGGCATCACCAGCCAACAAGTTGGAAATTCACACCCCAAGGCTTTTTAAATGTTTTTAATTTTTTGTGGGTTTTCCCCCTTCCTTCTTTGCACTAGTGCCACACACTTCCTAGGATAGGAATTAGCAGGAGAAAAAATGATGACGGAGACAGGCAAGCAGAAACATCTGTCAGCCAAATGGTTACCCAGAACTGAAGCTCCAATTTTCAGTCCATGAATGGCACTTTTTGTCTCTGCCGGAGGGTGAATCTGGGTGAGTGCCCAGGAGCCAAACAAGAACTGAACAGAGAAAGCATCAGCACAGTCAGTAATACAGGAAAAGGCGGAATTTTTGTGGAATCTTCACTCTTTCCTGCTAGTTTCCTGCTTGCTACATGTGAGCCACAGAGACATCTTTTGTATTGCAAAGTAAAGCACAGCAGTGATTCTGAGATGACCAGACTGAGAAAAATAGCCCATGGTTAACCCACTGCCATTAACCTGACTTCAACTTTTGTTGTGATGTGCAGGAGTTTGGATTGCCAGGAGTTTGGTCAAAGTTCTCATTCTCTTTATTTTCTCATTCCTTTGGTAACAACCTGGTAGCCACTCAGCATCGGGGAGGATGGTCACACTGGAAGCCAGTGCCGTGACCAGACCTATTGATGTCACATACAGGCACCCAAGCAGCTCCACACCTGCATGAGTTTTCTTCTCATGGTAATAAGAGTTTCTATTTATTGATGTATGCTAACCTATGTCCATTTATTCAGGAAAACCTTTATCTGGAGATCTCCCAAAGTTTTTTTTTGGTGAAAGGACTAGTAAAAACCTGTCACAGAAGTTTCCTGCTGTTGAAGGACAGAAATAAAGCTGGACATTCACTAAGAAGTTTCTTTCATTTTGTTTTAGACTTGGTTTGGCAGTGAGGTGGTGTGATTTATGGTGAACACCACATCCAGCACAAGGCTGGTGTAAGCTGTGTGAGTGTGTGTTTTTATAAAGAGATTACATTTATCTCAAAACCAGAAGGCTGCTGGGGGAAACTTTCCCAGGGTCCTTACAGTACCTTGCACAGAAAGGAGGCAAAAAACCCAACATAAAACCGTACAAAAAATATCATAGTGCAGTTTTGGAATGCTTCTACTACAAAAGCTTGACTACCTAAGAATAAAACTCAGACTACATGAGTCTGCTTTTGAAAGAAATGCATGCTTTCTTTTGGAAGAAAACAGTCCATGCCCCATCTCAAGGCAACTGGCTTATGAGCAAGTGTCAGAGAGATGGGAGCCTCAGAGATAATTCACTAACCAATCCTCTGTTATCATGGCTCAAACATGATTAATTCACGTGGAACTTGTTGTAATAATATTAACCTGGTGACCTCATTTGTTATACATGTTGCTGCTGTTAGAACTGCAATACATTACCTAAAAGACACAGAGCTCACAGCCATCTGCGCTGTACCTGCTTGCGAGGTTCTCTTGATCTTCTCCTCTGCAATTGCTGCCCAGCTCTTTTCCTCTGGTAGCTGAAACTGCCAAAGGAAAATTGCTGGCAGTTTTCTCTGCTCTCTGAGAAATCCTCACTTCATTCAATTTGTCGTTATTGAGTTTTGGTATTAACACTTTTTGTCCTCTTTCCCCTCACCCTCACCAAATCTCTCCTCTTTATCCATCCTCTTAATTCTCTCACCTGACAGATACTGGGGGTCTGCTGACTTTCCTTCTGTCCACAGCATGGCTCTCATCTTGACTTGATTATTAGAAAAAGTAGGAAGGGTTAAATAAGTTTAAAACTCTCTTTTGTTTGCCAAATATATGTGGAACAATCACAGCTACTGTCTGAGGTTGCTGGGCTTGGATCTTCTGCTCAGGGTTTAGGCTAGAAATCCATTTTCAGTGCAGGAATCACTAAAATTCCCTCCATCCCGTTTGGCTCTCATACAATCAAACAAAGTTTGTGAGGTACTTGGAGTCAGATTAACACGTTTTTCTTGAGTTTGAGCACTGCTTCCAGAAGCTACCCACTTGCCTGTGCATTCCCCAATCCAGCAGGTCCAGAAGATTCCTGTAGGGATGCCCAGCACTGAAGATGACCCCGTTGTGTGGGGGCAGGCACAAGGCTGCTTGATAACTCACAAGATCCAAATGCACACCCTGTAATCCCCTACCTTGAGCTACCCTGATCACTTTGCAGGTCTGCACTATGAGGTTAACACATGGCGACTTCACAGCAGTTATAACACTTCTTTGGTGTCTGCATCATGAAATGTGTTACTAACAATCAATTTCTTTGTTCTCTGTCTTGGTTTAAAAGACAGGTGTCCACCTAAGGAAGGCAGCAGCCTCCCTTGGAATGGGAAAATGCAACTCCCCTTCCTCCAAATTTATAATTTTGAAATTAAGAGGCTTTCAGGCAGAGATATGGGGGATAGGAATAACAGTTCTTTTACTAAAATATATATAAATATATATATATATATATAACAAAACAATAATACAAAAAAAACCTGGTTTAAGCTAGCAGTCAGGGTACGACCTGGCACCC
>VYXC01001683.1:354309-368547 GCA_013397175.1 Platysteira castanea | reverse complement strand
CCCCACCTGGCCTCAGCAGTTCATGAAAATGGTAAAAGAATACTTTTTTGGGGATCCATCTTACACTATAACCTATGACATTCTCCCAAGGACATTTTGTCCCCTTCTATCAATGTACTCTGCAAACATCACTTAATGCATTTCCTCTGGCTTCATTTCATGTCGTTCTTCTTCATTTTAGCTTGTATCTGAAAGTAGTGGGATGAAACTGTGCAAAAGGACACTTAAGATTGAAACCTAGTAAGAAAAATGCCCTAACAGCAAGATTCGTAGAACCTTGGCAGCATTTCCCAGCGTGAGGGGATGGAAGCCCTGCCACTTAAATCACATTAGCCTGGGCTCAGCCTGCAGCTCAGGAATGTGTTGCAGGGAACCAACTTCTGCTAGGCTGAAGTGCCTTTCCACTCATACGAATATTCCCACCCCAGATGTGAGGCTTGGAAGAGGTGCCATGGAGTACAGGCAGCTCTTTGTAGTCTTCCAATTTGATTTTCTTCTGCCCTGACTTTTCATCAAAAGTCCCTGGAATAACTGTCAGGTAGAAACATCTAAGAAATCGTGAAATAATGTAAAAGCTTGCTGAGAACAAGTAATAATTTAGGGAAGGGCAGCAGACAAAGCAGTCCCTTGGCAGTGGCCATCTCATTGGAATAGTCTCACCCTAGCTGAGCCAGCTATATTCACTAGGAAGGTCAGGTGCTAATTAGTGCACCTGAGCTGGGAGCTGCCTGTGGCAGAGGAAGTGATCTCAGACTGGACACACAAATAATTTTAAACAGCGAGTAAATAAAGAATGTCAGACAGAAAACTTGCAGAGGTTGAAGTGTATTGGATCAGTTACTGACAACGAGCAATTTCTGCTGCGCTCAAAAGAAGAAAATGGGCTGTTTAAAAGATTCTAATGTCCTTTAAAACACATTAAAAGTCTTTGTTCTTAAATGCTTTTCTCGTTCTCGTTAACGACCTTGAGATGTTTTTGACTACTTTACCATGGAAATGTGGACCACCCTGATTTTAGGAATAATCCACACTGATTCCTTCCTGATCCCAATACTGCTCCCATGGTATTTGTTTCTGGGCATTTGAAGAAGGTCACCCTTCAAAACCGTATTATCAGTGCACACAGCCCTGATCCCAGTCAGTTTAGTTTCCACAATCTCTGAGCATGGTACCACAATGCTACCTGTGATGCTCTCACTCTCCTTGGAGAAAAGCCTCCTCCTGCTCTCCAGGTGGCAATCCTCTGCTTGCTAAGACCCAGCACATCCACTGTATCCCATTCCTGCCTGCATCCCTACACAGCATGCAACTTCATTCACAATCTTGCTCTTTTGACCCAGAACGGCCTTCATAGTAGAACTGATTTTGTGATTATATAAGAATATAAATATTACAGTGCTTGAATTATGGTATGGCAGCTGATGGTCACTGAAAAAGAAGAAACGGAGCAGTGTTGGAAGGACCAAGTTTCCTGATGCTATGGGATGTCCCAGTTGGCAGAGCAGTGTATAAACTACATAGCTCCCAGATCACATCCCTCCAGTTTCCACTGATTCCCAGGCTGTGGCTATGCTACTGAACAAAACATTCTCAGCTTAAGAGCTTCAGCACTGGACCACTGATTGTCTATCCTACTTAATGATTAGCTCACACCCTGGCACTATTTTAGCCTTTGCTAATAATACTCCTAAATGATGCCTGAACATTGTTTGGACAATATGATATTGTCATAAAAATCAGGAACGATTGCCAATAGGCAGCATGGGTGAGCGTACAGTTTCATGCTATGCAAACACTGCTCAGAGGAACTGCAGCACAGGATGTGCTCTCTTTCATGTGCCTTGAACTGAAAAAAAACACATGAAAAATTAAGGCTTATGCTTTAGGAACACAAAGGCTCCACATGTGGATTTGAGGGCTTCGTAATGTGAACACAACCAAACCCATGCTGTTTGATTCTGGGGCTCGGGAATGGCCTGTTCTGTTCAGAGTTGTGGGCAGAGCTGGGTGCTCCCCACAGGGTGGCACTGGCTGGACCATGGCCAGCTGAGGGCACTGAGCTGTTCGGCTGACTCTGTGATCCAGGCTCCTCAGGGCACTGCTGTGCCATGCTGTGGGCTGCAGGTTAGGAGGGAAGAAGTTTTTCTGTTGGAAGAAAAACACCACTTTAAAGACAGTAATGAAAGCAGTCCCACTGTGCCACTTTAGCCTTTACCGGACCTTGTCAAACTTTGCTGCTAAAGCATTTAAATTGGGTGTACAGCTGAAATGCAGAAGGTTTTAGGGGTTTGTGTCTTTCAAGCTCTTCCTGCTGAAAAGAGCTTTCACTGCAGTGGTCCCACCAGGACCTCTCTTCTTACCGGACAGGCAGCTTGCCAGCAGTGGCACCAGGCTGGGCCACTGGTAGCAGCTGCTACCCTGGTAGCAGCTTCCATGGCTGCCATGGCTCCAGCTCCATGCTTGGCCTCTCAGGCCCCAGAGGACTCCAGCCCCTTTCAGACATGCTGTCTTCCTCAGACCCTGCAGCTCTCTGCTGCCCTGCACAAAGGAAGGGAGAGAGAGGAGAGCTGGGCACCAGCGCTGAGGCTGATGGCCAGGGCTGCTGGGCAGGTGCCCACCCAGAGTGGCAGGCACCCACCCAAAGTGGCAGGCACAGTCTAACTGGCCAAATGCTGTCAGCGTGAAGCAAACTTAAGAGAGGCTAAAGCCTGGACTTTGTGAGAAGTGAAATGCTCCCAATCTTTTTTATGTGAGCTAAAAAAATTGGGGAAGACAAATTTGTTTTCAATGTCACACTGTACATGCAGGGAAGTGTGTGTCTGTGTAAACTAAGAAAAGGTTTAAGAGACAAAGAACCCCAAATTCTCAGGTCACATGAAGTAAGAGGTATTTTTTATCATTCCCATGGGCACATGATGCAAAAGGCTAAGAACCAAGGGCTGAAAGAAAAAAGTATCTGAAATATGCATTTATTTTATTCTTCCCATGTTTTTGCAAGTGAAAAATGTTACATATGTAAAGAAACTTGAGAGCCCTCTCACTTCATCAAATAAATGAAAGAGAATGTGAGAAGGACCATGCCACACTCAGTATGCATATATACTTTTATTCATCTCCCAAAGACTGATTAAAGTGAAAAAATGTATCCCTGAGTAGAGAAACAAAATGTTTTATTTCCTAAGAAAATGACATTGCAAACCACACTTTCATCGACAAATTGCACCAGTAACAGTGTGACTTGGGAGCTGCTCAAAGGGGATGAACAACCTCTGTGTAGCTGTGAGCAGGAAAGCTTGTGGGACTCCAGGGATGGGAGCCAGAGCCCTGGAGATTTGCACAGGGAGCTCTGGGTCTGCTGCAGGAGTGAGGCACATTGGCATGGCCACACAGCTAGAGAGCAAGCACTGACATTTTGTCTGCATCGGCCTTGCCTCTCCCCACCACACGCTCATAGGAACTCCAATTCCCATTGCGATGTGCGTGTACTCTTGATGATTCAACTCAGATGTCCTTGAAGAGTAATAATGTCTCCTTTTTCGTTCCTGCTCCACTGTGGTTTGCGACTGCCATCACTCTTCCCAGCCCAGCCAAACCTACTGTCCCTGCTTTCCCTGAGGCTGGGTCCCCTTCCTCAGGATGTGAGCTGCCTGTGGGTTAGCTCAGTTCCTCGTCTCATTTCGCATCCTCTCAGGCCTGGCACAGGCCCCTTTCCTGCAGGACATTCCAGTGGTGAGTACTCACTTGCACCCTGACCAATGCCACTCCCACACACCCAGTGCTGGCTCTGTGACATGGTCTGTCACTCACCTATCCCTTTTGTTCCTCGAGTTTCCCCTGTCTCAAGGCATTAGTAGCATGAAACTCATTACAGTGCTCACCTCAGCTGGAAGCACCTGCAAAACCTGAAGGACTGTAACTGCCAGATAGCAAGGAGGAATTTTGCCTGGGTCAGGCTGAAGGATGCAAAGTCAGGCCAGTGGGGGAAAGATGATCACTGTGATCCTGTGCAGATGCACGAGGTGCTCCGTGCCCAGGAATCAGGCCCATGGCAGGTGTTTGCCATCAGCTCTGCGCACACAGTTCCCAGAAACACTTAAGTGATGGTCCCTGAGCACAGACTGTGCTTGGGGAGCAGTGCTGGGACAGGGATGGAGATGGCAGGCAGCACAGTGTGAGTTTGTTTACAGTATGGGGCTGACAAGAACCAGGTTCTTGCCATTACTGACAGTGGCAGGCCCTGCACAGTTTTCTTTTTCAACCTGGTCCCAGCAGAAAGCTGCGGCTGGCACAGTGATATCGAGGGCCACAGCAGGGCTGTCAGGAAGACAATTCCCAGGACAAGGAACTCTTGGGTCCTGCAGCTTTCTGCAGTTACTGAGCGGGACTGACCGGGGCTGACTGTGAATGAGCCTCTGGGCCCGTCAGCCGGCTCAGGCTTTATCTGCACTTTTTAAACATGGAATTTAAAAATAAAACCCGGCCCCCCGCCTGAAAGTAGTCCTTGTCCCTTTCTGACCAGCAGTCCTCTCCCTGGAGAGGCCGCAAGCCCAGGACCGCCAAGAATGTTCCCACGCAGCTTCCACGGCACCACCAGTAGCGGAAGGCGGGGCTCTGCCAGCCGCCGGCCCCGGTGGGGCGCGGGTCCCTCGAGGCGCCGGGCCCAGCCGGGCCCGGGGCTGGGGCTGGAGCTGGGCCGGGAGCGGGAAGCGGCGCGGCAGCGACACCTGACGGCCGCAGGAGACAGCGCGGGAGCGGGGGCCGCTCTGCCCCAGCGCCGGCCGGGCAGGCCACGCGCAGCTACGGGCCCTGCCCTGCGCAAGAGCCGCTCTGTGCTGGGGGACCCCGGCCCGGTCCGGTCCCGAGAGGCCGCTCTGCGAGGCCGGGGACAGCTCATTCTCCCCTGCAACTTCCGGAGACTGCGCCGCTCTCGCCAGTGTGCGGGTGACTTCGGGAGAACAGCGTCTCTCCCTCTGTGTCTCTCCCCTCTTCCTTGCACCAGTCACGCTAAATTTGACTTTGTATCTACTAAAAATTTGCATATTCTTAGGTAAAATCTTAATCTAACACATAGCTCTAATACACTTCAGAACAATTTTTAAACGACGCTTGTCTTTGGGGCCTGCCGAATTCCAGGCAGGGACTATCCCGACAGGACACTACTGGGACAGCCGTGTCCCTGCCCGAGCACAGGACCCGTGCACAGCCTGCCCATCGGGCTGGGTATTTTCCTGCTCAGAGAAGTGACCATGCCTCGCGTTACCCTGTCTGCTCCAGGTTTAAAATTCAACATTCACCATTCGCATTTGCTCAGCCTTTGACAGGAAGCCGTGAGAAGGGCTGTGTCCCTGCCAGGCCTTCTGATCAGGCAGATGGATGGCCTGACTCCTTGCCTGTGGGCATTTCAGCAGATAATCAGTGCTCTGACACTAACACCTCATTCAGGCCATGTGCTCTGATGGGCAGTTTCTTGGTGCCAAGTGTAAGGTCACTGTCTGGATAAGGCTGGGGTGCTGCTTAAAATAGACTTTATGTGCCTTGCTGGATTTGCGCAATGTGCCATAAGCTGCTTTGGAAAAAGACATTTGTGTATACATTTGAACTTTTCAGTACGAGCGTTTTTAAAGCTCATTAACATCCTGGGATAAGATTAAGCCATCAGGGTCAATAAAACCTCTTTCCTTCCTTGTATTTCCATGCTCTTGCCTGAAGGGATCTCTGACTCATACCTGACTGAGTAAAGGATATGAAGCAACTCAGCTGCTTTGGGAAGGGGGAGATATCCCCAGTTGCTACATGCTGGCCTTTCAGCCTGCATCGTTACTCTAGGCTGTGTCACATGAGGCACTGCAGAGGGAAGAGGTGTGCTGATGGAGTTTCACTGGACTGGAATACACCTTGGAATGTCTCAACAGCTCCAATACAGGAGGGAAGATGTGATGGAAATAGATA
Source organism: Platysteira castanea (assembly GCA_013397175.1). Classification (NCBI taxonomy): domain Eukaryota; kingdom Metazoa; phylum Chordata; class Aves; order Passeriformes; genus Platysteira; species Platysteira castanea. The sequence goes on along the minus strand of VYXC01001683.1, from coordinate 362,598 downwards.
ATGGGTGTTGGGGAGATTCTGGTTTGTTTGGTGTGTCTGTCCCAGTTCAGCTATAGTGTGAAGGCATACGACTTAATGAATAATCTCTTAGGAGTTCAAAAGAAAAGAAAAGGCTGCCCAAGTTATGAGGGCTATGGTCTTCTTTGAGAGTACAGTTTTCCTCCTGGGAAGGGTGAGAAGCCTTGCAACGGTCAAGGCAATGCTTATGTAAACCAAGGCTCCCACTTTTGCAAACTTGCTGGCAGTTGTACCAACCCACACAATTCTGGTTTGGCTTTTCTTGTGCCACTTTGAAGAGGTCTGATGAAGCAGGTGATCCTGCTGTGACAGATGTTTTGTTACAATGTCTGTGAACATCTTCTCTGTCCCAAACAGGGAGGTTTGATGTAATGGTTACAGGGTGGCCTAGCAGCATGATACCTCATATACTGAGAGACAGAGGTGTGTTGTACAGAAAACCCCTTTTTCTCTTATGGTGCTCTTGGAGAAGCACTTCATTGCCACAGAAAAGGGTGGCTGATGTAAACCCAACTGTCACTGTTGAGCAACACAGCAGGCGAGCTGTGAGCTGGAGCCCCGCGGTCATGTACTTCCCTTTGACAGTGACTCTGCAAGCAGAGGCAGTGGTGTTGAAATGCCCTCTGTGTTCTAAAAAGGGAGTGAGTGATAACTGCACATCTGCCTCCTCCCGGAAGCCCAAAATGAAGGGTCTGAGAGCGGTCAATGCTAGAGGGACATCTCTGTGGCACTGCAGGAGTTGCCTGTGGAGTGCAGGACTGATAAACACATCCACTTGGTATTTAGGTGTTCCTGGTATGTTGGTCCCATGCTGTTTCTGCAGTCATTTCTGAGACTTAACCGAAGAGCAGAACATCTGCTTAGGATCAGACTAGGGGCTGGCTGACCCAGCACCCTATCACTTGGGGTTCACCAGCAGCAGATGCCAAAGGAAGAATGGAAGAACTGGTCAACTGGTATCTCTCTAATTGCAGTCACAGTTTCCAGTTATCTGTGACTTAGGAGCCTTTAGAAGTGGTATCTCCAAACATGAAAGGCCTGATGTGGTTTTCTTTCCTGACTGCCAATTGCTTTTGCCAGTACTGGCTCCTTGAGCAATGAGAGGGCAGTGTGAGAGCACCACGGCAAAGCTGCTTTTCCTGCTGTATTCCCATGTGGGAGAGAGCCTGGCATGGCACAGAGACTGGAGTCGCAGAGCAGGGGTGTGCGAGTTCCCCACAGGCCTTTGCCTGCTGTGCCTTGTAGCGATCAGCAGTGCTTTGTACCCAGGATATTCATTTGGTAGGATCTCCAGAAAGTGGCAGCAGAGAAACTCGGCTAATATGTGGTTTCTGAAAGTAATATGCAGAGAAAAGAAATTTAAGTTACTGCATGTTCAGTAAAAGACGGCGATGAGTGTCAGAAGGACAGTTGCTCTCTGCCTTCATTGTCTGTGGAAAAGAATTGGCACAATCCTCTCTGTGAAAATTTAAATGCTTGTTAAATATTTTTATGAAAAAAAATTATAAATGAATCTGTAGTTGTCTTTTTAGAATTCCAGGGTTGGATTCTGTTCTTAGGGATAATCGGTATGAAGTAACTGTATTGATACCAGCAGTGAATAAAGCAGCTCCATAGCTCCATAGCTCCTAATTTTTTTTAAGATCTATCAATCTTTCACACCTAGAGTAAGACTTTACTCCATGTTTACTGCAGGAAAAAAGATGGTCCTTTGAGGGAGCATATATGGGAAAATATAGCTTTATTTTTCAAAGATGTGCTGGAATTAAGGAGATAGATGGCTGCAATACAACTTTATTTTGAAGCAAAATATCTAGACAAGCAGCTGTGAACAGAGAACTGGTCTCAACTGAACAGGTATGTCAGACTTGGGGAAGAAAAAGAAGTCTGGTTTTCCTCCACTCATATAAAAATCCAGGTGTACTCATTAAAATTAAATAAGAATAAATTGAAGCTACCTGAACTTGCTTGACCTCTGGCTGGTGGTATTTTGCTGCTTCTTAAGGACTAAGTATCAACACTACTACTGCTCCCTGTATGCTATTCTTAATAGTGTATGAGGTACAGGATGTCTTTTGGGTCACTCAGTAGCTGTGACAGTTAGTGGGGTTTTCTTATCTCTCGCTGTCCATCTGAAAAACAGCTTTGAACCTTCTGGTTGGTGTCTGCTTTTTTTTTTTTTTCCCTCTCTCTCTCTCTGTCTCTGTCTCTGTCTCTGTCTCTCTTTCTCTCATTTTTTTTTTTTTCCCCTTAACCAGAGGTCTAAAATAAATGTGCCAAACACATAATCAGCCATGAACAGAAATATCGTCTGTTTGCTGGAGCCCAGCTTCTGACTCTTGTTGCTGTGCACCTGCCTGAAAAGAGGGCAGGAAGGGAGGATGGCACTGACAGCAAAACTTGGAGGTCCACGTTGTGTGTTGATTTGTTTTTCTTTTTTCTGAACAAGATAAAGAATGGAAATGGGAACAAGATGTTCACATGACTCAAGGCTCACTGGTTGGCCAGTGAGGCAGGGTTCAGCTGAGTGAATTTTGCTGACAAGACCTGGCAGTTGAGAAGTCTTGTGCCTAGAGGCAGGCTGGTGGAGAGGATGAAATGTCTCTAACCTTGCTGGTTGAAGATCCCTGCCCAGTTCCCAGATGCGAGGCTTAAAGACCAAGGTGTTGGGAGGATCTCCCAAGTGAGTTCCTCCATCATGCACAGCTTGGCCTTCGAGGAATAGTTGTGATATTTTCCTGCACCGCTGCAGGTTGTTTTAGTGCCTAGAGCTAAGCTGTCATAATCAGCCATCTTCTGGAGGGAAGGAACTATGAAAACACCCCGTCTTGCTCCCTGGAGAATCCAGCACCATGAGTGCTTCCAGAGGCACAGGGAAGTGCTGCAGTGGCAGCTCAAGGCTGCTCATGGTCTCCCCTTTCCTCCTCTCCTCGCTCACATGGTCACTGTGATCGCTCACATGAACACCCTTCTTTTCACTGTTTCCCCCATGTGCGTTCATGCTGGGCTCACACTGGGCCCCACAGCTTCTCCCAAGTAGCACCTGTAATGCTGAGAAGTGTCAAAGCTCACCCATATCTCGACAAACTGAAAAGGGTGGTGTTATAGCTGACTGCTGGAGGGGTTACTGCTGGCTTTGTTAGAGCCTGGATCATTAATACCTTGCTGCAGGGCAAGGCAGGTAAAGCTCAGGAGAAAGTCTGGTATCAGCTGGCTCTCTGAGATTTAGTCTGAAAGCTCTCCAAGAACTAAGGGTGAAGGAAAACAATTTGAACAGTTAGCCAGTGCAGGGCTAAATAATAGTATTCTTCACCTGGGAGGAGAACCTTTGGAAGAGTGGTTTGGTATTTTTGAATTTGATGTATGAATAATTTGTCCCTTCATACGGTGGCTTCAAAACTGATGGACTTAATTCTGGATGCTGCTGGATGGCAGAACTGGATTGACTGAGCAAACTGAAATGGAAGACGGTCACTGATGACTGGAATTGGGCCTGACTTGGTCACACACAGCTTTAATTCCTTCATCAAAAGACTGCATTGGCTTTGAAAATATTTGTGTGAGGAGCCATCCCAGTGTAAAATCTCCTGGCGTGCTGTGAAGGCATGCTGACCAAGGGCCAGATTCTGCAGTCAACTGGCCTAGGCTAAGTCAGTTTGAATCATAGAAACATAGAAAGTTAAGGGTTGGAAGGAACCTTAAAGATCATCTAGTCCCAACTCCCCCTGCTATGAGCACGGACACACCTTCCACTAGACCAGGTTGCTCAAGGCCTTATCCAACCTGGCCTTGAACTGTGACAGGGTTGGAGCTTTCACAGCTTCCCTGGGGAATCCATTCCAGTTATCTCACCACCCTCCCAGTAAATAATTTCTTCCTAATATCCAGCCTGAATTTCCTCTCTTTCAATTTGCACCCATTACTCCTTGTTCTGTCACTACAGTTCCTGATGAAGAGCCCCTCTCCAGCTTCCCTGTAGGCATTTCAGATACTGAAAGGTTGCTATAAGGTCTCCATGCACCCTTCTCCAGGCTGAACAGCCTCAACTCTTTTCCCTGTCTTCATAGGGGAGATGCTCCAGTCCTCTTAACAACTTTGTGGATCTGCTCTGGACTTGGTCCAAGAGTTCCATGTCTTTTTTTGTTTCATGCCTGCATGGACTGATCTGCACACAGCAGCATCGGTATTAAATGAGTCCCAGTTTTTCTGTGTCCAGCACAAACCTGCTAATCCTTCATGTCCTACTTTATGGCAGGTAAAAAGTACAAGAATTTCAGACTATAGTGTGAGAGAATTTGCTGCACACTGATCAAATGGATACACTTTTTTTCAAGGGGTTTTCCACAAAAATTTGGGGAGCAGTATGCAGAAGCCTCTGAGACATTATTTGATGGCAGTCGGTGACCCTCACAGCTTCTCTACCTCCGTTCTTCCTCTTCCCAGAGCAAGCTACAGAGCTGTGTGCACTGCAAGTGTACTGAAAACACTCACTTTCATTGGGAAATGCTGAGTGCGATTTCAAGGCTGTTGCACAGAGTAGGGAAGTGTGGTGACATTTGCAAAGTATAGTGGAAATCAGCTTCTCTGAGAGCCTTTCACCTTGGACATTACTATGGGCCCACAGGACTGGGCCGGGGTTGGGTGCAGGCAAAGCAGAGTGTCCTGGCTGGGGGAGGGTGCTTGATCTCCCACTGCCCCAGCTGAGTCTCAGGTTTCTGATGGCATGTTGTCTAGAAAGCCTTCATGGACTGAAGCTCATGCTAGCTTGCATAAAAAACAACACAGACTACATGAACAGACACACTTCTTTTCCCCAGTTAAAACCAAAGTAAAAACAGAACAAAACCACCCAGTCCTGTCCATTCCTCTTTTACTCTATATTTTAAAACACAGGCAAATGAAAGAGGAACTGGACAGTAACTGCATTCCTAATTTTCTAACTCTTCCTTGGGCACAGGGGATGGGTTTGACTGTTAGCAGGATGGCTGGTCTTACTATGTCTGCACACAGCCTCAGGAGTACCTTGTGGGTGCTCCCAGGGGGTCAGTTACTTGAAGGCATCAGTAAGTGCTTTTCAGATTAGGGGTTTGGTCAGAGCTGCAGAAACATAAAGTCTGTGGTTGCAGTCCTGGCATGCTGATAATGCAACTGAAAGCTGCTGGACTAGGGCAGGCCCCAGCAACCAGCACTGGAGGGTGTCTGTGGGGTTTGGTTGCAGAGCCAGACAGCAGCGGGGAGGCAAAACTGGAAAGGAAGGGCAGCAGCTCAATGCTGGGAGTGGGAAATCCGACAGGAGGGATGTCCCTCAAGTGTCCATCACACCGTCAGGGCTAGCTGATGGCAAATACGCTTGGGATAGTGCAGACACAGAGCAATATATTTTTAATGAATTCTGGCCTTACCATACCAGCCTACAGAGATGAGGAATGTCTCTAAAATTCCTGGGTTTGCTTGAAGTTGTTTTGCTCTTGCATGACCAGCTGTGCTGCTGGCCTGGGCAAATGCAGCCTGCTGGTCTCTGTTCCCACAGCTGTGCTGGCCAGTTTGGGTCCTGGCCAGGCTGGATGAAAACAGCACTGATGCTGGGTGCTACCTGAGAGTGCCTCATACTGAGGGCTGTACTGGGAGGGGACAGGAGAGGAGAAACTGCGGGACTTGCTTTGGTTACAACTCTAAACTAAACACTGGTGTTTACTTTTCTGCTCAGGCACTGTGGATGCTCCAGAGACAAGGACCTCAGCGGACACCAGAGGGTGTGTGGAGGGACTGGCAGGAGCACAGAAGCAGGGCCAGCTCCTTGGTTGCGTGCTGCAACTGGGAAAGCAAAGACTGTCTGCTCACATGAGTGTGAGGGAGCAGAGGAATTGAGGCATGGCTGTGAATTCAAAAGCGAAGTGAGCCTTGCAGGGGAGCTTTTGGAGCAAAACCTCCCGCAGTGGCTGAAGCATCAGCGCACCCCTGAGAACAGAACCCTGCTTCCCTGCTTCTCACTCAGAACTCCTCTCAGGGTAAGAGACCCACCACTTTGTGTACAGCACAGGCATGAGCCTGTCTCCTGAACCAGAGCCCTTCTGGCTGTTTGTGCCTTCACAGCCCACTGCATGGCTCCTCAGCAGCCAGGGCAGCAGAGCCTGACCACTGTGAGATGGATGGCCTGAGGTGGCTGAACTTGGGACAGTCAGTGTGGCTGCTCACAGCTTCCCCGGCGCCCTCCCCTGTGCTGCCTGTGGCTGGGTTGGCCGCAGGCCCCGCGTGCCCGGCCCGCTGAGGCATCCTGGCTGCACTGGGCAGAGGCTGAGGCACTCGGCCTCACCCGGCTCGTGAGCCTCATGCTGCATGGCAGGATGGGGAGAGCTGCTTTCACAACCTGGATGTGTTGTCACTCACATCCAGACATTTCCTGTTATCTAACCTCAGCCTTATCTTCCCCATTCGCAGCTTCCTCTTGAAGGAGGAGCAGCCCCTTCAAAACCGAGCTGTGTGCCCGGGCTGTGCCCCCACCACGCTCCTGCACGACCCCCGCTGCCGCCCCGCGCTGCCGGTGCCTGCGGCGGGCCAGGATGGCCCAGCTATGGTAGGTTCCAGGTCCCTGTCCTGCCCGCGGAAGGGGTGGCTGGGGACAGGGGAGGATCTGTCCTTTGGGGTTCATCTACTGTTTCTCCCTTGGGAGGTCCCAAAGGACCACGAGTGTTGGGACACCAAAACCCGCGGGGTGTCCATGTTCCTGGCAATGAAGAAAGCTGTTGTCCCACGCTGTGATACATCTCGAGTTTCGGAGGGTCTTCATCTTGGTCAGGTTTGGGCTGCCTCCCTTTGGTGATGGGGCTGTGTCTGCCTAAGCCAGAGGGGCTTTTTGGTGCCTCCAGTCAGGGATGAGGTAGCGTTTGGCCGCGTGTGCTTGGGGAGGGCAGGCTCAGGGATGGGATGCCACTAGTGCCTGCCAGGGAGCACTGTGTTCTGGACCATGGCTCCTTGATGAGGATGAATTATGATTAGAAGTGATATGTAGCCCTACTCGGCACCAGGGTGCATGTGTGCGTGCTCCTTCAGCTCTCTCTCACACACATGCTGCCTGTGAGCTGCTGGCAGTGAGAGATTTTGATCTAAATTAGTCATAGATGAGGCAGCGCACAATGAACAAGGGAGGGTGTGGGATGGAGGAGGGTATAACCAGGGAGAGACCCTGTCCCAGCCGTGTGAAAGTGTGCTCTTCATCTCCATTTCTCACTGTCCCTGTGGTTTCAGCACAGCAGATAAAAGTTTACTGCACACCTCTCTTCCCCTCTTTAGCATCTGGGGCATGACCAGCCATGGGGACAGAGTCCAGTGTGCAGGGACGGGCCCTGTGGGGCTCCGGGGACTGCAGGGACTACGGGAGCATGTGAGGCTGGTGACCTCCAGGTAACGGAGTGCTTATCAGGCCCTTTATGGGGGCTCTGGAGTGAGCCAGTGTTTGTCCAGCAAAGCTCCCTGCAGTGTCCACTGCAGGGCTGGGGGCACAGGAAGGTCCTATACAAAGCAGGATAGCATCCAGTGGAAGCCTGCAATGAGCAAAGCCTTGCTTTACTCTGTTATGATGAAGGCTTCCAGCTCCGAGGAGAAACACAGCCCAGGGTTTCAGCTGGCCAGGGGTTCAGTGGACCCTGTTGCCACAGATCTGTGGGGACTTGCTTTCAAGGCAGGCTGTGATTTGTGTTTCACCAAGTGGAGAAGAGAGATGACCTTGATTCCAGTTAAAATCCTGCATAATAAATGCTTGCCTTGAAATGGCTGCAGCCTGCATCCTAGGGCTCTGCTAGTCAGCATCTGAAAACTACACAGCCACACTTTGATGCGTGCTGTTATTAGGTTTAGAGTCGAATTTATCCAATAATTTAACTTTTCATTTCTTTTCATTACCAGTTGCAGAACAGTCTGACAGCCCTGTAAAAACACCTGAGCAATGATGTGCAGCCTGGAGGGGACTTTTTGTAACTTTGGTAAGGGACTGACTCAAGAATGCAGGAAGAAAAATTCTTTCTGTTTTGCCTTCAGAGTATGCAGTAGATTGCTCTGGTTTATAACACTGAGCTTTTGCTTGGAAATACCCACTTTAGCTTGAAACCAGCAACTGTGACAATCACAAATCCATTCACATCAGATATGATCTCTACGGGTAGAGTTGCAAGTTCCATTCCCATCTGCTGATAGAATTATCTCCATTGTGTCCCCACCCCTTATCTATCCCTCACAGGAACATTTTAAGTGGCTGTTTTTCCCCTCAGAAAGCCA
>VYXC01001683.1:305941-345061 GCA_013397175.1 Platysteira castanea | reverse complement strand
CGCCCAGCGCGGCCGCCGGCCCGTACAGCAGCGGGGACGGAGCGACCCGCGGCGAACCTGCGGGGGGACAGCGCTGTCACTGCGGCCGGGGGCGCGGGGGCCGGCCCCGCCGCACAGCCGGCAGGCCCCGCTGCTTTAGACGGCCTTTAAATCCTAACCGAAGGCGGGGCCGAGGCCGCTTGGGAGTACAGCCGCTTCCCAGCAGTAACTTCCCGGCAGTGACTGCCGGGATGGTTCGGTTTGGAAAGGATCTTAGAGCCCACCTCGTTCCACGCCCTGCTATGGGCAGGGACACCTTCCACCAACCAGGTTGCTCCAAGCCCCGTCCAACCTGGCCTTAAACGCTTCTAGGGATGGGGCATCCCTGGGTGGAAAGAAACAGCAAACTTCAGGCTGCAAACGCCCACGCCAACAGGCGTGGGGGCGGGAACCAGGAGCGCAGTCCTGCCTGGATGTTGCCTGGTATTTGGCATGCCAGGGATTGTTCCCTGCAGCCATGTCTGCCACAAGAACAGCAGCAAGACGTGGAGCTGGTCTGGGATGGTGTTTGCCACCCTGCCCTTGCCAAGGCAAATCTGGTGTTTTCCAGCATGAGACTCCACTCACCTGTGTCTGTGAAAGGCCCCACTGGAGCAGTATCCATCCTGGAGACCAACATCGTTGGGATCAGATCTGTCAGTGGAGAATGGTGGATGCATTGCAGCCCCACTGGGATCTGCACTGGGCATCGGGAAAATGGTGTCTGCTCTGCCAGCGCTGGATTCACCTATTATCCTGTGTTTCTTGCCAGCAGGCCTTGGGCAACATTTGGCACTCATGTCCCCCTCCATGACCACTGCCCCAAGGGTTCCTGGCAGCCCTGGCTGATCTGGTGCATCATGCCTGACTGCAGTGGGGCTTGGGAATGCTTTGGCTTTGTCCTGCTGGCACTTCCCTAGATTTCCAGAGGACTCTTTCACTCCCTCTCCCCTGTGGTGACTCCCTGGCTGGCCTGGGGGGCTTTGCCATCAACAGCTGCACCATAAACTCCCTGAGGTGTGGAGGCCTGTGCCAGGTCTCTTGCTCCAGGAGACCTCCCACTGAAGCTTTGCAAACTCAACAGTTCTGGTCCCAGAGGGACATAGAGGACATTTTCTTGCCCCCTCCCATCATCAGGCACATTCTCAAGCAGGGTGGGTGCCAGCCTCTGGTGTTGCCTCTCTGGTTAACTATCAAGACAAAATTCATATACATCATAGGTGTCTGATCTTGCTATGGAAGAGCAAACTCCCTGCTTTCGTCTTCTCCTGCAACAGAGATGATAACCCTGGCCTGGGCACTCACCTGTCAGTGTGAGCTCCATGTCACCCCTCTCACCCTGACCTGTGGTTGAGTGGTGTCCCCCTGTGGTTCCCACATTCCTCCGCAGGGCCGCTGTTGTTGTGGGCAGATCTGCAAGGTGAAGGGGAGGGAGAGGCTTACGCAGGGGTTTGACCATGTTGGTGATGCTGCTGTGGTACAGAATTCTCCCCAGGAGGGATAGGCGCAGGAGGAAGCAGCCCACACCCAGCTGACAGGAGGGGGATGCTGTGCCAGCCGCGTTAGCCAAGGTCTGCAGCACTGAGCCCTGTTCCTGTGCTGTTCCCTCCAGTGTGCGACTGCTGTGAAAAGCACCGCTGGCCTTCAGCCAAAGCTTCGTGCCCTGGGAGCTCAGCGGTCTCTGCCTCTTTCACAGGCCGCTGTGTGGTACCTGTGCTTGGCTCTGCCTTCAGGGACTTCACAGCTCTGCTGATCAAGTAACCAGCCAAGGAGAGCTGCAAGTTTTCCACCAGGCACCCAGCATGGAATCATTTAGATTGAAAAAGGCCTCTGAGGCCATTGAGTCCAGCGTGTCACACATCACCCTGCAGAGCCTGGAGGTGTCAGAGCCTGGTGTGTGTGAAGCACAGCGTGTCTCCCAGAGACACGCAGCTGGTCATGGGAGCAAAGGCCAGTTTGCTCTGTTCCCCCAAGGCATAACCACTCATTTGTTCCTTGTTCTCCAAATAAAGCCCTGGCTCCTGGTCTAAACTTGCTGAGCTGCAGTGGGCAGCATTACAGAGCCAGGGAGAACTTAAAAAACCCACAGAGGAATAAACAAATGTTTGAAGTAGAAACCTTCTTTTGCCTCAGAAAAGAGCAGTTCCTCAAAGAGGAGGAAATTGAATACAGGAAATACAGAAGGACACTGACTGGAGCCAGCGGGGAGGAGCGTGTCAGAGCGCTGAAGGCGTTTGGCATTTCCTTCTTCCCGGGCAGGGAAGTAGGATGCTGTTCCTCGGCACTGCAGAAGGATGTTCTCTTCCGAGCTGTGGCTGTGGGCACTCACCTGTCACCATCAGCTGCACAGCATCGCTGCGCTGCACGGCTCCGGCCCCAGCCCTGTTCTCTGCCTCGCAGAAGTACGTCCCGCTGTCAGAGGGCCGCAGGCTGTGCCACACCAGCTCAGCCCCACTGGTCAGGAGCACGGCTTTCCCCTCCGGGGCGCTCCGGAACCAGCGGTAGCTGATGGGAGGGGACCCGCTGGCCTCGCAGGTCAGGTTGGTGCTGGCTCCGGCCGGGACCGTCAGCCCCGGCTCTGCGGCTCTGATGATGGGCTTGGTGGCTGCCACTGGAAGACAAAGCAGAGGGGCCCAGGTCACAGAGCCCTGGCTGTGGCGGGGATGGTCCCCCTGCCACAGCAGTTCTCACTCTTGCTGTCGGTGCCTTCTCGGGAGGAAGCAGCTCAGCTCTCACATCACCTCCCTGCACAGGATGAGTTCATGTCATCTGTGTGTTACACCAGGTTACACCACTGTGATGCCACCCTATCACAAAGTCCTGCTCTCTGGGGTGGTGGCCCCCTTGCAGAAAGACTAGCACACATTATTTCTGGCACACACTGAGGATGCTTGGAAAGGGGAGAAGGGAGACTCATCTCACACAACTCCTACTTGCTACAAGAACCACAGAGACGTTGGCTGCTTGCACAGAACCAGATCTGGATGTTATCTCAAACATCATGGGTTCAACTGGTTCACCAGTATATCCAGCTTGAGGTGTACGCTAACTGGCTCCCTTCCCCAGTTCATTCGTAGACCTCCACCTGTTGAGAAGGTTAACATAGCAAGGAAGGCAGATGCTTCGACCCCCAACCTGGATGGGCCAGACAATGTGATGTGAAAGACTATTCCCACCAGCACTGGCCCCCCTACCTTCTTTTGGTTTAACCTGGCTGTACGAGAGCAGGGCTTTGCTGCTGGATTTACCTTTGACAACTTTAACTGTAGTGGTCACCTCTCTTGTTATCAAGCTGTTATCTGTAGACCTCCAGATGACTTGACAGGTGTAGTGTCCACTGTCAGGCATTTCAAGGTTCTCAATGAGGAGTGAGGCATTCCCTGGGCTCTGCTTTGGGACGCTGACTCGGCCTCGGAATTTAGACAGCAAGATATGGTCACCAGAATCATCCCTCCGGAAGATGGTAGAGATGCTGGAGTCCCGCTCCACACTCCAGCTAAGCGTTTGCTGTGTGAAACCTTCTGAAGGCACATAGGTACATGGTAGAGTGGTGGATCCCATCCATGTGCCCGTGACCTGGTGGACACCAGACAGATCCAGGAGGGCTGCAGGGAACAATAGTGGAAGGGAAGAAATCAGAATGCAGCAGAAGAAGGAAGCATCCTCCAGATAGATGGGACTCACCAGGCAGCAGATGCCAGCATGCGTCCAGGCCTCAGATGTGCTGTAGACCACAACCACTAAGCCAGACCACATCAAGCATGGGGAAGTAAACAGCTGCCTTGACCTCATGTCTACTTTTATTGTGTCCCTCTCTGGGCACTTGCCAGTTCTTAATTCTTTCTCAGTAGAGAGAGGCTCCTTGTGGGCAGGAGCATTTAGGGATACTCCCTGCAGTACTGGATCTGGAATAGGAATGGTGGACCAAAGCCAATCCTTTTGCTTTAGCCTTGGAAAACTTCAGACCTGACCCAGATCAGCACTCTGCCAAGCATTCAGGTATGCAGAGGAGAAGAGTGGTCAGATTTTCTCTACACATTCTCCCAATTTCTCCAGCTGTCTGCCCATGGATCCCACAGCTCCTCTGGGAAGTGCCTCTTGTGAGTAGCAAATCACCTGAATTTCGTTAGACTTGGCTCACCTCTCCCCATACCCCTTATTCTTCTCCCCTTTCCCCTCCCTGGAAAGACACTGGTTATATTCAGCAGCTTTAACTCACAAGAAGTTGCTTGAGAGGCAGATTGCAGAAACGTGCAAAGCTGTTATTTTATGATGAAATGGGGAATATATTTCAACCCATTTTTCTAAATGTCAGGAGCAACCTTGTGCTTCTGTATACAACTTGTAAGAGAACTTTTCTCCTGTTTCCCAAAACTTTCCTCTGCTGCTGCCAGTGTCATACATGCCCTGGAAGTGTATATTCAGTCAGGGACATAGGAACTGAAGCCAAGGTTCCAGTCTCAGCTTTCCTGATGCAACCAGAGAGTCACTAGATAGGACAGACCAAGGAGAATCAAATGTGCCGGCACCTGGTCTCCTAATTACAGCTCCTCTTCTTCCCAGGGCTGTGCTAACGGGACAGTGAGGATGTATTATTGAATTCCGGGAGAATGCATATTCCAGCTTCACCAAGACTGTTTTGAGAGCTGGCACACTGTCAGCGCCAGATTAAAGAGATGGGACTGTCGCGGCTAAAAGCGATTTATTACTTGAGAAATAATAAATCAGATAAGGCATCAGTCTCAGAGGTCATGGATTTAGAGTAGTAAGTCATCCATAGCTGAGAAGATAGTCACGAGTTTTCAGGTTACATGGCAATATATAATTTTCTAGCCCAATGGACAGTTAACACGAAGGTTTTTTTTTACTTTATAATGTATCACCTTTAGCACTTTGTACTGCATTGCATCTGTCTTTCATCCAATAGCTTGTCAACGCACGTACACCATATACTTCTATTATAACATCTAACTTCTTAACCTAAACTATAAAATCACATTACTATACTTAAAAATTCCTCCACCACATTACCTAATACAGTTTCTTACTAACTTACTTATAACTAGAGAAACATAGGTTTATAGTTTCTCTACTTAATGTCTGTGGACTTTTAGCATTACATCAACCCAAGCTCTTTCCAGGGCTGTAAATCAAACTTATTAGTGTCTGTGGAAGTTTCTACTTTTCTGTTTCCCACAGCACACCAGAATGGGTCCTTGCCAAGAGTCCCAAAAAACTGTATTCTGTTCTTGCCTTGGGGCAGGGAAGCTGACTTGCCTGATACTGCCCCATTTGCTGCACTCTTGTTAAAGCACCTTGTTGTATCTGATACCAAAGGAGACTCGCATAAATTCTCAGGCTCTGTGGTTAATGCAATAAGCTAAAGACTTTCAGCACCTGTCAATTTAAAAAAAAAGGATGCTATAATTGAAAAGCTTTTCCCTACCCTCTTAGTACTCTGATTTTTGTTCTTATACACTGAAGCATCTACTCACCGTTGCAGCTGATGAAAGTCATCACAAGCACCACTATCCGCCCAACTTCTCCCATTCTCTGAGAACTGCAGGTCTGTCCTTCTTTCCCCAGAAGACCCCCACCCTCCCAGGACCAGACTGCAAGTGAAGAACACTTCCCTTTATTCTGTCCTTTGTCATCTAGGATCCTCTTTCTGAAACATCACGAGTCCATTTCACTGCTGAGTTAGGTGAAGGGTGAAGGAAGGGGAAAGGCTGTATGGATCTTTCCAGTCCCATTCCCTGTCCCATCCACTTCTCTTGATGCAGCCCAGGACCCAGCTGCCTGTCTGAGCTGCAAGTGCCCATTGCCAGGTCGAGCATCCCAGACTCTCTCAGCACACATTTCTGCTGCAATAGTCCAGTTCATGGGCAACAGTCATCATGTTTCATGCTCTGAAAGCACACACTGTGTTTGCCAAGGAGGTGACTTATGACTGGCAGCCACGGGACATTCTGAGTGTGCTCTGTAGAGTATCTTTAAAAGTACTTCTAAGAGTTATCTAGCTGTGATGCACAGGATTGATCTGTGCTTACTAATTATTACCAAAAGGAGAAGGACTTATGGAAAGGTAAGAAACATGTATAAAAGCAAATCTACTGACCTAGTGAATTCTGTTGCAGGCGTTTAATGAGGCAGTAGAGCAGCTTTTTGGGATTTGTTCAATAGCCATGCCTTAGCATGTGGTTCTAACAGCTGCGCCAGGAAAACAGTATCTTTGAGCAGGAGGCAGATGTGTCTGAGGGACAGGGAGCTATTTTCTGCTGGAGCTGGGAGAGAAAGGTAAATGGGATGGTTTTGCCACAGCCTCATCCCATCACAACAAATACCTGTCTGCTTGGGCTGAACCATTCACCTCGCAGCTGAATCCATCTCTGGAAGTGCTGCTCCATGTCAGTGACAGCTTATTCCCTCTCTGCTAGGGTAATGAGAGCCTGAGATTATCTTCATTTTCCCAAGGTCAGTAAGCTGATGAGAACTGTGTGGATCTCATTTCAGCCCCAGGCAGAGGCATGCCCACCTGTGGGGCCCTTGCTGTCTGTGATTGTGGCTGAGCCCTGCTGATTGCTGTGGTGGAACTTGCCTGGAGCAAAAAAAAGCTAAATGTCGTGTTGCAAGACCTGGTGCAACAAATTCATCCAGGGCTCCAGGCTGAGAGCCACCACCAGCTGCCATCCTGCTGAGGATGACGATGGGGGCAGCAGCACCTGTTCTGGAAAACGTGTCTGTGTAAGACATTAAAACTTGGTTTTTGCTGACTTTTCTTCTTGACATCTTTGCTGCAGCTACCAGTGGGGTACCAGTGCACATGGCCTGTATCCATCTGCCCTTGCTGCCCCTGAGAAGCTTTTAGCAATATTTGAGTCCTGCCTAAAAGCAAGCAAGCAAACAAAAAAGCACGTGTTAAAATTGCTAGCTATGTTACTCTAAGAGGGAAATGTGTCCATTTTCAAAGAAATTATTAAAACCCAACCTTTTCCACACCCTGGTCCATGACTGGCAGTAGAACCTTGTCCCAAACAAACAGTCTCCTACACAAAACAGTTTAAGAGAATCTGGATTTTGGGGAACATGCCCTGGAAGAAGTTGAAAACCCAAATTAAAACTGCTGATAGGATTATTTTTTGAACCGGACATGCAAGACTTCCTGAGGCTCTAGTTAAACGGGATTTTAAAAAAATGACTATTTAACTAAAGCAGACATGAAGAACTGTAGTTCCCCAAATGTGATGTACATGACATCTTTCTCTCCCTGGACACGGACGTAGCTCCCTGAGTCACACAGTCAGCCCATTTCATCCTTACTGAAGAGACTCCTCACAGTTTTGAATCTGAACACAAGAAGAAAAGGTCTTCAGTGTCTCAGACATGATGGCTACCCACCTAGTTTATCAAAATGCAGTATTTTATTCTGGTATCTCTGCTCTGGGTTGAACTTGCTGCTCTCTCCCACGCAGTGCTGTGGGTAAGGCACCTGCAGCCCGTCCCCTCCGGTACCCTCCTTCCTTCCACACACAGGACAGGACACTCTCTCAAGCATCATTTCTTCAAGTACCACAGCTCAGGCACTCTTTGTTCTGCAGTTTCTGCTACTCATCTTGGGCTAACTGGAGGTGATACAGTAAAGTCCCCATGTCCCCAAACCTGAGCACGGATGATCCCTCAGACCCTGTTCATAGGGACCAGCTCTTTTGAACCTGCATCATACTTCTGTGTTCTGACAAAGTCTGCCAGTGGCCAGAGAAGTTTGCTACCGTTTTCCTGGTAATAAAATAAGATCCTTAGTGTTCAAGGAGATGAAATTGAGAACCCAACTATGAGCAAATCACCCAAAAGTGGATAACTTAAGAAGAAAGGTCTCATAGTGCTCTTTTTGAACCATATGCACTCAAAAAAGAAGCAATCTTTACTTGAGGCTTCCTTGTTTGGTCCAGCACAGCTAACTCACAGATCTGACTCAACAGACTGTATTTACTGAGTACTTTTTGGAGGTTTTGTTTTACCAAACCCACAGAGGTTGATTATGTGATTTCCCCCAGCCATTCACACCACCGTTCTGCCATATCAGATAATCATGTAGTCAGTCATCAAAACATGACCTTGTTCCACTTAAAGAAACAGAAATTAATGTAAATTAGCATTTCCCCTTAAAGCTTGTGTGACAGAAACATGATGTACAAGCGCTCTCTCTGGAAAAATTCACTTCCCTTCCCAGGAATTCTCAGGTCAATGACATTAGTTCTGGGTTTCTATTAGCTTGGCCAAATCCTTGTAAACACCTCCTGACACCAAGTTGTTGCAGTGGGGTGCCTGCAACCTTCTCTGGCAGACAGCTTTGGCCCGTGGAAAGAATCAGGAACAATAATCGTGATAGATGTTCTTTATTTTCTCACAGCCTCATGGCTGGGCCTGGCACAGACTGACTACAACTCCTCCCCAAATCATGTGAACACCCCCTTAAGTACAGGATTCTCTGGGCAGAGTTACATTCGAAAAGACCAACGAGGAACAGGATTTAGACACAACAGCATCAGGGAGCTTGGAAACCCCGTGTAACCCGACCATGCTTCCACTCCCAAGGCCCAGCCCCCCAGGGGCCACCTCCACAGAAAGTGACCCATGTTTACAATATCTTCTGAGTACTCTTTTCGTTCCTGGTGCAGCAGATGGGCTGCACACCCCCAGCCATCAGAACAATAGAGATGTCCCCTTACTTGCAGTTACCACACGCACCAGCTGCTGGTGCTCGCTGTAGTCTCATCACTGTCTGATGCTGGCTTTTTTCAGGCCACCTAGTTCCTCCTCCCAGTGCTCTGCAGAGGCTGGCTGAGCTCTGGGTTTGGTAAACAAAACTGCTGCTCTGGAGTGATCTGCTGTGACTTCAGCTCATCCTCTGGCCTGTCAGTGCACAGGGTGCACAGCAGCTGCCCTTCTGCCTACGTACACCCCATACCAAGTCAGGATCTGGACCCTGTCCAGCTGCCCCACAGTGCATACAGACACAAAACACATGGAGACTATAATTCATGGATTTATTTTAGGTTTCGTGAGCTTGCCTTACAACAGCTGTGTTTAATATCATCAGCTCCTGGTGCTGGCTGTACGGCCAGGATAACACTACTGTTTATCCACATTGGTAGGGATGCATTGCCTGTGGCTTTGCAGTGCAGCTGGAATTGAGTGATTTTGGGGCAAGCTGTGGGAGTCCTGGCAGCCATTACTCATGGGGTTTCAGCTGTGAGAGCTCAGACCACAATGTGGCTGACCACCCTGTCCCTCAGTGGGAAGCCCTTTGTCTCTGCACCTCTGCCTTCCCTCAGTGCTCCCTTCTCCTCAGGCTGGAGCTCAGGCCACATCATGACACCTCAGATGAAGTGCACTGCAGATCATTTCAGGTGGCCAGGGCCATATTCCCCCTTCAGTGGCCACAGCAGTCAGGCTGAGCTCAGATGAGTGGGCTGTGCTCCAGCACCTGCTACATTCCCTTCCCACCTCCTCTGACCTCACACATGCAGAAAACACAGACTCACACCTACTTTCTCCTCATCTGCAATAAGTTGCATGTACATATTGGCAGTTTTCTCCATGACAGCACCAGCAGCTGCCATGTATTCCTTTTTCATTCAGAAATCAAGATGTCCCCACCCTTGATTTTTAAGTACATTCTTAACAAAGAGAAGCAAAACTTTTAGCACAAGAATGTGCAGGGAGAAAGCATAAGGTCACTGATAAGTGCCTGGAAAGTGTGCCTGGTGGTTTGTGCATTCTGATGAACTTTTAAATCATTCATTCCTCTAATTTCCCATTAGACCCCTGGCTCTCAGCCTCAGGTCTGTGTTCCAGCAGCACTGTGTTCCACATTTATTTCTGTGTTGCACACAAAGAAGTACTTTTCCTCGCCCTTTGAAAGAGCTACCAGACAATTATCACTAATTTCTGCATCCTTTTCAGAGAAGCTGTAAACAAATAGCCCCTTCACCTTCTCAGCCCTGAGCCCCACGAGCACACTTTGCTTGTTTGTTTCTTTTTCTCTTTTTTCCAAGAGACTGTTTGCACAAATGTGGTATTGTACTAATAATTATTCTTTACAATCTTTCTCAGTAACTTTTCTTGCTCTGCTAAACCCAAGATGAGGCCAACATGCCTACACAAGGTAGCAAAATTCCATGGGTTTTACAGTACCACAATCCTGGTTTTTGACTGGAATACCCTTCCATTAGCACCTCACAATACCTTTGAATTCTGGTGAGTTTTGAACTGATGCTCAGAGATCCACAGATGCCGAGCTGTCCTGAGTGTGAGCAGCACAGCTGGGGGTCCATTCATCCTGTGCCTGTGTCACCAATGTCCCACTTATCCCTTGGGTCACTTCCTCTGTTTTACATCTGTCTGCATGGCTTTTAATGGGACACAGGATTGCCCTGTTCATTAGAAAAAGGTTCCTCCATAACTCTGCCTGATAGATTTACTCAGGGCAGTAGAAATGACTCATAATTTACCCTTCAGGCCTTTTAAGCTGGGAGGAAAGTACTTCCGGAGTATCTACTGAGGAGCTGTGAATGGCTTGCTGGCATTCCAAAATGAGCCAGTTTTGCAGAAATACACACACCAAAATATGTGAGGCATGTGTAAGCAATCCTACCCCAAATTTATGGAAAAGTATCTAATTTCTTTCAAATATCCATCATGCATTTAAAGAGAGAACAGAGAATGTGAGCTCAGAAAGAATGAGCCCGGTTGCAGGATCAGAACCACCCAGAGCTATGGCCAGTGTGCCTGGACCTTGCTGCAGCGCTGCGGAGGGGGATCAAGGGCAGCACAAGGACTGCACGGGACATTCCTACTTTTTGCACTGCTTCTCCTAGTGTGGCAAGCTCCTGAGTTTCTCTTGGCTTTAATCTGCTTTAATCTCTCTTATATTAAAACCTGTGCAGCATCAGGTGGGCAGGAGAAGAACCATCAATTCCCAAGCCAGCTGCATCCTGCCCTGCTCACCCACAGTGATGGGGATGCTGAGCAGCACTTGGTGCTGGCTCTCCTCCCACCAAATGAAGGCTGGAAACACTGATCCTTTTGGCCATCTAAAGCAGTAAGTTTAGTACAGTGCTCCTAATTTGAGACCTGCATGCCACAGCTTTCAAAGGGCTTTCTTGGATAGAGGTGGTGAAAGGGAATCAAGGAAAACAAAATCAAAAGTTCTATACAGGAGCCTGTAACTGAACTTCCTGATTAAGTCTGCATTTTCACTGCAGGGATTGTGAAGGGAGAGCAACCACTGCTTGTCCAACCTATCTGTCAGAGGCAAAAGTGAAAAGAAAGATATGTATTTTGTCTGGGTAAAGGTGCTCCTCAGGACTGGTATCTGCAGAGCACTGTTGGTTCTCAGGAAGTGTCCCCTACTTCATACTCAGACTCCTGGGGGTTTCCAACACAGTCAGACACATTCTTATTTACTTCTTCAGAGATTTTGTTGTCCCTGGCCTCCATCACATAGTTGTTCTCAGTGGAAGAGATGGGTTCCTCGTAGTGACCTGTGCTATCACGGCTTGAAGAAGTTGCTGCTCTCAAGTTATGGCTGAAATCAAAATGAAAGAAGAGTAGCACTCAGTAAACAAAGCATCTCCCAACCATCAGGATTTTGACCAATGTTGTGGTCTGCCTCAAACCTGTGTAAACCTGGGCCATTGGACTATGGCAATATTCTGAAAGAGAAAATTTTGTCCTTTGCTTTCTGGTGGCAGAAAACCTTGGGCATTGTAGAACCATTGCTTCCAACCCAGAGAAAGTTTCCAGGGAGAGGCAGCAAAGGGTGTGCAAGTAATGAAAGGATTACTGCCATTTCTTGCACTGGCACAATCAGATAATTGCTGAAGATAAATAAATAAATATTTAGTAAAAATATTGCAGGAAGGGTAAATTGAGAACTGAAAGCAGCCCACATCCACTGTGTGGCTTATGGTATCTAATATTTTTTAATGAAGATAAATCCTCTAAGGAGAAATGTCATCACATTTGTTCTGTTGCTCAGGGTTCAACTGTAACTTAAACTGCTGCCTTGCACACTGCTGGGGAAGCCTAGCACTGGGATGCTGGCACATCCCACTGTAATATTCAACTCAGCAGCACTTGAATTTATACCTAGAGAAGTGGTTCTCCTTGTATGTTTTGACTGGATTATCAGGCTTTTCAGTAAAACTTCCAAGGGTTACAAGTAGGTCAGGATGTGAAACCCAAGTTTGGAAATAGCTCTAATTTTCTGCCACAGCTATGATTAGAAGAAACGAATTCAGCCAGGGATGTTTTGAGGATAAATGAGAGTATAACCAGTGGTCTCTAGAAGGGGAGCTCCTTTTCTTTGCATTTGAAAAAACACTGGGAATTTAGCTTTGATAAAACACAGAGAGTTTAGCCCTGGCAATCACCTTCAGTAGCCCTCCCTGGGCTTAGGAGTTAATAAGCAGCTTTTGCTCACTTTTACAGTTCTGATGTTGCCATGAAAAAGATCTTTCTTCCCACATTCTGTGTTGCTGTGGAAAGCCCACATGCTATCCTACAATGTGCTGTTGAGCTAACTGTGAACCTCTTCAACCAGACTACTTAAGGGGCTTTTCATCATGACAGCTAATAGCAGTGCTTTTTATTTCTGCTCTGATACAGCCCCCCAGGACTCATCAATGCACCAGATAAAGGGTTTATACTCACAATTTTACATCATAGACTTGAGCTGGAAAAGAAAAATCAGAATTTGTGTCAATAATTTGCATTTACCTTCTTAAAAAAAGGTAAATCTTATCTTCCTGGTATAAGAAAATGAACTCTGAAGACAGAACAAAAATAACAGCCTTGGATACCACGTCAGGTGGGTGATGACAATTTCCCAGGATTCAGTCCAAGAAAACGAAAACAACCTAGCTGTCACACAACTGGGTCAAAATAACCGGCCCAGTGTCAAAGATGAAGTTGAGGTTAGAAACTAGAAGTTCACAGTTTCCCCAGTTTCCCTATCCATTACTAGTTCAATAAAGAACAGTTTTGAAAGTGGTTATTCCGGATTCCTTTAAAAAAGAAAAGGTAAAAGTAAGAAAAATGGCAAAAGATATCTGACAATTATTATTATTAATTGATAGTGTGGAGTCATAGGAAGGTCATTAGAGGAACAAAGGAGAAAATGAAGTCTGTGGGATCTCAAACCCCAAAGCACACCTGTGTGCCCACAGCTGAGCACAGCTGGTGAGGAGGGGGCTCCAAGGAGCATTTGGTCAGGGGGATTTCTGGTGGCAATGCAGGAGAGACAGAGGCATTCAGTGAATACATCCTGTGACTAAATACCAGAGAGGAAACAAATTTATGTGAAATAGGGAGAATTGACAGTTCTTCACAGGTTCTTGGCACTTCCCTCTGCGTGCCAGCTATGGGAACTATTGAGCAGCAACTGGTGCCAAAGGCATTTCCCAGCAGCAGGATGGGATGAATCCTCTGCCACAGACTTTAAAGGTTTGGAACTATGAGCCTGGCCGAGCAGGCGAGTCTGAGCCCTGGGATGCCTGTGAGGAGCAGTGAGAAACAACCATCCCAAGGCTCTGTGGCAGACCAAGCCACACACCTCGGGATGGGCTGCAGGGCAGGGACTGAGCTGCCCCAGAGCCAGTGCAGGGATGGGAGGGTGCGGCTCAGGAGCACCAGGGCCATCGCTGCCCCAACCCCACGGCTGGTACCTGAAAGAGCCTCCTGACTGCAAGGACTTCTCTGCCTCTTTGGATCTCCCACCATCTGTGTCAGTCCATGCATCTCATCTACTGCCTGTGTAATGCAGGTACCAGAGCTACAGCTGGTGGCTGCAAGCAGTGCTCCAGGCCCCAAAACCCATGCTGGGCATGCATAAAAAATTCAGTTTTTCCAGAACATTCTACTCACCTTCTTTGGGCTTTCTAACACAAATGATAAGAGAGATGACAAGGAAAACCACAGCACCACACGCCACAGCAATCAGGATGACCAGGTACAGGGACAAGCCAGTCCTCTGGAAATCTAAAGTGATACAACAAATGACTTTGAGACAGAGGAGCCCTCATGGGTGACAGCAGCAGCAGCTACATGACATTTACCATGTCCCTGAGGACAGCAACAGCCAGCCCTGCCTGAGCACGCAGGACTGTGTCCCTGCAGACCGTGTCCCCAGAGGCCCTTGGTCCCACAGCTCTGAGTGGGTGTTGTGTGACCCAGCACTCTGTGGACACCTCACCAAGGGACCACAGCTGTACAGACAGCATCCATATCTTAATGCTGAGGTGACAGGGGTGTGAGCTGGGCAGGATAACTGCACTGCATATCACAAAATAAAGCTTTCCATTCAAGAGTGCTGCTCAGTTCTGTTTGGAAAGCGTCTAAACCTGTCACAATGCTGCAAAGCTGGAGGATGTGTAGATCTGCTCGAGGCACATACTGAGGTTTTTCTGCTGTTCTAGCTTTGACAGTCTAAGATAAAAATGGACCAGCTGCTCAGGAATACAGCAGCAACTCTGTGTGGCATATATGTCAATTTTTTTTTCATTCCTCCATAAAAACATCCAGAGCCTTTTAAAGAGTCACCATGAATCATCTGGGTCCTTTGAGAACAGCTGTTAATGCAATTTGCAGCAAAAAAGGCAGAATACTAATTTTGAAGCTGAAGTTCCTGACTACAGAGCATCTGGTTTGGGTCCTTAATCTTCTTCTCAGCTTGGTTTTGTTCTTACTTACCACGAATTGTATCATTCTTCCCTGGATATCTCACACCACTCTCGGAAGTCGTTGCCGTTATGGGCAGATCTGGAAAACAAACATGAGTGAAAGGCTGACAGTGCATTTCCAGCCCTCATTTTAGCACCAGGAGATCTGGGATTAGAGCTGTAGGATCAGAAGAGAATGCCTCCATCCCCTTAACAAGGCAGTGAAAACAGGCAAACTGCAGAAAGGAGCACTATGTATACACTATGCTGGAGAGAGAGTACAGGTAGTGCCATGCAGTGGCTGGATGGATACTGTGTAGAGCGTATATACACACCATACTTGTATACACAAATGCCATACACACACCAGGTACGTATGTGTATTTGTATGTCTGTACACACACCTGCAGCAGTGGTGGAGCCCCATGGAGTCCAGGGGATTCCTGAGGTACTTCTGGACACCAGTTCTGTTTGTGTTTTTTCTGCAAGAACAATCAACACCTGTCAGCAACTTTCCTCAACTTCTGGTGACCGACACCAGCTTGTACAATCCCCATGTGATTGCTGGGGCACCATAGATCCAAACAAAACGTAAGCCAAACACAGAAGGTTTCCACAAGCAGACCTACTGTAGTCCAGGCCTAAATTCCCACGTCCCACAAAAACAAATGGGAAATCACAAGCCCTCCCTCAAAACTGCTGTCCCTGATCAGGTACATGTTTTCAGGTCTGAAGCAGCTTTTGCATCCCTTGTATCTGCCACTGGAGACACTAGATCTGCCTCCCCTCAACAGCTTCCATTCAGGATCAGACAACAAGCAAAAAAAGCCCTTTAGAAAAGAACCAAACCCAGAACATCCCATCCCATATGCTCTGCAACTTAGGAAATGGCATTTTCAGCAGTCCTCAGACATGTACAGTCTCTCCTACAGAGCCACAACCTATTAGCAAGCAAAGAACCATCTGTGGAATGGAAACTGGGGGAAGGAAGATCTGCTTTCAGAAACATCTGTGTTAAACACTGAGGCATATGGACTGAAAATCAATACTGTCAAGACTCTGTTCCCCAGCAATAAAACCACTGCAAAGCACTGGTATCACACTGCCCCAACACCCCATCCTTGCCATCAGCTGTCACCCCTCTCACCCTGACCTGTGGTTGAGTGGTGTCCCCCTGTGGTTCCCACATTCCTCCGCAGGGCCGCTGTTGTTGTGGGCAGATCTGCAAGGTGAAGGGGAGGGAGAGGCTTACGCAGGGGTTTGACCATGTTGGTGATGCTGCTGTGGTACAGAATTCTCCCCAGGAGGGATAGGCGCAGGAGGAAGCAGCCCACACCCAGCTGACAGGAGGGGGATGCTGTGCCAGCCGCGTTAGCCAAGGTCTGCAGCACTGAGCCCTGTTCCTGTGCTGTTCCCTCCAGTGTGCAACTGCTGTGAAAAGCACCGCTGGCCTTCAGCCAAAGCTTCGTGCCCTGGGAGCTCAGCGGTCTCTGCCTCTTTCACAGGCCGCTGTGTGGTACCTGTGCTTGGCTCTGCCTTCAGGGACTTCACAGCTCTGCTGATCAAGTAACCAGCCAAGGAGAGCTGCAAGTTTTCCACCAGGCACCCAGCATGGAATCATTTAGATTGAAAAAGGCCTCTGAGGCCATTGAGTCCAGCGTGTCACACATCACCCTGCAGAGCCTGGAGGTGTCAGAGCCTGGTGTGTGTGAAGCACAGCGTGTCTCCCAGAGACACGCAGCTGGTCATGGGAGCAAAGGCCAGTTTGCTCTGTTCCCCCAAGGCATAACCACTCATTTGTTCCTTGTTCTCCAAATAAAGCCCTGGCTCCTGGTCTAAACTTGCTGAGCTGCAGTGGGCAGCATTACAGAGCCAGGGAGAACTTAAAAAACCCACAGAGGAATAAACAAATGTTTGAAGTAGAACCCTTCTTTTGCCTCAGAAAAGAGCAGTTCCTCAAAGAGGAGGAAATTGAATACAGGAAATACAGAAGGACACTGACTGGAGCCAGCGGGGAGGAGCGTGTCAGAGCGCTGAAGGCGTTTGGCATTTCCTTCTTCCCGGGCAGGGAAGTAGGATGCTGTTCCTCGGCACTGCAGAAGGATGTTCTCTTCCGAGCTGTGGCTGTGGGCACTCACCTGTCACCATCAGCTGCACAGCATCGCTGCGCTGCACGGCTCCGGCCCCAGCCCTGTTCTCTGCCTCGCAGAAGTACGTCCCGCTGTCAGAGGGCCGCAGGCTGTGCCACACCAGCTCAGCCCCACTGGTCAGGAACACGGCTTTCCCCGCCGGGGCGCTCCGGAACCAGCGGTAGCTGATGGGAGGGGACCCGCTGGCCTCGCAGGTCAGGTTGGTGCTGGCTCCGGCCGGGACCGTCAGCCCCGGCTCTGCGGCTCTGATGATGGGCTTGGTGGCTGCCACTGGAAGACAAAGCAGAGGGGCCCAGGTCACAGAGCCCTGGCTGTGGCGGGGATGCTCCCCCTGCCACAGCAGTTCTCACTCTTGCTGTCGGTGCCTTCCCGGGAGGAAGCAGCTCAGCTCTCACATCACCTCCCTGCACAGGATGACCTCAGCTGTGTCCACACCAGCTGTGCTGCCCATGGCACTGGTGTCCTGCTCTCTGGGCTGATGATGTCTCTGTGCCTCTATAAACCCCCCACGCTGGGTAGAGGGAGGGCAAGCACATACTGATGAAATTTAGTCAAAAAACAGCCATGCCGTATCCCTGGGACTTCCCTACTGCTGCTTGCCCCTGGGAAACATTGAGCCATTGGCTACAGATAGAGCCAGGGATGAACTGGTAATCTGCCACAGGTCCTCCCCCAGCTGCAGGGTGCTGTGTCCTGGGCAGAATTTCTCCCTGTTTGCTGCTTCTTGCTGGAGGCTGACACTGATCAGCAAAATGCTTCTGCATGGGAACATGTGGTCACTTCCTATCTGCTCTTTCCAATTCCCAAAAGCCTTTCTGAGCCAAGCCTTCCCCTCCTGAGCAGCATCCTTCTTGGATTTACCTTTAACAACCTCCAATTTGGTAGTGACCTCCTTTGCTATCAGGCTGTTGTTGCCATCTCTCCAGGTGACCTGGCAAGTGTAGATTCCTCTGTCAGAGACCTCCAGGTTCAGGATGAGAAGAGACACGTTTCCTGGGGCATCCTTTGGGATGCTGACTCTGTCCCTGTACTCTGACAGGAGAACGTGGTCACCAGAGCCATCCCTCCGAAAGATGGTGCCTGAACCCTTGTCATGTACCACAGTCCAGGTGAGGGTTTGCTGCACGAGGTCCTCCACAGGGACATAGGCACAAGGCAGAGTGACAGACCCCTTCCAGACACCTCTGATCTCACTGGGGCCACTCAGATCCAGAAAAGCTGCAGGAAGAAACGAGGATGAAAATTAAGCCACAAAGCAGCCAGGGTGAAGGCAGCTCCCAAGTGCTAAAGCCATGGTAAGAGCATTGGCAAAGAGAACCCACCAGATGAGAAGCACAGGCAGTCAGTAGGGATGATGAGGGATGGGCTGCTCAGGGGTGGGTTAACCAAAAATCCATATGGCATGAGGCAGATGGGCGGGAGGTGGCTGATGGCCAGGGGCACCAACTCCTGCCACGTGTGCAGCCTGGCTCTCCTGCTCTGCCTGGAACTTTCCTGCCACCACCATCGCTGAGTTGAGCACAGGGTCAGAGTTACTGGAAAACTTAGGCCTGAGGGCAGGAGTTGGTCTAAAGTCCAAGTTGCGGCTCCCTGGTTTCAGCCACTGTCTGCTCCAGGCATCACCCTTGGGGCTTCTGAGGAGCAGCAAAGACTTCTCTCCTCCACTGCCTGTTTGTTTTTCTGAAACACACCACTCTCTCAGCCTAAGCCAAACATGAGAAGCTTAAACCATGAGGTAAAGAAGCCTAAAACTCTACATTTTCCTGTAAAAATGAGGACCATTGCCTTTGTCCAGTAGACTTCTCTCACTCTGAGGACTGAATCTAAGCTTCCACAGACATTTCTTTACCTTTTTGTGGTGGTTTACAAACCTCACTTTTCCTGGAAACACAGGCACTAATCAGACCCTTTGTGTTCCATGAAATAACTGTCACCACGTGTGTGGGATCTCTGTCCTCCGTGTCCATGGGCAGTGTTTCCACGGCCTCATGAACTGCCACACTCTGCAGCCGCTGGATCTGAGACACCTGGAGCCCCAAGCCAGCAGCACGCAGACTTGGCCTTTTTGCCAGATCTCTCTTCCCAAAACAGAGCCACCCCTGTCAAGCACGCGCAGACACCCCAGCACAGGGCAGGAGCTGCCCCGGGCAGGGGCCCGTGCCCAGACCAAACTCACCGCTGCAGTGGAGAAGGGAACTCATGAGCACAACTGCTCGCAGCAGCTTTCCCATCCTTCCCGGGGTCACGGCTGCTCCCCCTCAGCCAGACTGACCCGCTTTCCCCAAGCTGGGGTAAATCAGGAACACTTCCCTGCCTGTGCTCACTCTGTCACTGAGCG
The DNA here is from genome assembly GCA_013397175.1 of Platysteira castanea. Taxonomy (NCBI): domain Eukaryota; kingdom Metazoa; phylum Chordata; class Aves; order Passeriformes; genus Platysteira; species Platysteira castanea. Next base: position 325,832 of record VYXC01001683.1, on the reverse strand, counting down.
TCCAGGAAAAGGGCTGGTGGTTTTTCCTTCCTCTTTATCAGAAAACAAGTGTCTCAGTGACCACTGTCAGAGGCGTGGGCAGAGCGGAAACCCTAAAGAAGGGTGCAAAGAGGAAAGTTTAAAAACTTCTTCTGCTCCATTTTGTATTATCTGCTGAGTATGTTTCCCCCCCTCTTCTGTTTTTTAAATTTGTTCCTTTATTACTTTTGATTCCTAAGCAACCATTTCTTCCTCTTTTCCTCCTTGTATTGCTTTCTGATGAATAAGCTTTAACATGCAAATACACACACACAGGTCTGAGACAGAACTCATAAGGAGCTGAACCTTGGTCCTCAAAATTCACTTTCTCACCAGCTTCTGTGACACTCATCACTATGTTTTAAGTTAAGGTTCATGAAACACCTTAAATTTTTACATTACCAGTGTGAGACAGATGATTGCTGCAGGCCCCTTCCAACTGAAATATTCTATATCACTGTACCACATCTAAGAGATAGGGAATTCAGGTATACAAATCTAAACCCAAAAATTTCCCAAGAGCTGCAGACGCCTAGACCACCAATCCCACTGCATCTCACAGATGGATCCTCCCTTCTCACAGAGCAATTTAGCTGCTTGGTTTAATTGATTAATTGTTTTCAATTACAAGCCCTGATTGGGACCATACATCCCTGCAGTGCCTTCAGACTGCTTTGGAAACAGGTGAACATGGAGATGCCCAGAGAGGAAAAGAGGAACTTGTCAATGTAGAAAATCTTTGAGACCATAAAATCATGCTTTCTTAACTGAAATGATGTATTATTAATTAAATGTTATAGTTACTATCTATAATTCAGTAATTGAGCACTAGGCCTGTCTAAGAGAAGTATCTGTTTTCTATTGAAATACCCCTTTCAAAGGATTTTACTGCCTTTTGCTGTCTTCTACATCTATCGAATTTTTTTTCTGCTCCAATGAAAGAATCTCTTCTCCTTTGTTGCATTCAGCTGAACTGCTCTGCTGTTGTTACACCCAAATTTGACATCCCGTCCTCAAATACAAGTAATCAGACTAATTCAATGCAGCCAACCAAATCCCAGTCCCTGGTCTGGACACAGCCCTGCTGTAGTGATAGTGAGACACAGTTTGGGTCTGCAGTGACACAGTGGGATCCTCCCTTGTGGCCCTGTATTCCTTCACCAGAAATTTCCCATGAGATGCCACTCCACTCTGCAGCCACTGGGATAGGGGAGAAGCAGGAAAAGCTGCTCTAGGCTGAAGTGTTCATGTACTTCTTGGTTCAAGAGAGGAAAAGACCATGTTAAGGTCAAATCATTGGAACTCCTCTGCAAGGAACACAGCTTGCTGGAGGAGGACAGAAGCCAGTATTGTCTTGAACTAAGTCAAAAGGAAACTGCGCTGGTTTTGGCTGGGGTGGAAATGTCTTCACAGGGGCTAATATGGAGTTATGTTTTGGATTTGTGCTGAACACAAGGTTGACAGTATAGAAGTGTTTTTGTAATTGCTGATCAGTGTTTACTCAAAGCCAAGGCCTTTTCTGCTTTTGTGCAGCCACCATGGTGAGAGGGCTGGGGGTTCATGGGAGATTGGGAGGAGACACAGCCAGGACAGGTGACCCCAAATGACCATACCTCATGACATCATGCTCAGTATATAATAAAGCTGGGGGGAAGAGGGAGGGGACATATGGAGTGATGGTATTTGTCTTCCTAGGTCACGATTATGCGTGGTGGGGCTCTGCTCTCCTGAAGGTGGCTGAACACCTGCCTGCCCATGGGAAGCAGTGAATGAATCCTTTGTTTTTCTTTGCTTGTGTGCTAGCTTTTGCTATTAATCTGTCTTTATCTCAACCCATGAGTTTTCCAGCTTTTGCCCTTCCAACTGTCTCCACAATCCCACTGGTGGGAGAGTGAGCGAGTGGCTGCATGGGACTTGATTGCTGGCTGGGGTGAAAGCAGAACTGGAATGTATCACTAGCGGGATCTGGACCAACCAGGAAGCTGAAACTCAAACTATGTGACTAAAAAAGATGTGTAGATATTTATTCACATATTTACATTTACCCTTTTGATTGGGGGAACAGTGACAGAAAAAGTCTTGTCCTTTATACAATACAGGACCAGGCACCTGTACCTAAGGTGACTGCAGCAGCAACCCCTTACTTCTTTTCAAAACAACGATCTTGTTTTAGGAGACAGCAGAACATTCCGAGCATGGATGGATGAGGTGGCATCACAGAGCCCAGAAGAGACAGAGCAAAATCAGTTTTTCTTGTATTCTGGGAAGCTCTGTTAGCAAGCACAGAGGAGATACGAACTGGTGGCAGGGATCCCATGGTCGGTGTGGGGAGGGCTGGGTTGGAACAGTGCAGTAGATCTGAAAGGAGCATGAGAGGTGCACTTGGCACTTTCCCAGTCTGCACTCGCCACGCCTGGGAGTGTGCAGTGAATTCCCAGCATGTGAACGATAAGGAAGAGCAATCTTTCCTCCCCAGACACAGAATGATAAAGCCAAGGAGCCAGTGCAGCAGCCGTGTGGAGAAGGAAGGAAGCGGCTGCTACAGTGAGGCCCCAGTGGTCGTGAGTAACGAACTGGTGACGCATCAGGATGCAGTGCCCCCACCCAGCCTGGCACACGGGGCTGGTGACCACTGCCTGGGTGCTGGCTCTTGGGCACAGGCTGGGCAGCAGCTGCACTGCACTGGAGGTGCACTGGGCTGCCGGCAGATTCAGCCAGCTTGTCATAGCAGAGGAGTCCGTCTACAGCTCCATGCGCCAACCCCACTGCTGTGTCCCTGTCCTTATCCTGAAGCAGAGCAGCATGGTCTGTATAAAGATCCTTCTTCTTGGCAGTGGAAATGATGAACACTTCTGTACTTCTAGGAAAATCCCGCAGAAACTGTAACACCCACGGTGTCAGTTACCCCAGGCAGGGTCTGCACAGGGTGCCATGTCTGGATCTGGGGTCTGCCTGATGCTACAGATAATCTGGGCTGTTCCCTGTTTCCTTCTATTGCCTCCAGTAAATATTTCAATCCGTACCTTATGGAGCAGAGGGCCTTTCCTACTGAAGAGTATGGAGAACGTGCACAGGTGCACTACATCTGGTGTATTTTTCAGCACATGCGGTATTTTGAACTTTCACATCATCTGTTTTGAAAAACCAGTCCCAGGTGCCCTTCTCCTGGGCTCTGGAAACAGACACTAGGCTTTCCTCATCATCCTAGTTATTCCTGAACCAGCATCATAAGACCACACCCCAGGAGCATGAAAGCTCTTAATTCTGGAAAAATCAGTAAACAGGTTTGGGAAACATAGGCACACACAGGAACACACACAAAGAATGTACAAGAAACACAGTAATGTTTTTGCAATTCTTGAGTTTAATTACTTCAGCATGTGGGTTTTTCTTGCTATTCAGTCTTCCCCTTTCCATTGCAATCTTTCTTAAGAAAGTTGCACAAATACTTTTCCCAGACCAGTACATAAACACAGATGCACTAACTTTTTTTTTTGCTATTTTTTTAAGCCTTGGTTTCTTAACTTCTTAAGAAAGAAAGTGTATTAAAAACCCATGATGCACTCAGACCCAATATCTGACAGTGAGCTGCACTGAGGGGAGAGGACTCTGACAGAGGAACGTGACACTAATCGATAACAGGAATTACAGTCCAACCTGCGCAGGGAGTCAGAGTTGCAGATCAGCCTCCCAAAGAACTCTGTTGTCTGCATGGTGCTGTCAAGCAGCACACCAGAAAAGTCTGGTTTTCACTGTCTCACTCTTGGCAAAACTGTGGCCTTCAAGAAGGAATTAACAAACCAAACCTGACATGGGACAGATGCTACATGCTCACTTCCCCCTCTCCCTTTAGCTCATGAAAACTTAAGACTATTCAGCCCTTGGCCTCAAGAAGTCAGCAAAAGAAAGACCGTGAAGGCTTGAATAAGACAAACTTGACAAAGGCAATTCAAAAGATGGAAACAAGAAGGGTCACAAGGTAAGAACAGGTACAGAAGCACAGAAATAAAATGACACTGAAGGTGTTACACCAGGGAGCAGGACCTTCCTTTGCAACTCAGAGATTTGACAGTGAAGCACAAATCCAACAAAGTTGGGCCAGCACAGGTAACATGCATTATCTAGCAGGCTTCAGAATATCTACCTTGGATTCTTGAATATAAGAGCTCAGCACTTATTAGTTCAGGAACATTAGAGAGAACAAATGTTGTAGGTAGCCTGAATTCCTAAAACTGGAAAAAATTTAACGTAATTGTGCTAGTAGGAATATCAGGTGACATTATCCAACAGGGGTTTCTACCTGCATCCAGACCTCCTGCAGCCTCAGCAGTTCACTGTCACTTCAGCACGTGGCAGGTTTGTGTGGGCTGGCAAAGCTGTGACATGCTTGGTACTAGCACAGAACTTGCTGCTCTACTGACACTGGGGCTGGGCTCCACAGTACAGCGGCTCGGAGAACTTGGGCAACAGTGCCAGAAGAAACTATGGGGAAAGACTTTTTGATGAGGCAGACACTAATGTATGTAATTCATTGTCAAAAGACTCAGATGCATCTGGTTAATTTGGCTTTAAGATTCCATGGGCAGAAATTGCAGCGTGAAGCCTGGTGTCCATACAGGGGCAGGGAACAATAGCTGCTACCAGCAGAGAGATACCTTAATGTGACACCCTGTGTCAGTGCAAGGCACCCCAGGGCTCCCCTTCTCATTTTAGGGGCAGCTCTGGCCTTTGCTAAACATGAATCAGTCCTACTGACCATCTCCAAGGACACATGACCTGTGAACGGGGGGGCAGGTTACCCCGGAACTGCCATGCAATGTGCATGAGAAATCAGCGCTACACACGGGGGCAAGCACTTCCTACCACAACTCCTACAATCCGGGGCAATGGATGTGTGCTAGCATGTTAAAAAATAATACTCCACAGTTAAAATGTCATTTTCCATAGGAAAAATGTTCCCTATACCTAGGAGCAAATCTAGGAGTACGAAAGTGATCTAAGCAGATGCAAACAATTGTAGCCAGTAACTATCAAAAAAGAAATCTCAAATTAAAAATAAAATTTAAAACCAACTTAATTCCAAACAGTAGGCAAGCCACCTATTGAAGCAGGCTCTCCGAAGAGTAAAACCCAGGTTCAAAATATTACACACCACATTACTATCCAGCTAATAAAAACAAACACCACCCCCCAACAAAAAAACCCAGCCAAACTTTACAAACAGGGTACAAACAGATTTCCTCTTGCAATAAGAATACTGGATAAAAAGTTACGGAATACACTGTGGTATGTTTACAGGGTTGTTGTTCTTCTCCTCTGTCTGGTGCCTTCACTCCACCAGCTCTTGTTGAGCTTGTGTTCAGTTCTCCCAGATGTGCTCCCTGCTTGCAGCAAGAGAACTTCCATTTGTCTGCGCAGAACAGGGTCCGCAGGAAGCAGGCGAGGACCAAGCTCACACTTTTTGCTGCTCCACTCCTTTGGTGGTTATTCCACAGCAATAAGCCAGTTACATATGTTCAATGAGTTCAAGAAATTTCTATCTCAGAGGCCTCATCTATGAAGTTAGCAACAGGACTGAGAAGCAGGAGTGGAAACAGTTTATACTCTCCATTCCCATCTTCTGGGAGGAGAGGCGGATCACCCATTCCCAGAGTGTCCAGAGGCTCGGCCTGGCTTGCTGGAGCTGCAAGTGGCACAACGGTTCCACTGGCTGATGGAGGCTGGAGAGCAGGTTTCTCCTCCAGGGGAGGCAGCAGAAAGTCCTTCGGATCGTCCACCTTCCCTGCAGCTTCACCTGAAGGCAGCTCTTCAAATAAGGAAAGCAGAGGGTTGGCCCTGTATTGGATCAGCTGCATATCTGAGGGAAAAACAAACAGTTCAAACTGTTTCACCAATTGAAGGTTCACCAATTCAAGGCAAGGAAATCTGGAAAGGTTGCTTCAAACTTGGTGTACTACAGGAAAGCCCAAGCTGAGCTGGGACAAACCCTACACCCATGGCTGTCAGAGTGAAGCCAAAGCCCCTGTACCTGGAAACACGAGTGCCTGAAGCCTATTCCAAGCCCCTGACTCTCACAGCATGCAGTGGCAGCACGGCAGTGGTAACCTGAGCAGCACTGCCTTTGGGGGATCACAGCCTGTGTAGGAGATACTGCCTCAAGGATATCTGCAGTTTTGCTCCCCACTGTGGCACTTGTGTCACATTTCTGTGTGAAAAAGGATTTTTCTGTGTGAAAAATCAGGATGGGTTTTTTCTATCTGAAAAACAGGATGGGCCTGTAAAGACTCAGGCACAGCTTCAAGATCAGTGAAACATCATAGTCTTCCAAAAAGCTTAAGCCCAAACCAAAGAAGGAGATATTACAGGCTACAACGATTCCATTTCAATATACAGTTTTCAAAGAGTGTGGAGCTGCCACAGTGCTCAGTGTTCCTTCCTGCCCACCTTTGCTTCCTACTGTTTCCCTCTCACTTGCTCCCAGACCTTCAGTGCTCTCTGCCAAGTTTGCCATCTGAAACAAAGCAGACAGAGAGTTAAGACAGAATGTTTAACAACAACAAAATGGAAATCTTTACTGACTGGTTAACACAATTAGATGTGAAAGGAGAAGGGAGGAGAGATGGAGCAACTGAGCAATGAGCCTGCCATTGCACACGAAGGCCTGCACACACGAGCTCTCAGAAGGAGGCACAGTGAAATACAAACAACTTAACTTACTAAACAAAACAAGCTTCTGACTAGCAAATACTTGTTTTACCTTCCAAACCAGAAGCTTTATAATAATTGGTCTTGTTGGGGTAACAGTTAAACATGATTTCGCCGTGTAATTAAATTTTGCAGGCACTGCTTAAATGCAGCTGCATTTTACATGAGTTGTAGTCTAAGCTCTTTTGACTGGGAAATCCTAGTTTAAATATTATTTCAGGACTACAACAAAAATAACACTTGCAAGGATTTTTTTTTAATAGTATGAATCAAGTTTAGGAACTGGACCAAAAGAATTAAGTTTGTGCTGAATTTCTGTATATCTTCTGAGGAAATCCCATATAGCCATGTTCAGAACAACTACAGCGTATTGCATTACAATTTTCATTTAGTACTTTTCCTTCAGTCTTCAGACAGGCATTCCGAGTGTATGACTGCACTAGGAATGTAGGACTGGAAATTATCTTGAGATCCCTCTTAAATTCTGACATGCCAACACTGACAATTGAAACCCTGGAGTCAGTTGGATGAGATGAACCAGCAGTGTCACCCTGTGCCACCAACCCCGTTCGCACCCCTGAGTTACATCAAGCAAGATTCAACTCCCAGCATCACATTCACCCTCCCCACCACAGAAGTAAATCTTACTCTTACATTTTCCATACCAGGGGGAGTTTCCATCAAGCTCATATCCAGGGCTGGCAGCTCGGGATTAAATGTCTGAAAATAAAACCAGACCATATGTCAACTAATAAAGTTCTTGAAATAAAATTGCAGAGAGCTCCTGAAAGGACTGCAGGACCCAGAGTGCCACTCCTTCCACTGAAGCATGGGGACAGTGGCTCCTCCACGAGCCTTCAGCTGGGAGCTTCAACCTGTGGCAGTAAACCGAGGTCACAAGAGGAGAAAAGGTTACCCCATTTCCCAGTGATTCAAAGAACACAGCTAAGTTTCACTCCGTATCATCCAGCTGAATCAAATACACAGTCAGGATGTGATGATATGTGATTGAGGCTTGAGAAGGAGAAGTGAGGCAATTTTTTTCCTTTTTCTTCCCCCCTTCAGTTCTGCAGAACAGAAATCCTGTATGACCTGGGAAAGGCTCCCAATATTACCTTGTACACTGTGAATACCTATAAATCGTTCTATTTGTAACTATTTGCTTTCCAAGATGTTGCCCCCTCTTACCCATTACAACATGGAATAAACTAGTAACATTTCATGATGCAACCTGAGCAGTATTTCTCAGAAATCAGAAATAGTGAGAAGACACTCACGTCGCTGAACGCTTCGGCACCGAAGTTGTACTGCTTCCCTGACAGCATTGCTTGGAGCTCTTCAAGGCTGGCATCGATGCAGTTCAGAAAATCCTGAATTTCTTCTCTAAGAAGACAAAATTACGTAGTACTGTAAGGCACAGGTGGCAGACAGGGCATTCTCCTGCCCCACAAGGCAGGTCGCCTACAATCCAGAATAGCCAAATGGATGAAACCGCACTGTAAAGACACCTTTCACTCCACCTTTCACTCTTTGAGGTTCAAGTACAAGGGAGACTACCTGAACAGCAAGCACAACTACAGCTATCAGGTCAAAAAGCAGTTCCTCCTTCCAACCTACTCCTTCCCTCATTTTAGTATGTGGTGAATGTTCTCAGACCCCAGCTTGTACACCAGTACCTGTTTAAACAAAGGTACAGTGGCTTTCCCCTGGGACAATAAATAATAGGTAAAGGGCTGGAAATAATGTGGGCCTGAAGGAACTCTACCTACTTTGAAACATCAGCTTGTTGCCAAATTGGACATGTTTCCATGGACAGTGGGCAGGACATGAGGGACAGTGAAGAACCTGAGAAAGCAGCAGCAGGCACAGTGCCCACACTGCATGTCTTGCTATGCCATGAGGTGCTCCTGTACTGAATTCCCAGTGCTGAGGAACAGGCAGTTCCAAGGCACTGCTCCACATCCTGCAGTGCCCAGGAGGGAAGATACAGGAGGGCCTTCAGACCATACGAGTGCTAGGACACAACCCCAGACCCTCCTACCCTCTGCTGACCACAGCAGAAGAGCTGTAGGAGCAAGGGTGAAAGCTTTGTCCTCGATACAGCTTTCCTGCAGCCACAGTGACAGCGCTGGCAAAGCTCAGGGACTGGAGTGGAGCTGGGAGCTGCTCACGCAGCCACTGTGGAGTGGGAACCCACAGCCTGTACCCTGATCCAGGGCTGTGTGATCTGACAGGGCACATGGGAAACAGCTTTGCACAAACGAGGGGCAGAGAAGGAAAGGAACACTGAGATGACCACCAGGACCATCCACATCCAAGTCGCAGGAATGAAGTGCCCACAGTGCCCGCTCGAGATCAGTGCCCTTCACCTGCTGCTTGGCAGCACCTGGCCGTGCCAGCAGTGGGCTGATGGGACACACTGATGGACGCACCAGCACTCAGGCACACCTGTTACCATAAAGGTAACAAGGACACTTACCCTTTTTCAACGTGTGATGCCAACACCAGGCTTTTTCAAGCCCTGGTAACAAAGGTGCAGAGAATTCATTTCATCAGTGCCAATTCAAAAGCTAATTCCCTGCCAAACAACACACCTTCCAAAATTCTGTCAGGATCTCACAAGGTGACAACAGCGTAACACTTTTCAGAAACAAGTTAATACCTGTCCAGCAAAGGATCATTTTGGTTTCCAGAGTTGTTCTCATTCAATATGGAGTCAATTACTGACACGGGGTCCTCCGGAGCATTTGGCTGTGCAGTGTGGAGTTCCACAGCACCCGTGCCTGTTTCGCCAGATTTGCTGACATCGTTTATAGGAATTGATGAGACAGGTTCTGCACAATTTAACTCACTTGGCTGGGATACTTGACAAAGAGGTAACCCAGGATCCAGAGCTGCCTGTGGCTCTCTAAAATGTGACCCAAACAGAAACAACACACAGGAGAATTTATCAACTGTATTACTATTCATTTTAGGTTTAGTATCCCAAATCTTAATAAGATTAGGCCAGTCAAGGGTTCAAATAACAAACTGGTCTTTAGAAAAGCAGCAAAGTGGCAGTTGAAAAATCTCTTACTACAGCTTATACAGAGACCATGCATGAGAGTGAAACACCTCTTTTTCCTAGGCAAAAAGCAGCAATACAGTATATGGGATTTAGACAGGAGGCAAATTCAGAAAAGACAGACTCCAGAAAGAAAATATTCCAAATCAGTCCATATTTCACTCTGGGTATTAACAACTAAATGAGTTTTCACTAAAATCTGTTGCCACACAGAGAATGCCCTCCCTCAGATATGCTTAGTGAGACCAGTATTGAAACTGGAGATAAAACTATATATCTTGATTTGTTTGTTAGCAGTCTATATACATTTTGGATTATTAGAAACCTATATATGCATTCAGGTCCCTGTTCAGTCAAAAAGTCAAGTATGTGCTTATTTGTTGAACAGACAGAAAAGCCTCAGCAAATTAAACCTGAAATGTCCACCAGCCTGACAGGCCTCCAGGGACTCCTGGAGAAGACATGAGCTCTGACAATAGCCAATGCTACCTGCTGTAGAAGGACAGTGTACAACAGGCCTGTCATGCACAAATGGACATTCAGACAGACATTCTGTTTTCCAGAATCCATATGGATTCGTATGGAAAATTAACATAACTACCCAATTAACCCAGGCATAAATACTTTATATACTTTGGACATACCTGGCTCTGCCACTTGTGTGTGCCACAGCAAGGAGGCCATTGGTGGCATTTTCCAGGGTGTCAGTGATATCTCGGATTATCAGACCTGTGCTATTTCCATCCTCTTCATTTGTACTATGTTCAGAAAAAGCCATCTGCAGATACAGCACAGAATGAGTAAACCACAGGCTCTCTGACCTTTTCTTTTTTCATACTGAAGCCCCATTCTCCTTGCAGCTTCTCTTTCCTGTTCACATTTCATCTGTGACCAGTTGCACTAACTTGCATGATTTTACAGCCAGAGGGATGCTCTAAAGCTGCCCATTGCCCATTACAAAAGGGAGAGCACTTGACTACAAGGTTAGGGTATTTATAGCCATGAAGAAGACTGGTATCACTGTCCATAATCCTGTCCAACCCACTGCCTCTATCCCTGGGGAGACTTACAGCTTGCCCACTCTCCACAGGGATGCGGACATACTGACGACTGTACTTGGACGGTGAAGCACCTGCAGCATCTGTGAGAGACCTGAGACAAAGCACAGCTTTAGTACACCCTGACTTCCAGAGGTAAGAGCTGCAGCAGTGCCAAATACAGGCAGTAATGGTTATCATTCTTTCCCTCCCAAGAAACCTGGCTTTTGGGAATGTGTGTCAGGAAGGGTTCTGCAGGCAGCCTGCACTACACACACACACACACACACACACACACACACACACACACACACACTGTGATTTGGAAGAAGTCAGTTACGCATACAAGTTTTGAGATTTACCACTTCTGATAACTGTGCCCTTTGGAATTGAAAATGCATAGAATATTCTCTTCCCACCCATTTTAGTGATAACGAGGAAATATTTATTTTGTGCTTGATTGAACTTCCACCAGCTTTCTCAAGTTTGAATATACAAGTGATAAAAATATCTGTCGCACAACAAAAACTGATTTATCCCTATAATTCACATCTGATACTGATCTGAGACCTATCAAGTAATTACCTTTTTCTTTTGACCCCAACAATATAGTTTCCTCGCATCAAACTTAGTATAAATTGAAGAATCTAAAAAGGAAAAACAAAAGAAAACCAAAACCAAGTGGTCAGCATAGCAATCCTAATATTAAATTCTTAATTCAGATTTTACTATAAAATTATACAGTTATATGACAGAAATTAACAGGTATTTTAAAAATCCACTTGCAATAGTATCTTAAAGAATAAAGCAAGAGTTAAAAACTGCATAGAAAAATTATACCACTTGCACAGTTGGCTTTTTTTTGAAAGGCAATATAACAGCACAAGTCACTAGAGGATTCCAGACCAGAAACAGCTGAGGGATAAACCAGAGAATATTTTTTCCAGCGTGCAAGCTCCTACAGTTTCTGGGTTCCAAGTTCACTTCTCAAGTGGTCTAAGTGTATCCTGGTCCAAGATCTTTCACAGACTCCGTTCCATGTGCCTGCAATCTCTCAAGTTCTGGGCTCCTGTTACCATGCACTGTCTCCACACACTGACATCCTACTATGACTTTTCCTTAGTGCTTTGCTTGTGGTTCTTTACTGTGCTACTTCTGGGACACTTAGGAACTGAGAACATTTTCTTTATGCTGTATTAATACAGCCTGTTCAGCTCTGTGTCATTTGTCATTCTACATAAGCAAAGAATGCCATGAAGTATCACAGAGGCAGGAATAAGGATGGTAGCACTGAAGATGCTGCAATGGTACCTTAGACAGCAGCTTCTGTTGTTGACTGTGCTTCTGCCTTAGAACTGCCACTTCTTTCCACAGGGCCTTATTTTCTCTGCAATGCAGAATAAATCAGAAGACAGAGGATGAACAGAGTTTACTTTATATGCTCTAGTTTTACAGCTTTCAAACTTTTAGAGTATCTTGCAGAACCAATGGCAACATTCCCTCTGTGGATAAGTAACCCTCAGTTAATCCAATCCACTAGCATAAACTCTGGGTTAATTTAACTCCATTTTCCATCAGGCAGCATCAAACACTCACTTAGTAAGGACACCCTCATCCTCTGCTGCTCCACCAATAATCTTGATCTGATGTATACCTTCAAAGCCTCAAAGCTGTTGAATAAGGACTTTGTGTTACACTCAGCCTATTTCCAAACACTGACAGCCTTGGGACAGATCTAAAGGTGGTGTTCAAGATGACTGGTTGGGTTTTTTTTTTTTTAAGGAACAGAGAGAGAAAGCTATCTCCTCAACTCTGGTTGATATCTGCTGGCATACCAACGACCTGAATGAATTACCAGTGCCTATATGAAGGGGATCTGAGAGAACAGACATGAGGATGTGAAAAGTCCACTTCCAATTTGAAAGAAAACAAAACACCAATTGCCCCTCACTGCATCTAACCATGTTTGTATTCAAAAAATGAAATGCTTTTATTGCCCTAAAAAACTACTACAGGTGCTGGCAACCAGAGTGAAATCTCAGACAGTCAACAAACTCCCAGTCTAAATCTCCAGTCTGCAACTGAATTACAAACACAAACAAGATTCAGAATGTCATGTAGGGTGGAATGGGCATTCTTAGGAAAAAATATAGCTTCACCTGTTTCCAGTTCACATGAAACCCATATTTAGCCAATCTCCATCAGATATAAGCAACATTCAATGCATAAGCGCCCCGAAACAGCCAAGTCTACCTCTTCATGTTAGCCAGCCTGACATCCATGTTGTTCTGCTGCTCTCTCATCTCCTGCACCTCAGACAGGACTTTGTGCAAATCCTCTGTGCAGACCTTGAGATCCTCAGTTCTCACTGCAGACACCTAGAATGGGTACACATGCTTTATTACAAAAAGTGCACTGTTTGCTGCAGAGAGAGTGCAGTCAGTCTGCAGAGCAGTGTTGGAGTACAGGGCAGTCCTCTGGCTGCCCTGGGGGGTCTGGGACCCCAGCACAGGGGTCTAGGACCCTGGCAGAGAGCCCAGGACACTGTCTTTGATCTCAGTCCATGGGAGAAATTACCAACATTGCAAGAAGAACTACAAACCACAAGAGTGTGAAATAAAGAGTAGTTTAGCTTAGTCACAGGGTGAAAATGTAGAATTTGGAATTCTACATTTTTAGAATGGGGACTGAGAAGGCAAGATGGAGGGCTTAGGGTGTTGGCCTTTCTCCTTCTTCTTTCTTCGCTCTCCTCCATCTTCTGCGGTGATGGTGGCACAAAAGATTGGTGGGATGAAATCGAGGTAGAAATGACATGTCTAGAATAGGTAAAAATTATTGGTATAGAATTATAAATAAAAATACGTTGTGAAAGATGGTTGGGTCAGAGAACTGGTAGAAAAGGTGCAGGACCTCCCGACCTGGGGGCAGTTCTGCCAGAGTTCAGCTTGTGCTCAGCTCTGCGGCGGGAAGCTTGCAAGAGCTGAGAGCGAGCAGCGAGATAAGAAAGAATAAACAACATTGAAACCTGAACTCGCAGACTCTGTTCGTCTTTTCTGGCTCTGGTGCGGGACTTTTGAGAAGAAAAAGCTCAAAAACAACAAATGTCTGGGGTATAAACCCTGACAGAGTAGGACCGAGCCCCATTAGAATACCAGGTAAGACTGCAATTCTTACATGGCACAAAACACCACAACCGCTGCAGGTGACAATTCTAAGGACAGGTTGCACTGAATGAAAAAAAAAGATGCCAATGAAAACATGAGATTAGCACTTTGTAGCTGGAGACAGTAGATTCATGACTGTAATTCACAATAAAAACCACTGACTGCAAAAGGCTTTCCCTGGGGGTTCTCTGCCAGGCCTGGTGACAGTTTGCCCTCTAGTGTCACAGAGCCAAAAAACCCCCACAGCTGATAGCGGAAGAAAAGATGATCATATTCCTTCTAGGTGTGGGTAAATCTGCCAGCAAAGGAGTAACAAATTTCCATTAAGTTACTGGCAGATGAACCTATCTAGTTAGATGCATCCTACTCTATCTGAAAATTTATCCCACACCAGCTGAATTGTAGATTCCCCTATCGGTGTTTCCTCTACTACCTCTCTGCTCAGTGACATTCCAAAGTTATGGAGACTTGTCTGCAGAAAGAAGAGTCCAGACTGCTCTTCTGCTCACAGCAGAATCCATGAATGCTGCTACTTCAAACGATGGTAGAAAAGCCATCAGAGAGCAAAAAGCTCACCATCTCCTTCCTGCACTTCTGTATTAAACATTTTCCAGTTCTTTCAGCAACTTTCTCTGCAGCAGGAGCATTCTTGGCTGCAACACAATTCAGGTTTTCGAAAAAGAGGTCTATAGTACATCACATGCACGTCTGAATAACACATCCAGGTTTTGTGGGCATAATTTTGAACATCATTTTGCCAACTACTGACTATAACTGAGCCACATGGAGCTGTACCAAGTATCCCTCCCAACCTACAGCCTGTTGGGAGTTTTCTTGTTACTCTGCTAAATTCCAAGGGGCATGGGAAAGCATCTCTTGTGGATTCCAATGGGGAGGTGAAAGCACCAATGTGGGATTGGCCTGCTGAGGTCTGAGATAACTTCTGTGCAGGTTGGCTCACACATCTTGTCTTCCAAAGGGGAATGGGGTGGTCAGAAGCAAACCTATAGAGTTATAAACCGACATCCCATTTCTTTGTGCTGGAACAGAACATGTGGCTGTTGTGCAATCAATCACTTCTCAGACACGACTAACTACTTTCTTGACATGATCCCATGGTGCAAAGGATGGATTGAAGGGTCTGACAGTTCTCCTCCCTGTCTGCAGTCTAGATGCTTTGCTGCTTGTTGCAGTTATAATTTATGCTAATATACACAGGGTGCATTCCAAATGGAATTCATGGCTGCCTGATTTCTCTTCAGCACACCACCTCTCTGTGGGAAGTCAACCAAAAGTTGCAGGAATTGGGTGGAAATTTCAAATGCAGCCAGCGAACCTCCAAAAAAAAAAAAAAGGGCCAATCTAAATTCTGCCCAAGTACAAGGAGAAGCTCAAATACAAGCCCTTCAGAGTCGCCAACTGGCTAATCAGGGTATCCTAGTCCTTGGGTGCTGAGGCACTGGCACAGGCTGCCCAGAGAAACTTGGCTGTCCAGGTTGGACGGGGCTTGGAGCAATCTGGTCTAGTGGGAGGTGTCCCTGCTCATGGCAGTGGGTGGAATGAGATAAGCTCTAAGGTGCCTTTCAACTCAAACCATTCTGGTATTCTGTGAAGACACGCAGGGTACCCGCATACCAGCAGAGCTAAAAGTGAAAGAGAGTAAGTAAAGCAAGTCCTGCATTCAAACCTGCATTTCTGACAGAGGCTTGAAATACAGTTTACAGCCAATACTGGAATATAGCCCCATTCCAGGCAGTAAAAGAGCAAAAAAAATTAATGACTGTTTTGCAAAAAAAAAAAAAAATCACTAACATTTCCTGTGTAACAAAGAGTATCTTTCACCAACCTATTCAACACTTCATATGAATGTCCTTGGCACTGAGCAGAGCTTTTTGTCTTTCCATCTAGAACACTCCACCCAGTGCCCCACCCCTGGGACACATGGTGCCACACCTTACGTCACCGTGCACCTGCCCTGCCAGGCGTGCATGCTGGGACACGCTGGTCACAGCAGCGGGGGGAGCACAGCCTGAGCCAGCGCCACTGCATTGATTCTGGCTCCAAGCAGGGGCAGCTCAGTGAAGAATCAATCCAAACATAATTGTGGCTCTCCAGCCTACCCTGGGCTTTTATTACCCTGGGCAATGCAGCCACACCTGACGACAGCCTAAAGAAAAGATTCTGCTGTTCAAATGTCAACATGATGTATCATGATACTCTCTTCCTCGGGATATTATGGGCTGTAATGTGCCAATAGAGGATAAGTATCTGTGCAGAAACAGGTCAGACAAGGCCTGAACATACCAAAGAAAAGCAGAAAGTGCTCAGAAGGATGTAGCTTAGTGGCAACGTAGTTTTAAAGGAGCAATATAAGTTATGCAAACTCATCCAAATGAACTGGTTAGCAATGACCTTGCTAATTTTCAATGAGTGCCAAATGGGAATGTATTTTCTTTTGCTTCTTTCACTTTGTGCTCTTCTCTGAGTTGGAGATACTGACAGAACTGCAGACCACGCCAAGCTGCAATCAGGGATAGGAACTCTGTGGAGAAGGGCTATGGTTTGATGATGATGCAGAACATGGTCCTACCCCAGTTCAAGACCAACAGCAGAGCAGGTTTTGTCTAAGCACTGGCACAAGGAGGCTCAGCCAAGCACCAGCCTGGCATTGTGAGGGAGTTTCCTTGGTTCCCATGGTATTTGCTGGCTGTGTTTGAAACACCCATATGTGCTCCTGATAAGCCACTTTTTCTAATTAAGTGAAGTAAATATGTGCTTAGACTATACCTTGCGCTTGATGTTTTCCAGTAAATGTGCCTTCCCTTGCTTGAAGAAAGGGTGCTGGAACTCAATGACTGAACTTTTCTCTGCTGTGATGATACCATTCTCCAGAGCAATCACCTTCCTGAAGCCATCTGTGAAGAGGAATCAACAAAGGCATTTCTTCCAGTTGAAAGCTGACTCTGAATACACACAGTTAAAGAAAAGTCCAGTGCTACCAAAACACCGACTGCACTACAGTTACTGGGAGCAGAAACTATGAAAACCAGCCAAAGTAGCCTTTCTTGGTGCTCAGTGATTTCACTGCTCTGATCTTCACAGCTAGAGAATATGCCCACAGTACCACTGCCTGCCCTTGCAGGCTGCACACGCAGCTGCACAGCAGAGGCCAGTGTGTGTCCATGGGCAAGACAGCCATGGCCAAACCATCCCAGCCACAACAGTTAGTTAGAAATGAGATTTATTATGACATCTTGAACAGAATCGTGTCCCAGTGGAGGCAGAGGAATGGTACAGTTTCCCTTTTATCCCTGACAACTACACATCAAAACAAATGCTGTCATGTACCACCATGGTCTGCAGAATAAAGCAATGCAGAGAAGTTAGTTCCCTGCCTGCCTATGCAAACACCTGCAGCAGAGCACCTCCTTCATAATAGACTGCCTGCAAAAAGTAAGATATTGCCAGTTCTATTTCCATCACTGCTCAAACACCACAGGGTACATGTGTGATTCAGCTGACAGGCCAATCCACCTCTCTCCTCAGTCAAGGTTTTAGCACAATTAATGCACTCCAACTAGTATTAGAAGGCCAGAAGAGGTCCAGCAGGAAAAGGAGGCTGCCACTACATTGTATACCTTCATAGGAATATTTGCATTTTTCCATTTATCCTGGCTACAAGCGAAGAGATCATTGTTTCTTTGGATTATCCTCTGTCACTCAAGTGATGGGTCTCACAAACACAAGCACACGACACAAACAGCAGCACCTACCCTCTGTCCAGAGACTAAACGGATGTGCTTTCTCTCATGTCTACACAAAACCTATACAGGCATCAGCTAGAGAGATCAGGCAAACCTACTGGGCAAGGACAGAGAGCTCCTCCCAGTCAGTCTGAATGAAATTCTAATTAAGGCAGCACCTCCTGCGCTGTTTGTCCCTCCACCGGTCCCAAAAGCTTCAGCAGTTATTCCTGCTGGTTGCTGCAGCCCTGCATGCTGCACTGTGCCCCTGAGTCATCCTCACTGCACCCCTCTGCCTGGCCAAGCTGTACATATGCTATGCAACGCTGCCACATGATGCTCACAAGCTGAGCAGAGTAAACATAATGAGAAGCATAGTCCAGCTTGGCCCACCAGTGGGACTGATCTGGTTCCAACACAGCAAAACAGGCAAGAACAGTGGCAGCCCCAAAATCCAGGCAATTTTTTTTCACACTCTAGGTGTATGGGTATACACATAGCCTCTAATCCCCTGGGTACACATATGTTTGCTGCAAGAGCAACACTGGAGCTCAGGCAACCTCACATTACCTTTAGGCACCAGCATATATTCTTACAGCTGATACTCAAAAGGATTTGGAACTGAAACACAAAAACCACACACTAAACCAAGCTCCACCATCAGTCTTTTCTTTTGCGAAGCAAACTCAAGGCCAGAGCTCAGGTTTTCAAGCATGAAAGACTTGCCAAGTCCATTGGCTTGTTTAAAGAAATCCAAACTGAAGCCAAGTAGCTAGGAACTTGGCAGACAGAATGTGTAGGAACTGCTGATGCTTACACATGTTGAGCTGCCGTATGAAGCTGGAGATATTGTTGTGTTTGAAGTACTTGGGGAGCAGCTCCTTGGCAAACCTCTGCTCATCCAGAATGCAGAAATTCTCACCATTCTAGGAAATAAGCAGGAGTAACAGTTAGTAAATAAGCACGGCTTTTCTAAGGTGTTGCTCTTAAGTGAAGATCATAAATCAGCAGAGACTGTTCTGACAGCAGAGAAGGGCAGAAGACATTGTCAAGTGAACTGTCTGAAGAACACTTCTGAGTACTTGGGGCTGGTCTAAAAAGTTTGAATTCAAAGACACAATTACATGGAACATTTCTACTGAACAGGGAATTTTCTTAATGCCCTGACACATTGATCTTAATCCAAAGCAAAATTGTTCTAAAAACCTGCTCTCTTTGTCCCCAGGAAACATAAGCATTGCACAAGCCCAATGGAATTCATGCCACTAAAGAGATTTCATCTCCCTTCATCAGTCTGACCAGCTCCTGACAAGATTCTTCCATTGTATGTGCTATGTCATCACTAAAAATAACCACGTAATGTTGCCGAGTTACCGAAAGTTCAGACAACACAACCCAGCGGCGACCAGGGGTAAGCGTGACACCAGCAGTGCCAGATTTATTATATGCTCAAGATCAAACTTCCTGGAAACCGGCAGAGCTTTCTACATCACTTTTAAGTTATTCATGAAGAGAACAAAATAACTGTCTTTCTTTTAATCTTTGGCTTTGCAAAGGCCAAACGGCTGGAAAAAGGTGGAGAAAAATCTTACGGATTTAAAAATGACAGGGAACAAAAATAAACACCGCGCGTGTCTGGGGTGTCTGGTCAGTGTGTCTGTGCCCTGTGCCCGCGGGGCACATCTGTCTCCGCTCCGGAGAGAAAATGGACAGTTAATGGCTCCTGCGAGCGCCCTTTCATCACCCGGAGCTGCTGGCCGGGAATTCGGGACTACCCCTCAGGGACGCCCGGCGGCACCAGCACCGTCACCGCGGGCCGCACGCGGGAGCAATGGGGGGGCCCGGGCGCGGCCCCGCAGACGCCGGTCCGCGCCGCGGGCCTCCCCCGCCAGCACCACCGCAAGCGAAAGGGGGAGGCGGGCTCAGAGCACTCCGGGCAGCCGGGCACCCTCCGCCGCCGCCCGCCCGCAGAGCTCCGCAGCCCCGGTCCAGCGTCCCCACCACCCTCGAGCCCTCCGCGCGGGCCTCCCTGGGCCGGGCCCGGGCGGCCACCTCACCCTGCTCCAGCAGATGACGTCGTCGCTGTCCGGGTCCTCAAGCAAGGCCCAGAGCTTGGCGAGGAAGCCGGGGACGGGCACGGAGGCGGGGGTGGGTGCGGCG
>VYXC01001683.1:256422-305872 GCA_013397175.1 Platysteira castanea | reverse complement strand
GCGCGGCCCGGCTGAGGCGCGGCTGGGCTGGGGCGCTCCCGCAGGTGCGGAGCGGGGCAGCCCGGCCCACGCTGTGGGCGGGAGCGGGCGCGATCGGCGCTGCGGGACCGGGCCGGGCTCGGTCAGCCCTCAAAGGCAGCGTCCCTTTGTCCCACCCGGGCTGGTCCCCGCCGGTGCTCCCGCGTCCCGCTCTGCAGCCCTGCCGCGCCACCTCCCGCTCCGCACGTAAGGGATGAGCCGTCTGTCCTCCCGCCTTCCTTCGGTGCTTTCCCCTCGCTCTCGGGCTGTGGTTTCCCTGCAGTCGGGTGTCGGGGGACGTCCCTGCATCGTCCGCCTGGATCAGATGGGAGTTGGATCCCACCAACCTGCCTGAAAACTGATTTCCGTTCTTTCGCGATTCCTGTGCTGTCGGGGACCCGGTAAAGGGCAGTCCTGGGGGAGGATTCTGTTGTAAAGTGCAAGGTTCAGGGATGGATATAAGATAAAGTATGGGTTAGTTTTGGTTGTCTTCCTTTTTTTTTTTTTTTCCTTAAGGCAAATATTAATATCAAAGAAAAATTGGAAAAAAAAAAAACCTTTTGAAGCTCATTTAACGACCTTCACCTTGCACTAGTCGAGTAACTAAATGGTCATCAGTTACTGTGAAGGGAATGCGAGCACAGTCTTTGTGTCATCTGCTACATCTGCATTCAGGGATATTTTTTGCTGTTCCCTAGAATTACCCCCGAGGTGTGTGCGATGTTGTGGTCAAACTCCAGGCAGAGTCCAGGTGGGACTTTTGTAAAGCTTTAGTAAGGCTGTCCCAAAGACTTGCCCTCGGCTCTTCAATGGCAGAACACACCACAGAGCACTTGGAATGCCACGACTCGTGGCTGTGTGTCCCTCCCCTGAGGGGTGGCGGGACGCTGCCGTGAGAGGTTCGGGGCGGTGAGCAGGGACTGTCACGCAGGCATAGTGGGCTGGCACTGGGGGGCTTGTCTCCACAGGCAGTTTTCACAACCAGCTTTGAGAGCCGCTGTTCTCCCGTAGTGTGATACAGCCTGCACAAACCATCGAGATGAAAGCACACAAAGACCAGCCTGCTCTGGCTGCCGGGGCTCGGCGGCTCCCGGGCCTTGAGGAGGCCACCCTGTGCGCTGGAAGCTCCCGCGTACTTTGCCCTGAGTTGACACGAAGGCCATAGCTTGGGCTGAGTCAGGAGCATCCCGCTGCCCTTCCCTCGGGGTGTGTGTTGGCAGGGTGGCAGGTTTCCGGCTGAGGACTGGTGCTGCTGTTTCTTTCCACATTGCTGTCACCACTGCCTTTGCTGCTCTGCTGTGTGAAACAGCACAGGTATGGCTTTCCAAACTCCTTCCTTTGAGTCCTTGTTGGCACAGAGTGAGTCACAAAAGGTTTTTTACTTCCCTGTGAACAGCAGCAGGTCCTGGAGCAGCAGCAGCGGGAAATAAGGTCGGTGACTGAGTGGTGTGAAGGGGTGGGCATGAGCCAGTGTGTTGCTGTCGTTCCTGCGCTGCTGAAGCCGCAGGGAAGGGGCTGTTCTGTATCTCAATTTCAGCAGGTGTATGACCAGGAGCTACTGAAGGGGACTGGCTGGTGGAGCCACTGGAGCAGGTCTATGCTGTGTTGATGGATCCAAAACATCTCAGATTTAGGGATCCTTACAGCTGCCTTCTGAGAAAGGAGGGGAAGAAGGTGTCTCCAAGCTTTGTCCAATTTAATAACTACTTGGAAACATCAGTACTTGATTATCATTAGCTTCTGAGAATAGCACAACATGTTTGGAAATCAAAAAGTGAAGGTTTGGAAGGTGCCTAGTCCATTGCCATGTACTGGGGTTGAATCATGTCTGTTGGGTATCAGATGTTATAAGAGGTTTCAAAGCAGCTCTGTGTGACACTGTGCTGACTGAAAGCTTACAGAATATCCAGCTTTGCTGCTGACAAGCCTTATCCATTCATGTTGCCGTTACAAAGACAGTGAAAATAAATGACAGTCTCTTTATGAAAAACCTTTGCCATGGTGCTGTGTCACCATCCCTTTCTGTATGAAAAGGAAAACTGATTCTTTTGCATTTTCTTGCTAAGTCATGTTTCTCATTCTCTTGCTTTCTGTTTCTCTCTGCTATTCTGAGTTGCTGTTATTTGTCTCAAGAGCTGTATCTCATCATCTGGTTTAGGTGCAGTTTGTTTGTTGGCTACATTTAGCTTTGTTAAGGGTATCATTGGGTGAGATCTTTCGTAGTCATTTTCATGTGATTTTTCAATGCAGTTTAATCCTTCCTTATCTTTTGGTGTAATTCTACTGCCCCATATTGCATGAGCTTCTCCTTCGTCCAGGTGGTTCTTTGAGCCTGTGTTTACAGAACTGTATTTGATGATTTCAGACAGTTTCCCCAACTTTTTCCCAACTCTCTTTAGAGTATTTCTGATGCTTATTCCCAATAAGCTTGGTGTCAATTGGAAGTTTTATGAGTAAGCTACTTAGTGACCAAAATAATGGGGAAAATAATTGAATAGAAACGAAAAACCTTGTGCAGCCCGTTTGAGATGTACTCCTGGGTTACAGATAGCTGCTCCCTAAGAGGCATCTTTAAAGAAGTTAAAGTTTAAAATTATTTCATGGTGACTAAATTGTACTTCCTCAGGTAACTTAGAGGAGAGAGATCTTGGTGACAGTTTAAAATATACAGGTAGTTGCTCAGGACTATTTCCTTGAGCTTTGTATGTGGACTGTAAGATGATTTGGAATGTGAGCAGTAGGGAAAAAACAGTTAATTAAACTGTTAGGAGAGTAGCACATTTGGTACTGGGGACTCGTTACCAGGGCGTGATCCCCATCCACCTTGTGTGTTAATTTTGTTAGAGTGATTTCCTTCTTGAATAATTTAGTAATGATCCTGATAGGACTTAGATCTGATTTCCTCATACTCTCTCAAAATGTCCAGCATTTTCAAACCAAATGGTCATATTCTGTTTCATTATTTTTGTTTTTCCCAAATAGGTGTAGCCTCCAAAAACGCCTTCTCTTCAGGCTGTGATGGCATCAGTCTGGTGCTTGCTGCTCTGCATCCCCGTGCTGTCACCCACATTTGCTGGGGGTGTCACCCGAGTCTATTACCTGGGGATCCGTGAGGTGGACTGGAACTATGCTCCAACGGGGAGGAATGTGCTCGCTAACCAGAGTATTGCACGTAACCGGTACGTTTGCTTCTAACAGAATTTAGTCTGGGACGGGCTTTAAAGTGTCATTTGATGAGTAATTTCATGCAGGTATTTTGGGGCATCTGAGCAAGCAAGAGACACACTCCCATAGATTCTGATCTTTATGAGCTTAATGTTTAACTTGTTTTATGCTCCTGTGATGAAACCTGTGTCAGTGGGAAAAGGGATGGTTAGTCTGGAGTATCCAGAGCCTGTACACTGGAGAGAAGTGTATGGAAAACAAACACGGAGCAGAAAAGACGGCAGATACAGAACAGACTGTTCTAAAATAGTCCAGATTTTGCAACGCTCTACCCTGGAGTTTCATTTTGCTTAGTTCCAGCTGGTGATCAACTTGTTTATCCTGAAGCATGATGACTTTTCATCTTTATATAAATTACTTCACATAGCCAGCTTGTTTTTGTTTTGTGGAATTTCAAGCCTTGGACTTAATGCGACTTCCTGCATGGGATTTTAGGGGCTGTGTGAAAAACATTTTTGTTTTTCTTGCTAAAGTAAATCTGGAAACTGCAATAATTGGTTCGAATTACTACATAAACAGTGGTTTGGGTTTAGCTTTCAAAACATCAAACCTTTTTTTTTGGTTGGTGTTTTTCTGTGTGTGTCATTTGTTCTGTTTTTCAATAGCTTTCCATACCATTTTAAAGGCATTTGTGCTTTTTTCCCTGCCCTCATTTTCTGTGGCGAATAGCTGGTACTTCTTGACCTGCTCTCAGTCTTTTACCCCTCCATGATAACTAACACTCATATTCAGACACCTCCTTCAGAAACAGCAGAGCAGGAACAGGAAGGGTGTGCAGAAAGATCAAGGTCTGTGAGTTCAGCATGGAAAAGTCCCTGTTTTCTGAAGATGCGGTGTAGATGTAAATTAGTTCACAGGAAACACCCCAAAATTCAGGATTAAAAGATGTTACCACTGACTCCTGAAGTGATAATGAATGCAGTGGAATTTGTTTGGTTTGTCTCATAATACATGAAGAGAAGGAAATGAAATTTAGGGCCATTGAACTTAAAAGCAATTTAAAAATTGTTGTCATGGCAAACAATTAGCTAATGGAACGTATTTTTACAATGATTGCAGAAATGAAATTGCTGGCAATTAGAAAGGGATGTGATGCTGATATGATTGATAATAGCTCTATCAAAGTATTTCAAGGAGTTTTTTTGTTGGGGGAAAAAGAGGCACATCTGTAAAACAAAGTGTGAATAGTCCTTGACTCTTTGCTGATAATGGCTGCAGAGCTGACTTGGCAAAGGGCCAAACTCTGGATTTGTATAACCAGAGCCAAGCCCTGCCTGTTTTTGAATGACGAGGCCAATGCTTAATATTTGGGTCTCAGCTGTTCATTCTCAGGGATGTGCATTAGAGTTTACCTCCCTTCCAGGGCTGCTCTATTGCTGCAGGTGATCGATCCGAAGGGGGAAGTGAGGGGAGTGACCTTGGCTCTAGTTTAGGCTGGTTCCACTAATACCTGGACTGTGATTCATCTCTTATCTATTAAGAATTACCCATAAAGAGCAAATGTGCTCGTGAGTTAAACTTTAGTACCTGTATGAGGTTTTAACTCTGGAAGCTGGTTACATGCTGGGTGTGTACGTGCCTGACTCCCCTGCCACTCTGGAAGGAATTTGGAAACTGTTAATTAGAAAGTCATCTTTCAGACTTCAAATTTTGGCCAGAGAGCTCAGGAGACCCCACTCCCACCTGCCTTGTGATTTAGCTGGAAATGCCTTAAAGGAATTGAAGTGAGTTTTGAAGAGCCCAGTGAAGGCTGAAGGAGGCATGAGAAGGGTCCCCCTGCAACACCCACATGGGATTGTCTGGGAAGCACTGTCCTTCCCATTTCTTGTTTGCAGGGCACAGTTCAGGGGTGCATTTTTTGTCCATTGGCGAAGAGCTGAGGTTGAGGTGGTGGCCATGCATGCGTGACTTAGAGCATCCCAGGGTCCTCTAATGTCAAAGCTTTCTGCTGTACCTGGGAGAGTGGGGTGCCACCATCACTCTGCTGCAGTATTGACCAGCTGCTGCTTATGATGATGACTCATAGTACCTTTCCCTTTGAATTCAACAGCCAGGCCTCAGCATTCCTGCAGTCTGGGAAAGACAGGGTGGGAAGCACGTACAAGAAATCTGTCTATAAGCAATACACGGACTCCACGTACACCACTGAGATCCCCAAACCTGGCTGGCTGGGGTTCCTTGGGCCTGTCATCCGAGCAGAAGTGGGGGATACCATTAAAGTACACCTAAAAAATTTTGCTACTCGACCGTATACAATCCATCCTCATGGTGTTTTCTACGAAAAGGACTCTGAAGGTAAATGAGCTACTGCCATCATGGAGACAGATTTTTCTCACTGGGAACTTAGAAGTATGCATGGAGGTGAACTGTCCATAAAGCTCCAGCTGGAAAGCAGCTGCATTTGGGTGTTTGGTGAAGACATCAGGTGTTGGGTTAGTAGGGTAAAGGGGATGGAGTCCTGACCTGGGCCCAGGTTTCTTGATTTTAGAACCTCCAAAACACTGATGAACTCTAGAGATTGTAGAGAGACTGACTGTGGGGGTGCAGTGCAGAACTGACGGCAAAGCAGCACTAGGCAGAATGGAAATAATCCTGCTGACTCTGTGCTGACCTGTTTACTGGGCAAATTGCTTCAGTGCCTCTTTGAGGAAGTGATGATTAAACACTATTTCAGCCTTGGGATGGTGAGTTTCAGCTCAGTATAAGGTTACATGTGTGGGCATCTTGGCTCTTCTTGAATGGATGTTGTGATTGCTCAATTGTTCTAGGATCCCTGTATCCTGATATATCCCCCCAGGATCAGAAGAAGGATGATGCTGTTTTCCCAGGAAGGAATTATACCTATACTTGGACTGTCCCTGAAGATCACAGTCCAACTGCTG
This sequence comes from Platysteira castanea, assembly GCA_013397175.1. Taxonomy (NCBI): domain Eukaryota; kingdom Metazoa; phylum Chordata; class Aves; order Passeriformes; genus Platysteira; species Platysteira castanea. The sequence continues at coordinate 299,747 of VYXC01001683.1, read as the reverse complement.
ATGACCCAAACTGCTTGACCTGGATCTACCACTCTCATATCGATGCACCAAGGGACATTGCATCTGGATTAATTGGGCCATTACTTACATGTAAAAAAGGTAAAAACACCAGGAGAAAGCAGCTGAGGACTGCAGTTCCATAATGTAAAGGTTTTGTGGTGACTTGAATAAGGATAGGATGTGAAGATACTCTGGTGTGCAGCTCCAAGCTTCAGGGGGAAATGCAGCTTGGTTAGAGAGGACAGTGCCTGGGTTCTAGCTGGATTCTGGTCACTGCATTGTCTTTATCCCTTAGTGGTTGGGCAGGTGAGCTTGCAGGCCTCTTGATCCAAGAGAGCTGCTTGAATCCATGTCAAAAGCAAGAGTCTTGTCCAAGATCTAGTTTGTGTATGAAAAACATGGTGACTGGTTGGTTTCAGCAGGAGTGAGAAGACTAAAGGTGATGTAGTTGAGCCATGCAGTGGCAGAACTGCTTGGGAGAGAGAACTGTATTGGCAGGGATGTATTGGAAAAGGGTGAGCGTGCCACTCTGGGGTGAGCTGTGAGGTTGGTGGGAAAGCGTGTCTTCTCCAACTCATGTGGCAAGACTTACTCTGCTACTGCTGTTTTAATCTCTTGCCTGTTGTATGATTTTCTGCATGAGTGATTTTCTGCATTCATTTCTCTTTCTTTGCCTCAGGAATACTGACTGGCAGCTCTCAAAGACGCCAGGATGTGGATGTTGATTTCTTTCTGATGTTCAGTGTGGTGGATGAGAACCTAAGCTGGTACCTGGATGAGAACATAGCATCATTCTGCACAGATCCTGGCTCTGTAGACAAAGAAGATGAGGAATTTCAGGAGAGCAACACAATGCATGGTTAGTGTCACCTCCGTGAGGCCACTGTCTCTGCTGAGACACTCAGGAGTGTCAGTGCTCCAGGATCTGCTCTGAGATCACGTGCTGAGCAAATAATATCTCAGGGACAGGGCAATGCCTCCAGAAAACGGAAGTATTGTTTTGATTTTATCTTTGGCCTGAATGAGCTTTTATACCCTTTGTTTTAGGAATGAGCTGTGGAGTTGGGCTCTCCAAAGCAGAAGAGGAGGAGGGGTTCTGGTTAGGTCCATCCTCCTGTCTTGTCTGTGCTGTCACCTGCTGGCAGGAACTCTGAAGTCCCCTTTTCTGCTCTCTAATTTTGGCATGCTTGGTTTTGCAGCTATTAATGGTTATGTGTTTGGTAACCTCCCTGAACTGACGATGTGTGCTGGGGATGATGTTTCATGGCACCTCTTCGGGATGGGCAATGAAATTGATGTTCACACAGCCTACTTCCATGGACAGGCACTCAATATCCGAGGCCACAGGACAGATGTGGCCAGCCTCTTTCCAGCCACTTTTGTTACAGCAGACATGATCCCAAATAACCCTGGGAGATGGCTGCTGAGCTGCCAGGTCAATGATCACCTACAAGGTAAGGCAGAGGGTGGAATATGTCCTGGACTTTCTGTCCTCTGTTTTTGATGTACATGATGTACAGTGTGGTAGGGAACAGTGCCTTGGGCATGGAAAACATCCCCAGATAAGTGGGTGATTCCTTGTCTTGTAAAAATTGGAGTGGGCTGGTTACTAATGTGCAGGGCAGCTTTGGTGAGGGTGACTTGTACCGTGGTGTGATGTTCCATGTTTGGTACAGCTGGAAACTGAGATGAGACAGTGCCTTAAGAGCTCTGGTCCCTGTAAGAGGCACTTGCATGATAAATCTGAAGACAGCAGAAGGGTCTAGTCACTCTCTGTTCATACTTCCATAGCATCCAGTATCTATGTTTGGAAGTTCTGCTCACTGACACAAAACTCCTTGCTGTGAAGTTACTTCACCCATCCATGTGCCTTTTGGGACAGCAGAGGGAAGGTGGGGCTGCTGGTTAGGCTGGCTGGAGGGGCTAAGTGAGTGTCCACCTTCATGTTTTGGACAGCTGGGATGGGGGCACTCTATGAAGTCCGGCCGTGTTCTCGGCAAGCTCCGGCACCCACGCTGAAAGGGAGAGTTCGGAAATACTACATAGCTGCTAAGGAAGTGCAGTGGGACTACGGACCCTCGGGGCTTGACCAGATCAGTGGGAAGCAGCTTAGTGATGCAGGCAGGTAAGTAAGAGGCTGGTGGGCTTGGCAGTGTTTGGAGAGTCTGGCTTGTATCAGGAAGGCTGCTCAGGAAGACGTGGAATTCCTTTCTTTTCAAAATACATGCCTGCTACCCACATGGAGTACATTTCCTGGGGAATTACCCCATCTCGAAAGGGAGACTGCTGTAGCTAGACTGCACTGAGAACAGTGTAGGTACCTTGGGGCCCTCCCATGAGAGTGCTGTGTGACACAGCTGTACCCACAGGCAGCAGGAGTCCCAGCAGATGTACAGCGTGAGCTGCCGTGTTAGCCTCTGGGCTTCATTTCTGCTTGCTGTGCCTGACCTAGGAACAGATTGATCTATTTGAGAAATGATTCAAAAAGCCCCTGGTGCAGCAGACACAGGGTGGCAGAGCTGGCCTGCAGATGGGCCTCAGGCTGGTGTTGCTGCAGGAGGCAATTTCTAGGAAATCAGATGCAAGGACTTGGATGGCAGCCCTCCATCCTGTGGTCAGGTGACTGTGATAGCAGCTGAGGGGCTTCCCATTCAGGCTTTGGCTAACTGAAAGAGAAATTATTCTCCTTCCACAGAGATTACTTCCCATCCCTAGTAATCTGTTGGAGAGGATATACCTTACTCAGATGGAGAAGAGGAAATGCAGAGTGGTTAATTATTTACCCAATGCCATGCAGTAAGTCTTGTAGACCTTAGACCTGTGAGCTGGCCTTGTAACTGCACTGCCTCTCCTGCAAGGCTTGTTACTTATATTTGGTGAGGGTGGTAGTGGAGGAAATAAATACTTTTTACAGCCGTGTATTTTAGTTGTGATTGTGGCTGTACCTTGGGCTGTCCCCAGCTTCTGAAGAGGTTGGAGTTTTAGCACTGCCTTCCCACTGACTGCAGTGCAGTTTTGTTCATTCCTTTGCGCATCTTGTGTAGTGATGCTGATCACACCTGGCAGGTTGGCGTGGGAGAGGTCTGTGTGCCACAGGTGCTCCCTGAACACACAGGTAGATGAGTCTGTAGGGGCAAAAAAGCTTTGCAGAGTCAAAGCTGTACTTGTTCCAAACTAGAGATGCTGTCCTTGTCTGGAATACTGCTTGATTTGGAGATGCTGATGGCCTTGCCAGAGGAAGCAGGGGAACAGTTGACTGATTTTTCTAGGAAATGACCTGACATACGCTTTTTATATTTAGTCCTGCTGAGCAGTATTTCAAGCATAGCCTCTACCGAATTGGGGGTGTCTACTGGAAGGCAAAGTATGTGGAATATACTGATGAGAGCTTCCGTGAGGAAAAGCAGCGATTAGAAGAAGAGGAACACCTTGGAATACTTGGTGAGAGTCATCCAGGAACACAAATCCTTTGTCAGTGTCTGTGAGAAGGATGCTGATGCTGGGAGTGCCAGGTGGCTGTACCTGCCTGCTCATTTTGAGGGGCAGGGAGGGGCACAAGAGGTGCTTCACAATAGTCACATGTGAGAGCAAAGGGAACAGGCCAAGGTGCAGGGTGGTAGAATGGACAGAATGACTTCAGGGGTCGTTCTGAGTGAGTTCTAGAGGTGAGGGCTGAGGGACACAGTGTAGTATGTGTGCCTAGAGCTAAAAAGGTCACAGCAATAGCTCCTGGTTATGTGTTTTTGACTGAGCCCTTTCAAGGCATGCTGCACATCCCATGTTCTCACAGAGAACTTTCTCTCCTGAGTGGGTGCTCAGGGACAGGCATGGGTAAAGCCTCCTCTCTGGCTGGCTGGATCATGGCCTTACAGACTCTGGTGGGCTTGGAGCATCTCACACCTTGGAGGCACGTATTTTGGGAAGCTGAGGGGGTCTTGTACAGGTGGGAGAGAGACATGGGCTTTTCCTGAGGGCATTCCAGGACATCTGGCTGTTCTGTTACTTCCTCCTGTGAATGCGTGATGCCTCTGTGCATTCTCCTGTAGACCCAAACTGCGTTCAGACCATCCTTGCCAGCTCCTGCTCCCACTGAGCTCCCTTCAGCAGCAACGAGGCGAGGCCATCTGCTGCCTCTCACCTTTGGCCCTGCAGCTTGGAGGAAGGTGCCCTGTCTGCCTTGGTTTGCCTGATGGCCTGGGGAGATGCTCTGTTGCTGATGTGCTCTCTCTGCTATATTCTAGGTCCGGTGATCAAAGCTGAAGTTGGAGACACCATTCTGGTGACATTTTTTAACAAAGCCTCCTGGCCCTTCAGCATCCAGCCACATGGAGTGTCCTATGGGAAGGCATCAGAAGGGATGTGGTACCATGATGGTTGGTGGATCCCTTTTCTTGAGTACACCCCCATCACCCTTCAGAGGTGCTGGGTGTTTTGTTGACATTTACTTGAATGAAGTAAAGCCTGATGTGAATGTAGCTGGTGAGAAGGTGTAGCCGAGTTTGTGCCAGGACTCAGGAATAACCCTGTAATCCCTGTTTTAAAGGCCTGTCCCAGAGTGGGGTTTCTGTGGCACCACTGCACAACTTCACATACCGCTGGACTGTGCCAAGGCATGTGGGGCCCACGTCCAGCGACCCTCCCTGCCTCACCTGGATGTACAGCTCGGCTGTGAATCCTATCAAAGACTCCAGCTCGGGCTTAGTGGGGCCTCTGCTCATCTGCAAGTCAGGCACTTTGGATGACAACAACAAGCAGGTAAAGGGGTTTCCTTGCCTCATTCCTACCAGATTTTTGTTTTCATGTAGAGAAAGGAAGCATCAGCAAAACATTAAGGAGCATAATAAAAACAAATGTGCAGTGGTGTTAAGTCCAGGAGAGTCAAATCGAAGCATTGTTGTTGGGCAAGTTAATGCTGGGACAGCTGGTGCCCAGGTCTCACCTGGGAAAGGCCAGTAGTGTTCTGGGCTCTCAAGAGTTGACCTCAAAACAGTTCCTGAGCTCTGCTTTTAATTCATAGAGAAACTTGGCTGAACAACTGTACCTTGGAACAGTTAGCTTATAGATAACTCTTGTCCTGAGGCTTGTGTAGCAGGCTGCTTTCAGAGAGGCACGTGGAATAGTCATTGCAGTCCCAGAAATACTGAAAAGACATTTTTGCTTACAGGTGTTCTGCTTGGCTGATACAATGCTTTGAGGTTTGGTTGAGCCTCATTTATTTTGCAAGAGAAGTTAATTTTCAAGCAGAGCTGACTACAAAAAAGCATGTGAAAATCCATGTCAGTCTTATGCTTTTGATGGAGAGGTGAAACCTGAAGGGCAGCCAGAACTTCCTCTTGGAATTTCACTCAGGGGTAGTCTATTGCTGGCAGTAAGTTCTAGGGAAGACTGTAAATTGGTATCCCTGGGGAGGTACCAGACAGAGGAGCAGAGCCTTGTGAAAGACAGCAGATGGTGAATCAAACCCCTGCTGCTGTCCTGCAGCATGGCTCATGGAGCAGTGACAGATCTGGGGACTGCTGCCCCCAGAGCCTTCTGGAGGGAGTTCTCATTCCGTGGAGGCACCGTGTGACTAAATTAGGAGTGCAGAAGAAATCAACATGCTACCCAGGGTGGAAGTGTGGATCTGCTGGGCAAAGAGGATTGGGAATACACACAGCCCTCGAGGTGAAGGAGCTGTGATAATGATAAACATGGGCAGGTATTGGAAGGATGTAAGCAAAAGAGACAGACCTTTGTAAATGTAGGACAGGGAAAAATCACCTGGGGTGGCAATTCTGGCTTCACAATCTTAGGCAAACCTTTAATGAATGCTTAATTGTGGAAGGTGCATGGCCATTCCCCTGTACCCGTGTGCTGCAGCCTGGGAATTGCTCAGCTTCTCAGCAGGCTGGCTGCCTGTGTGCTGCTAGGGACAGTGACACCAGTGGGAGAGTCTGGACACCATCATAATGTTCTTTTAGTGGGGAAACACCATGCTTTGGAGTGCATTTCTTAGGAGAATTAGCACTCTCAAGGATTTAGGGTAATTAAAAAATCCCCATTCTAGGCCTGTGATAAAAGGCAGGAGGGGTGTGGTGTGGTCATCAGCCTGCCTTGTGTCTGGGCTTTGGTCTTGGGCCTGGTTTGGACAGACACCTACATGTAGGCTTGGAGGAGGAAGGGGGCACTAACTTCATGGCCTTGGCTGAGTTTTGTTCGCTTTATTAATGTGAAATATCATGGAAAATGCACAACTGATGCCTTATGTGAAATAAGAGGAACATTAAACATAAGTAAAGGGACAGAGTCCTGTACCTCAATGAGCCATGTTTTAAAATAAAGTGAAATACAACAGCCAAGCAAAACAGTGTTAACTCTAAGGATAGCTAATTGGTGTGTTTTAAAAGTTAACAGCCATCATTGTAATTATAGAAGGGGATCGACAAAGAATTTTACCTTCTCTTCACCGTGTTTGATGAGAACCTCAGCTGGTATTTAAATGCCAACATGAAGTACTACTTGAGGATGGAAGAGACATCTGTGAAAAAGGATGATGGCTTTGAGGGATCCAACAGGATGCATGGTATGGTTGAATGCTGCTCTATGACAGCAGGGATGAACCTGCAGAGCACAGGCTGATGTTCACCTAAAGGCTGAACTGGGGGCTGGACAAAGGGTTGTGTGGTGTTGGCCTGTATTCAAGCCAGGCTGGAGGCACCAGGTGAGATGTGGACAAGCAGTACAGCTGTCTGGAGAAGTGTGCTCTGAGTGTATTCAGGGGTGAATTACAGACAAGTTACCCTTCTGACTGGCAGGCCTGTCCTATGAGGTGTATGCTCAGAATGAATCTCCTGGCTGACACCTGCCTGCAGAGAGTTAATTGCTTTCTCCTTTCCAGCCATCAATGGACTTATGTTTGGTAACTTGCCTGGGCTGGAAGTGTGTGAAGGAGACAAGGTGTCCTGGCACCTCCTGGGCATGGGCAGCGAAGCGGACGTACATGGAGCTGTGTTTCAGGGGAACACCATGCAGATGAATGGGATGCGGAGAGATTCAGCCAATCTGTTCCCCCACACATTTGCCACTGCTTTCATGCAGCCTGATAATAGTGGTGAGTGCCTGCACAGCTGACTGGGCGGATGGAAGAGTCCCTCATTGTGGTATTTGCTCCTGTGGCAGATTCTCTAGCATGGTATGAACTCTTACAGGGTGAGCTGTGCTTCGTGTGCTTATTGTGTAAGAAAGCTTCCTGAGATGATTTATGTGTAGGACTTTGTTGTGCCATTCCTGCTTGGTTTCTCCAATGACTCCTTTTAACCTTGGCCTGTGGCAGCCAAGCTCCCTACACACCACAGAGATACACCCAGCACATACTGACACCGGCCAGGGAAGCATCTGTTTCCTGGAATCTTCAAAAGCAACTGATTGCCTTGTTCATCCTGCCTCCCTCAGGGACTTTTGAGATCTACTGCCAGACGAGCAATCACTACCAGTCTGGGATGAGGGAACAGTACGTTGTTTCCAAGTGTGGAAAGGCAGGCACTGCCTCTGCCCGTCGCTACACGGGAGTGCGGACGTTCTACATCGCGGCGGAGGAAGTGGCGTGGGACTACGCACCTGACCGCAGCTGGGAGAGGGAACGGCACAACCACTCTGCAGAGAGGTAGAGCCCATCTTCTGGGGAAGCCTGTGGCAGTGTCCCAGCACACCCTGGTGGAGCTGTTGGGTGTCTTGGCCATCCTGTGACCTGGTGCATATGCTGGTGGTGCTGCTGGTGGGAGTGCAGCCCTTCACGTCATTATGCTCTCCTTTGCAGTCCAAGCCAGCTCTGGGAAGCCCCTTCAGCTTTTGAACCCCCTGACACAAGTTAGTTGTTTGTTCCCAGTGAGGTTTTGGTTATCTCAGCACTCATTCTGCATTTCTCAGCTATGCTGACGTGTTTCTGAACAACGAGAATGGACTGCTCGGCTCCAGGTACAAGAAAGCAGTTTACAGGGAGTACACGGATGGCACTTTCCAAACCCGCAAGGCCAGGATAAATGGTGATGAACACCTAGGGATACTGGGTAAGGATGTGTGCACAGAGGAGGGTTCACCTTCCTCTCACACAGCAATGGGACTGGGGCTCTAAAGCTGCAGTGGTTCGCAGCTCTAATATAAAGGCTCACTGTATATTTAGGCATCTGCTGTGTGTCTGGGTGCAGAGAAATTGAGACTGTCTCCTACTCACATCTTCCAGCTTTGGAGACAGCAGTTAAAAGGGTCCTATGCACAGCTTGTAGGGAAGCCTGGGCTTTCCCACTCGCCTTTGCACCATTGTTCTGTCATGGCTTGGGCCAAGCATGTTTCACAGCTGCATTTCTCCAACTATGGGACAGAAACAAGCACTGACTTCTGGAGAGGGGTCTGAGAAATGGAGGGGAAAATCTGTAGCCATGAGAAATGCTTCTGGAGTGAAAGCAGGCAGCCTTGGGAAGTGGAGGAGCATTTTGCGGTGACTAGTGGAGATCTGTGGAGACAGAACTCTCTGTTATGAACCCAAGGCTGTAAATGGTGTCAGGGCAGCCAGGCTGAGGCAGCATCTGCCACTCAAAATAGGCTGCAGCTCTGATTTGTGACATTGTCAGGCTCAGTTGAATATTACCACATTTTTTGAAACCAATAGCAAGGGATGATCAACAGATGACATTCAGCATAACAGTATTCAGAAATCAAGCTTTAGCTGTGCTAAAATGTGTAACCACCTTCATTGTCCTCATTGTGAAAATCAGTCCAGTTTCCTAAGACTTGGATTGGGACTGATACTGAATTCTCTTTTTGGGAGGTAGAGAAGAGGAGGGGGAACGTCATAAATATTATAAGGTAATATTTCTGGGGAGAAGATGTTGAGAGAGGGGTGGGAATATCCTAGAGGATGTGCTGATGGATTTTGCTGGTCTCAGAGTACATTCTTCCTGTGTCAAGGCCCTTTTCTGTGGGCAGAAGTGGGCGATATCCTCAACATCGTGTTCAAGAACAACGCCTCACGGCCCTACTCCGTCCATGCACATGGGGTGCTGGAGCAGCAGACTGGACATCCCCAGGTGGCAAATCCTGGTAGGTCCCCATCTCTAGCTGCATTCCTGCGTGGGCTTGCACAGCTGATTTTAGCCCAGAGCCAGACTGGTTTCCTTAAGCAGCCTCAGATGTCCTGGTTTTGTTAGAGTAGAGTGCTGGAAATGAACGATGACTGGTCTTTCAGGTCCAGCACGGTGTTAGTGATACCATTTGTGTGGGGGTGCCAGCCATCTTTAGCATGTGCAGGACATTCTTCTGTGTGCAGCCTTATCCCCCCCACACTGAGTGTGGTCTCTCCGTGGGAAGGGGAAGGTGATGGCAGGTGACAGCTCAGCCAGTCCTGGGATGGGGAAGCCTCTTCTTTGGGATGCATGAGCACAATAGTATGAAAATAGTATGAAATAGGAGAAACACACAATTGCTTGCTGGGATCTGGCTGAAATGGCCCCTTTGTCTCATGATACAGATGCCAATGTATTTAATGTTTGGTCCCCTCCAACTTGCCCAGACTGTCCAAGCCACAGTCAGATCCTGTCTTTGTGAAATGGGCTGCTAATATGAAAAGGGGTGATTTTAAAACCCAATTTGAATCATCATCATAAATTCACTTCAAAGAGAAGAAAGATTATCTTAAGCTCCATCTGAATGAGCTTCCATGGTCATTCCATGGTCATTTCCACGGTCAAGTCCAGTCTTGAAAGCGACAGATAAAGCTGCATTGTGCTGGCACCAGACAGTGTGTACATCCTGTGACCCCTCTGTCAGAGGGGAGAGGGGAGCTGCCACCCTGCTTTGTGTTTGGGGAAGGCAGATGCAATATTGGACAAACAGAGAATTGAATTTGGGCTTTGGAGACAGGATTTTCTTTTTCCATTTGATTTTGCTGCTGCTTAGTGAGTGGCTTTATCACCTGGTGTATGGCACTGCTCTGTCCCTCAGGTGACATTGTGACATACCGGTGGGAAGTTCCCGAGAGATCTGGTCCAGGGCCAAATGATTCATCCTGTGTTCCTTGGATCTACTATTCCACGGTGGACCCAGTAAAGGTAAAACAGAAGTTATAGCCAGAAAAGCCTAATTAGACCAATTTTTTACCCCGTTTAGAAAACAGTGTGAATTGGGTACAATTTAGAGATTGGCCCAGCCAAGAGGTGGAAGAATCACCTGGTGACATGCCCAGTCTTCTCCTTGGAGAGGAACTCTCCTAAATTTGTCCTGATGTTTGTCCTTATTTTTTCCTAACAAACCTTTGTAAAACAATTCCACCATCTCTCCTTGCTACTAACCTTCCTCCAGTTATTTGTAGGATATTAGAACATCTCCCAGTTGGTCTTGGTTTCTACTGGTGAGAGCCATAGGGCTAATCTAGAAAGGCAGAAATTTTCCAAAATAAACCTCATGCATAAAGCAGGCAGATTGGACCATTTCAAGAATTGTCAATAGCACTGATTTCACAGGGCAACAACCTGGAGGATCCTGCAATAAACCATCACATTCAACCCTGAAATAGTGGCCTTTTTATCTCAAGTTGCAGGTGTTTTTGCAGTCACAGAGTGGGGAATATTTTGATAGATACCATCCATATTTATGACTTTTGGATTTGCATTTAGAAGGGCACGTATAGTTCCTGTTCCTATGCTTCGGTGGCTGGTGCTCTCCAAAAGAATACTTGCATGGCAGTACTGGTTGTTTTAAGTGGGGTAATGCCAGAATAGAAAATGATTGCTGAAAGGCAAAAAACTGTGCTTAAAGGAGGGTGAGAAGGTCCTTGCCTCAGAGCTCTCCTTCCTTCTGATTAGGATATGTACAGTGGGCTGATTGGGCCCCTGAAGGTCTGCCGGAGAGGGGCCCTGCGGTCCGGTGGGACCAGGAAGGATATAAAGAGGGAGTTTGCTCTGCTTTTCCTGGTTTTTGATGAAAATCAGTCCTGGTACTTGGAGGAGAATGTGGAACGTTTCAGTAAGGGAAATCACAAGGAGATCAACCTGCTGGATGAGAAATTTGTGGAAAGCAACAAAATGCACGGTAATGTTGGTGTTGATTCTGCAACCTCTCTAAATACGGAGCCTAACTTGTGGTGAATGTCGTCATTCTTTTCCATTATCAGTGGCACAAACAGAATTAAACTGTCTATTCTCAATATTGCAGCACACCTAAAGCCCAAATCTTTGATCTGCAGTGAAAGCTGATGATTGTGGCTGTCCCTGTACGGAGGAATAGCAACATCCAGGCCAGAGAGGTTAATCTCTGATGTGTCTGAGTGACTCAGAAAAGGAAATAAAATCAAACATGAAATTAACTTGTCAGACAAATGTAATTCTGTTTGTCTCAGGGACCATCAGAGTACGTTAGACTTCAAATTAATTTTCTAAGCTATGTGGCTGCAAGACGTGGCTCAGTTGTTTTAGCTGATTATCAAAAACCTATTTCTACCATAGAAGGATGAACATATTTGTTTAAATTAGTGTGTTATTTATGTTAGTTTCTGTCCGTATTATATCTGGATCTATCTAAAATACCCTCAGCAAAACGGGTCCCTTGACAGTCGTGGAGATAAGAGTAGGGAGGAGTTGCATTTTTTGCTCTGTCATTACTACTGGTTTTGTATGGGTGAGATAAAGACTCTCTAAATACATGTCCGTGAAGGTGTAATTGTTAACCCAGTATTACAGCTAGCAGAACCAGCATGCTGAAGTTGGATGCTTGTTTGAGGCTACACAAACTGCGCAGCGCAGAGCTGGGAGTAAAACCTGGTGCTCTGCCCTCAGATCCCGCCTCTCTCCATCTTATTCCCTCTGTTGTTATTTTAGCATGAAAGTCTGTGTGTGTGTGCCATTGCAGTCAGCTCATCCCCTGTTTCAATCCCTTTCCTGCATGTGCAGCCACAGCAGGATTCCTTCCAGCTGTGCTACTTGAGAGATAAAGTCCTGCCATGCAGGGATTTTACAAGTGGTTGGAATGCTATGTGTGTGGCCAGCTTGAGGCACAGCACCACAGGGCTGCCCACTTGCAGGATTTACCCCTTTTCAATGTTCATTAAGGAAATTGCTCAGACATTTATATGTATGTAGGTATATACATGTTTCTCCATCATTGGGCTGAAAAGGCCATTTTTGTGCATTTTGACTTCTAGAAGCAGCCACTTCTGGTGGCTGACTGCAGGTTTTCAGCAAAGGTAGTTTTTGAGATTTATTTGAGCTGAGCTACAGCATGGCCTTGAGCACAAGTCACTTTTCCTGGGTGTGAGCAGAGTGGATAAGTAGCTGAGCAGGGGGGGCTATCCTGTGGGGGACATTAACTGCTGATACACTGGGTGCTGTATGAGCTTTGTAGCCTCTAATCTAATCTCTGAGGAGGTGCAGCACCCATACAGTTTCACTAACAGCCTTTTCCCCTCTGTGTTATTCCTGGCACAGCAATCAATGGCAGGCTCTATGCCAACCTGCCTGGGCTGACCATGTACCAGGGAGAGTGGGTGAACTGGTACCTGCTGGGAATGGGTCAAGAGATTGATGTCCACACAGTCCATTTTCATGCTGAGACCTTCATATACAAGGTAAAAATATATGCTGATGGTAAAGCAGATACTGGCCACTGATATCAGCACTTTTACTTGATTCGGTATTTGAATGTTTCTTAATGACTCCACAGAAGCTTTACACAGCTAGGAAAAGGATGTGGTTTTACACATCCTAGTCTGACTCCCTGAGCCTCTGTGTTGTGCTGAGATGTCCAGCTTAATCCTTGTTAGGGTTAGGCATTACCAGATTGTTTGCTTTCCCAGCTGCAGTCCGGGAGCTGCTTTTTGAAAGCTTTTTTTTGAGCATTGAAAAGCTGAAGTGGACCCTAGCAACACTGGCAGAATTTTCTTCCTTAGAAGATGCAGTGAGCACTGCAGCTAATGGCCTGCCTTCTTTGACAGAATGGCAAAAGCTACAGAGCAGATGTTGTGGATCTGTTCCCTGGGACCTTTGAAATGGTGGAGATGCTGGTTGGGAACCCTGGGACATGGCTGCTTCACTGTCATGTGTCTGACCATATCCATGCTGGGATGGAGATCCTCTTCACCGTCCTGCCTAGAACAGGTAGGGAGCTGTCACTGTAAAACATCCAGCAGCACTTCCTGCTACTGCTGTGAAATAGAGTGTTTGTATCTCAACTCTTACATATTATAAAAAGCCAGTCAATAGAGCAGGTAATTACCTAAGTGTTACAAAATTATGATGCTCCCTTTAAATATGGTAATACCCAGAGCTGGAGTTAATAACAAATTGTTTTCTGGAGTTTACATTACCTATGTTGTTATTCTGAGTTTTGTTTTTAGCTTGTGTCTGAATTACCATGTTCAGCTCTCAGCCAGTAATTGCTCTTTCTGAGAACTGGAAGGTGCTCAGAGGTGAGTGACACTCAGTACTGGGTTTGGCTGCAACGGAGCCCACACGGTGATGTGGTTTTAGATTTATTACCAAAACAGTGAATGCCCCAGTGGTTCAGCTGTGGGTGACCAGTGCCTGCCCAGTGTCAGGGCTTCTCTGTTTCTCCCTCAGTACTTTTCTTCTGAAGGCTGGATAGGGTTGTGCACTGGGGCTAGGGGTGCCTCTGAAGTAGGGGATACAAAAATTCTCTTGCCTCATGTAGAGAGGGAAAACACTGACAGGACAAAGGACAGCCTGCTAGTCCTGGAAAACCATGCTGCCTCTGGATCTGATCCTTGCCAGATGTGCCCTGTTCTGGACTTTGCCTGCTCAGCCCAACACCTTCTCACCCTCCTTTTGTTTCCTTTCAGAGTCAGAGCTGGAAGTCGTGAGTGTCACCCCAGGTATGGTGTGTACAGCACTGCCAAACCCTGTCTGTGGGAAGGGGAGAGGGTGGATCCCTGAGCAATGCAAGGATTTGGATCTGTGCAATGGGAGGGAAGAGGCAGCACCCACAGCCTCTACTCTGCCAGCCTGGCAGTGCCTCAGTGCAAGGCCTTGCCTCAGTAGATAACAGGGAGAGGACCAGTCTGTCCTCTGGTGATAGAAATAAGGAAGTTGGGCTGGTTAGGCTGTGTTAGGTGGAAAAGGTCGCACCCTGTTGTGCCTGCTATGTATGGATTCAGATTTGGAGTGTGAGTTTAGGTACTGGCAGAGATTTGGAGGAGGGTGCCTGGGATGGGTTGTCCTCCCTCTTTGGACTGTCAATGACTCTGTGGTTTAGGGAAGTTTCACAATCGTCTCTACAAGCTGAAGGGATGGAGTCAGCATGCAAACAAGCACATCTGCCTTCTGCTCCATGGTTCCCCTGAGCCCAAGCATGTACCTGGAGTTTTTTGGGTGTTTTAAAGAACAGATGTGAGAAGACATTTGGTTGAGCAGCACAGGGAGAAGGGGAGTAGTAGGTGTGATCCCTTTGAAATTTTCTGTGGTAGAAATCTCAGCAGTGTACACTGGTGGTTTATTTTCCTGTTTTTTTCATCTTTCTTCACAACTCTCATTTTCCAGCTGCTGTGAAGAAATTCAGCTGAGCTGGTTTGAGAGCCAGTTCAGGCCAGCTGCAAATGCAGCTACCTACCTACAACTCAGCAGGCTCTCCCCACTGTTATTTCAGTCATTTTCTCCCCAACATTTCTGTCACTCAACATGGGCATACCATAAGAGGAGTAGGAAATGTGTGAGAGCAGTAGTGGCAATATGAAATAATTTGGTTTAATACCATATGCAGATATCAGCTTGTGTGTGCTCACCAGGCAGAGACCTTGGCCAAGAGTTGTTGCCTGAGCAAACAGCCCCTTTTCTCAGGAGGTGGCTGCTGCCTCTGTGTGGAGGCACAAGCAAGCTCAGGATCTTGGTGACTCACCGTGGTCATGGCCGAGCGAGTACACTCAGTGGTGTGTAGGACAGCAGCCATGGGCACAGGGAGTGTGGAATGGGGGAATTTGGAGGAACCCCAGCCTGGACACTTGTTCTCATCTCTGGGCTGGGGACAGCAGTGGCTGACTGGGCTGGACACCTGAGAGACACTGTCAGGTTCTGGGGTGGAGCAGGTTAGGGAAGGAACCATCCATCTCAAATCTCTGTGTAGGCTCAGGGATGAGGGTCTGACAGACGGATGGCACTGGGGCCTCCTTTGAATCATTGAATCATTAAGGTTGGAAAAGATCTCTAAGATCATTAAGTCCAACCATTAACTCAACGCTGTCATGTCTACCACTGAAATGTGTCTCTAAGCTCCGTATCTGCACGTCTTTTGAACACTTCCAGGGATGGTGATTCCGCTACTTTGATTGCATCAGGTTTTTCTTTTGCTCCTTTGCTGTATTTCTTGCAACCTTTCAGTTCTGGTATTGCTGGCTCTTGTTGAAAATACCTTTCTGTCTCTCAGGGTTGCCACTTGAGGATGAGGATGAGTCCCAGAAGATGATGCTCTTTGGATCTAAGGTGACCCAAGGGCAGATAGAGGCCACAGTCGTCTCTCTGGCTGTTGTAGGAGTCCTGCTGCTCCTGGCCGCTGGTGCCCTCCTGGGAGCAGTCATCCACCTCGAGAGGCAAAAGAGGTTACGACGCAATCGGAGATCCATCCTGGATGACGGATTCAAACTCATGTCTCAAAAGAATTCTGGTCTCTGAAAGCCATGTATGGACATTGGGCTGTGTGCTTGGAGCAGGAGCTGAATCCTTGTCCACAGCAAAGATTTTGGGGCATCATTTCAACTGTGCACTGCACTTCTAGAAGCTGAGGAGGGAAAGCTGGAGCCCTGACCTCTTTTCTCCTCAGCCCTCTGTAAAGAAAATGTCCATCCAGGAGAGATCCAAGGACCCTTTGAACTGACTGAAGACAAGTAATGATTTAAAAAGGTCCTTCTGAAATACTCTCATTCCCCAAGGAAGAGAGGAGACATTTTATTCTCTCCAGAACAGCTCCAGTTGATCTTTCCTAGCAGAATAGCTTAGGCCAGATTCCAGTCTTGCTCCGTTTCCAGAACCGAGTTGGGAATAGTCTCCCAAGAAACTGTGAACCATTAATGTAATTAATGTGAAGGAGAGGAAGATAATATTTTCGGTTTTGTGAATCAATGAAGAATACAGAAAAAAATTTGTTAATATAGAATTGGATTACTGTTTTTTGATGAGTAAGTGGGCAGACACAAATTCAGGGCACTGCATGTCACTGAGAACCCCATCAAGGACCATGACGAGCTGTGCCTCGCTGTCAGCCTTGCTATGACACATCCTTTTGCTCTTTGCTGGGGGCCAAACTGGGAGTGGGTGGTGGGACCAGAGTTCTGTAGCCCACTTGTGAGCTGTGGTAGCCATCCTCCAGCATCAGCTGTGCCCACACATATCACCATAACATCACCCTGTGTGTGCCCACACATCCCACAGTCCCATCACCCTGTGGGTCAAGTACTGAGCCCTTCCCTATGAAATAGCTGTCCAGCTCCCTCCCCTGAATCCCCATTACCCAAATGGATGCAGGTTAGTGCTTATATATTTCTGTGCCTGGTTTTAAAATGGAAAGAGCATAAAAGCAATCAGTTCTGGGTGGCTTTCAGAGGCAATTAAAGCAGCTAAATGGTTCTAATGACAAGGGACTGCTGGAGGCTCCTTAGGTATAACAGCACCATTTTCTTCAGAACAGTGGTTATCACATACTTAATCATGTTCAATTCATATCAAGCCCCTGCATATTTCCAGCTGCCTTTTCCTTTGTCAGTGATGACAAAACTCATTATTTTTCTTTCATTACACTTCATTAGGCCTGGTGAGGGGCTGGAGGGCTGTTGAATACTCTGAATATAGATGATCTTTGCTCAGATTTAAGCCTGGTTCAGCTGCTAATGGAAACCACAGGTTTCCAAACCCATCAGTTGCAGGGAATTTTAGAAGCTATGTCATGAGAAGTAAGAATGAAGAAGGAAGTCTTCATTTTATTTTTTCCCCCTTGGCTTGTTAAAACCTATATCAAAAATGTTTTGGGTGTGCACTGAGACAAAGGAGTGAGTGTAAATGTATTCTCTTGCTTCAGGGCAGCAGAACAGGGAAATTGCCCTTCCTGCAGCTCTGCAGCCTGGGCCCAGCCTGGACTTTGGGTGCTGGCCTGAAGCAGAGCAGCAGAGGGCTGGGAGCTGGATTTCACACATTCCGTAAACAGCAGGCTGCCAAAATTCCTCCGATGTAATGTTTTTTTGGGCCAAGTGGAGCATCAGTGGTGGAGGTCTCCTCTCTAGCAGGGGTTGTGAGGAACTCTGGGGCCAGGCTCTGGAGAAGCCTGTAGTGTGAGAGCTCTGTCCTGTGAGAACCAATTCCTCCCCCAAACTGAGAAAACTAAAGGGAAAGCTTTGGACAAAATAGAAAGATCATTTTGCTAGAACCTTCTGTTGCAGCAAACTGACAAAGCAGTTTATCAGCAAGTTCACAAGTGTTCCTAAGGGAGTGTCAGCTCTCCCAGCAAGTGTGCATAGGAGGAGGAGGAGAAGGAGAGATCACAGAATCATAGAATATTCTGAGTTGGAAGGGACTCACAAGGCTCATAGAATCTGGCTGTTAGGTGAATGGCCCGTACAGGGATTGAGCCCTCAACCCTTCATTATTAGCACCATTCTCTAACCAACTGAGCTAGTCCAATACACCTCCACCATAAACCCTCCCCTCTTTAACCCACACGTCCAGTATCAGTTCAGAACAGGTTTACCCCCATGGAAGAGCTGATGTCGCAGGTTTTGTATGGGATAAACGTAAGAAGCAGCTAATACTGCCTGTTGTAGTCACTTTAGGTAGTGTTTTCTGCCTGCAGTTTTAACACTGCTCTTCCTAGACCCCCATTAGCTGTGATGACATTTTAAAAAGTTGACCCAGATGATCACCTGCCTATTTGAAGCCTCCCAGGCTATCTCAGGTGACTGCAAAGCAGAGTTACTCGTTACATGGCAGCAGTGGGCTGTTTGCAGCACAACTGGGATAGGATCCCTGTAGTGTCACCCCACTCAGTGATGGGCGGGCAGCCGTGCCCTCAGCCATGGCTGAGCCGGTGTGTGGCTCACGCTCCTGCCAACTCCCACTCTGACTGCACACGGGAGACATGTGAGTCAAAAGCCGTTTGGTTGTGCACAGGAAAATATAAAATGCTGTCTTTATACTTTTTTGTCAACACACAAAAGTTAACGTGGAATTAACCCGTGGCACTCCATAAAACAACTGACACTAGTAATTGTCAGTGAAAGGGTTTGCTGGGCTCTCAGCTCTCAGCAGCCTCTAATTCTGAACTAAATTGCTTGGTGATCCAGACTGGCCATGTAGCCTGTTGCAATTTTGTTGACATAGCAAATTACAGGAGTGAGGGCAAGTCTGGAGTGATGTACTCATAGACTGCCTGGGGAGAGGAATTTGGGCACAACGGCTGCCAAAACAAGGGGATCTGCGAGGTAAAATCAGAGAATGGATCTGAGCAGAGGGAAAGCTGCCTCTGGCTTATTCATATATGGAGTCTGGGATATGGGATGTACAAATAAGGCAATGTGCACACACAAGGTACCAGACCTCCTGCAGCACTCGTCTTCTAAACAATCAATGAATTCAGTCACGGACTGTTCCGGGATCTGAGAAGAGCAGGACTGGGCATGTGACTGATCAAACAGCTATTGCTGAAATTAGCATTTATGGTGTTAAAAATCAAAGACAGCCCATCTTGGAAATCAAATTGTTTGTTAACTTGCTCTTATTTTGGGGAAAGTAGATTGCTTGCTCACCAGGTGCTTTATAAACCCAATGTCCTTTGGTGTCCTTGAGAGACAGGCTTAATTCTTCATTCTTTAACTGTAGGAAGGATGGGCAAGATGAAACAGTCACCTATCCCTGAAGAGACACAGGGAAACAGTAACGGAGGAGTTCAGCCTTTTGGAGAAGGTGTGGGTAAAGCACTTGCTGCATAAGAGACAGTTCAATGCAGGCCGTGCATGGCTAGTAGGCACAGGAGAGAGAAATACTCTCTTATTCAGTGTCACCAAGTGTAACAAAGAAGTTATGTCTTTCTTTGTGTATGTTGATATGGGAAGCTTTGCAGTGTGTCACTGTAAGGAGCTGATAGAAAACCCTGCCTGTAGGACCTTCTACTGGAGCCTAGTTTTTCATATTTAGGCGTTATTTTCTTCAATGGAAAGCTTTCCCTTTTAGAGGCAAGTGAAGAGCAGCCATCTTCTTTGGGTCAGGCTGACTTGCTTTGTGAGGAGCAAACAAGCACAAAGGAAAGCTGAGAGTGGTAGTTAGCACAGTGTGTCCCTGCCTGCCCATGGGCTTCTGCTGCTGGAGGCTGTGCCAGGACGGCCGTGTCTGTGGGAGGGATGGTCAGGTCGGCAGTGAGATGGTTCTAGTCCCCATGTCACTGCCAAATGCAGGAAGATCCTAAGCCAAACATAACACGTGGAAGAGGCCACTGGTGTAGGTGCTCTGGTAACTTCAGTCCCTCCAGGTTTGGTGTTTCCCCAAGTCCTTTTGAAAACCTCCAGGTCATTGTGGGGTGAGGGATGTACAGCCAGATTGGAATGGGCCTATCAAAGCTGATCCTCTTGTACAAGGCTCAGTGTGAGGATTGTGATTAGTCCAGTTTGCAGACTCTCAGTTTGTTAAACATCAAAAAACCCCCAAGAGTGAGAACATTGTGGGTGTGAGGAGGCGGCTGGTCAGCTGGTGAGCACTGCAGTGCTCTAGCAGGGCTGGAAAAACTTGTTAGTGCTCTACTGAGCTGAAGCAGTCTTCAACCTCCTTTCATCGATACTCTGTGAATATACAACTCAGTAGGCTACAGCTGGCATGTGACCCCAGAAAACTTCCTTTCTGCTTCATTTGCTCAGTGCAAAAGAGATAATTTTTCTTGGGAAGAGCTGCTGTTTATCTGCTCTATGGCCTGCATGTTCGATACTGTGCTGCTATAAACCTGTGTGCAGATGTTCATGGATACATGCACATTTTTGCACCAGCCCAATGTACAATACCTCACTGCAAGGGCTGTACAACCACATGGGAGCGGCCTCATAGGTTGTACAGCTGCTCAGGAGGGGCCTTGTTGCCCACTGCCAGCCCTGGTGGCTGGCTCCTGTCTTGCACCAAGGTCTAGCCACACTCTTACACATGTAGCTCTGTGTAAAGCTGAGCAGTTAAAACCATTTCCCACTGCTCAAGGCCTTTAAGTTGTAATCTCTTGTTTCACAAAAAAAGTCAATGCACATTTCCTGACTGAAAGATTTTGCCTTAATAAAGCTGAAACAAGTCATTCTAGCTCTACTTTCTGAATATCTGAGGGAGATTTATGTCAAAAATACCCCCTTTCTTTGGAAAGGTCTTCCCAATGGAAAATGGAAATTATCCTTTCAGTTCACAAAGCTGTTTTGATGTGACCAGAATGATTAATTTGATTTTCACAAGGTATGACTGAAACTATTTTAAAAATATGTATCAACCTTTTAGGCTGGGACTAGAGCCTACAGTAACTGAAGTTTGAGTTTTCCCTTTCTCCAGTCATGGGCACAGACCCAAGGCAGCTGCCTGGGAAATTCCAAAGAATGTCCTTAAGCAAAGCTCTCCCCCATGTGCATGCTGGCCTTCCCATGTGAGCTCCTCCCTCCACCTCCCTGCCCATCCTCGCTTCCTCTGAAGGTCTGGCTGCAAGTCTTGTGTCAAAACAGATTGTAGCTCATGGTTTTCTCTCTACAGCCTTTAGAGATTTTTAGCTTGGGGGTGTTTTGTGAGTTAGCCTGGAAGAACTGGCCAGGATCCCTTGACATTGCTAATTGCCAGTCTGAGAAGCCCAGTGGGTGAGGAACCACCTCTGGGTGTTGTCATGACTTTTATGCCTTTTTTAGTATTCCAGATGCACAGCTTGAAAATGGATCGTCATGGGTCCTGTTCTGGTCCTCAGCGAGTGGAACCTGCAGACTTACGGCAGAACTGCAAATTTTAGGTGTAAAAACACCAGGTTTCACAGTTGCTTTATGAGGAACCTTCTGGGAAATTGGTTGCTGGTGCTGTGGCTGAGTTATGTGATTTCCCTTGGGTGAAGCTCTACAACGATTTGATAAAACTGATTGCAGTGTTTCATTAGCCAGCAAATTTCCCAAAGGCTGATCATCCAGCAGAGCATCAAATTAGTGTCTGCAGTGATACAGGATGGGAGACTAGTCCACAGCTTTTAAAGCTTTGAGAAACTCAGGTAAATCACTGTCAGGGTAAGTCACCTTCTTCAGTCATGCAGAGTGCCTGAAGACTGGTTACAAGTGGAGAGGCTGTGGGGAAGGGTCTGGAATCATCAAGCTGAGCTACAGTAACACAGTGCTTGAAATGCCCGGGGGCCACCACTTAACATAATGGTTGATGCCTGCATGCTGTGACCTCAGGGTCTGTAAGGAAGCAGCTGGCAACTCAAAAGGTTATACAAGGCTTTGGGAATAAATTGCTGCTGCTTCTTTATTTTCTAGGAATTTAAATAGCAGTAGGTGACACTGGCATTTCACCCCACGTTTCAGACAGCAATTTCATTCTTACCCAGGCAGACATCAGTACTGCTGAAATACAAACTATATCCTAATTTGAGGGATTTTGAATACTCAAGTGAAATGGAACCAAGGTTTTAAATTCTTCTCATCCCAGTGTGCACAAATATTACCCAGTCAAACCAATCACCTCCTCAGACTCTCCCCATATTCAATCAGTAATCACCAAATTCTTGTGTCCTGAGCCACATGGCTCCTGCACTTGGTCTGTGACCTCTGACAGGTCTTTAGCTACACAGTCACGGTCTGTTAGGGCTTTCCTGTGAATCCTTTTCCTTAGGCTGCATTGTGCTGCTTTATTTATCTGCCCTTCTATAACCTCACTGCCTCAGTAGTGCTTCATGACAGCAGCACTTTATGGGTTCCATCCCTGCCTACCCACCAGAATTTGTCTCGCTGACCACCTCTCCCAGGGTCTCCTGGTGCTGCTCTGCACGCTCCATTGAACAGTTCTTTGAGTCATCTGCAACATCCAGCTTTACTGCTGCTTCTCTCTAAATGTTGAATCTCAGAAAAATAGCAAATTCGTTTTAAGAGTGTGTTGCCATGGCAATGCCACATCTGGATCTTGTGCCTGTTTGCACCTGGACACCTTCCTGTAACCAAGAGTTTGAAATCAGAGAGCAGATGATGTGTTTGATGGAACAGGGCAATAAGTCATAAAGCACATTGTGAACATGTCCTGCACCTTTCCGGGTCTGTTCCTGGCCTGCCAGCTGACAGTCATGACCCAGCTTTCTGTAGGCTAAAGATACATAAATTACTAAACCGAATGGAGGAGGGTCACTGGATCCCTGGACATCTTGTCTCAAGGTGATGGCAAATAAATGTTACACTGTGGACTGGAAGGGCAACAAACCTTGACTGGATTCATACCTAGCACAACAAATTTCTGACTGCAGGGCACAATCCCACACATGGCAGAGCTCAGCCGGGCTTCTCTGAGGTTCCGGTTTGCTTTGTGTGATAAAAAAGAATATTTGAGCAGGTCGTCAACCTGTTCCATTTGACATTTCGATGCCAAACCTCTGTGAAGACACAAGTAATTTGTTCTGTTCCTGCTGAGCAAGCCCCTCGCTTGCTCCTGGGTGTGTGTCACAGTGATATTGGCTGTGGCAAACGTCATCAGCCGAATCTATGGAGCACAGCGCAGAGACAGAATGTGAGAATTAATTGAGGGAAAGTCTGCAGGGCTTTGGAAGGAAGGAGGGTCGCGAAGGAGCCTCAGTCAGAAATGTGAATTGCAGTTTGTGTGTTTATCTGGGGTTTGTGGCTGGTTGCCCCAGCCCAGCGCTATGGGTTCCAGGCCTAGGTCACCACTCCCAGATCTTGCCACTGTACTCTCAAAACACCTATGTTTGTGCTGATGCACCTCACCAGCACCTGAGATGTTTTCATTGCTGTCAGAGCATTTAGCACAGACATTAGCATACCTTCCACATCCTGTGTGTAAGCTCTGGGAATTTGGCTGCTCAGAAAGCAGGAAAAAAGTCATATTGTCCAAGATGCTGATTAGTAACATATAGGGCAAAGTGGTGGCCAGAGATTCAGGGCTGCTTTTGCCTCTACTTGGCTCGCTTTTCTGTGGCAAAAAGACAGAAGTCGTTTCTTTGATTTTTGATTCACACACATGGGGACCTTTCCAGTGTTCTTGCAAATTTGGCTGGCTGCTTATGCTTACAACTGCTTCCCCCTCCAGCAGCTCCAGCTGCTCAACACTGGCTCCAGAAGTCCCTGCCCAGCATGGGTCAAAGCAGCACTATGGATCAGGGGACAGAAAGGCATCCTTTGTGTGCAGGGCTGGTTGTTTTGCTTCAGGTTGACTCACACAAATGTTCCAGTGATTCAGAAAGAGGCAATATTTGGTTATGGAGACATTCTGTGCTGGGTCTGAGGTTCAGCAATTCAGGTGCTGTTGCTGATAATTGAACCTTTGCAACTAATAGCCACTTCCACTCAGGGCTCTCAAGGTTTTTGAGTATTGTCCTGTTAAGCTGGCAGCAGAAGAGGTTTGTAAAACTGCCAGGCACAAAACCCTCTGCCCAGCTCGGGAGAAGTTTGGATGTAATCCAGGGCCACTTTGCTTCAGATGGACTATAATTACAATTTCATAATACCTTCTGGGGGTGAGATTTATGTGCAAATCGGGTACACAGGCGCATAAAACCTTTTTGGCCAGTGTTAGAGGTGCTGTTGTTTTGACTGTATGAAAGGACACAGCCTGTTCCCAAATAGATTACTATTTTTGATCTTTTGTGGGGCTAAGTTCTGGGAAATTTTAGGAAAACACAAACAATAAGAATACCATTCATTTCAAAGGGATCAGGATTGGACCTAAAGACAAGAATAGCAGTGTAAACTTCTAAGCTACTTTTACAAAATTAGGTGCATTTCTCTGTGTTTTGGGTCAGTCCTCAGCATCTTCGGAGCTGCTGGGATGTCGGGGGTTTTTTTCTCCATTGTTTCTTTTTTTTCTCTCTCTCCTGTATTTCTCCCTTGTTACCCAGTGCACCCATTCCTGAGTCAAGTGTAATGACCCAAACCAAATCACTAAGAAGTGATTGGAAAGAAACATTTCTAAATTAGATTATTTGACTCCCAAATTGCATCTTCCCCCACAACTGATTTCAGGACAGATGCAATTGCAGCCATGATCTGTTGATGACCAGAGGAGATGTAAGCCCTCAGAGAAGCTGCCTGTGTTTGATTAATGCCTGAGCCAGTCCAGCCTAAGGAGAAGGTCCTTAATTTAAGTAAACAGCAGCAGAAAATAAAAAATGTAGGAATTTGTAAGCTGTGTTGAAAACCTCTCACACAGGAAACCTCTCATCAACTTTTGTATTTCTTTTCAAATTCTGACTGTAGAAAAGAGGTAATACAGTCTCCAACTTTATTTCTTTTTATTTTTCGGTTATGTCCTTTCAGGCATTTCTTCCAAGCTGAGAGGCCCAGATACAATGGTAGTCTTTGAAAGAAAACAGTTATGATGATGACTGCAGCCCTGGTGGCATCATTCCTCCTTGAGATTCACCAGTATTAAAGAAATGAATGACATTACCCTAAAAAATGTGTTCTGGAAGCAGGTGAGGTCTCATCAGGCTGCTTCATCAAGCAAAGCCTTTAGGGTAGTTTGACTCAGGCACTTTTTTCTCTCCTTAATGCATACTTCGCTGCACCAAGGAACTCCCATTCTCAGTGATTCAGTCCTTTGGAATGGCGTTATCTGTCTTTCATCAGAACACTTTTTTCCTTTATTGTTACTTCCAGGACAGTGAATGGTTCAGCACTTGCCAGTGGGTCTGGCTGAGCTGTGTTCCTTTTGCTTAACAGGGAACACATGAAGATGTTCTTGTCTCTTGCTTATTTTAGCTGGTGAGGTTGACTTTTTTGACTTTTTTTTTTTTTGCACTCACTCTTGTCGCTTATGTTGCAGAGAAATAAAGAAGAACAAAGGCTGTCTCATTACACTTTCACTGCCAAGTAACTTTTCTGGAGTGTGTGTTTCTGGGATGTGGAATGTTGTGTGCTGAGGAGAAAACAAGACCAAATAGTTTCTACTCTGCTGATCACTGGCAATTTACAGTATGGACAAGAACTTTAAAATACCAGTCACTTGGAGTTAAAAAAGTTTCAGGAAAGGTTTTAAAGGAGAAAGCAATTTACTGGGGTAAAGTTTGAGATTGATGGGGTTGGGACTGCAGAGGTGCCTGGTGCCATCACTGACCTGAGGGTCAGCAGCCAGTGGCAGAGCAGTGCTGGGGTCGATGCTGGGGGCAGCAGCAGGGAGGACAGGTGCTGGCTGTGTGCTCAGGCTGGACTGCAGGAGGGGTCAGTGCACCCCATTCCTCAGAAGTATCCTGGTGGCCACGGCTCCCAGGGGCCCAGGTGGTGAGTGGGAGTTCAGGCTGTGGTGTCCCAAGCTTCGCTGGCTGCCCTGAGCAGGTGGTGGGCAGAGACCAGGGTTTGACCTGGCTCTTCACTCTTCTGTCTTGAAGATACTTCTATACAGTAATTTTTATAAACCGCCCCTGTACTCATGCCTTTGTCAAGTCACCTCATCAAATTACTGGTGGTACTTTGAAAAAACTGCAGTGCCCCTGGTGCAGCTAGCAGGGGCCTGCCCCAGGGCAGAATAAAATGCCACAGTCCTGTATCCTGGTGCCAGCATCAGACCTCTACGCAGGAGGCACACTGAGACCAGAAACCTGAGACTGAACAGGAAAAAGGATACTTCCAAAGGATTTTGTGGTTTTTCTAACATATCTTGATCTTTAGGACCAGCTCAAACATCTCTTTCTGGACACGTGTTCTGCTTCTTTTCCTCCCAGCTTTCTTTCAAATCCAAGTGTCACATGGAGTCCCTCAAGACCAAGCTGCTGCTACCTGCACTGTGCTGGAGCAGCAACTCTAGGGCAGCCCGTGCAGTTTGGGATGGAGCTGCCTGGTGGGAGCTGTGGGACCACCTGGTGCCAGAGAGGGGGTGTGGGGGGTGGTTTCTGGCACCTGTCCCAGCCTCTGCTCTCAGCTGGGAAGAACTGCTCTGAGACCACCTCCTGCTGCATTACCCAAAGCCAAGCCCAAGGAACAGTGGTTTGGGCTCTGATTTTTGCTCCTCCCAAGGCTCTCTGTTTCCCTGAACTGACTGCTGATACCACCCACCTGGCTTCCCCCAGCACCAGGAAACAGGCAAAGAGAAGATAGGCTGGGATGTTATGGACAGAGGGCAGCAGCTGTGTAATTTTACATAACAGCACGATTTTGGGAAGTTTCAGCTGATTGTACCTTTGTAACAGCTGGTTTTGTGTGCCTAATGGAGCTGCAGTTGGTCTGCGCTCAGAAATGGGTCAGTGTGAGGAATGGGCTGTTGGGGTCATCACCCTTCCATCAGGGCAGCAGTGAAGCTGTGCATCTTACTTTGAGTCCTGCAGTTGGTTTCCATCTCTGTGAAGAGCTGCTGAGGCACAGGGTGGTCGGGTTTAGCTGGGAAATGGTCAAAAACCCTTTAAAACCAGCTGTGCCCCTGCTGCAGGGCGGGCAGTGCAGCACTTAGCAGATATCCTGCCAAACTTTTCTCCAGCTACAGCCCTTGTTTGGAACTCATTTCTGAGAACCGACATCACTCTTGCAGCTTGCCAAGGAGCCTTTTGGAGCTCATAGAGTCAGGAGGGCTCTCAGGAGGGGCACCAATGTGTCAGTGTGCCAGAGAGAGGTTTGCCTTCAGGGTGTGTGGTGCCTCTGTCCCTGAAATTTTGGATGTTGAAAAAGGAGGTGGGGAGTCATAGATCATCCAGGAACATGGCATCTGGCATCTAAAGGAAATAGTACAAGTGATTTTTTTTTTCTCTTGCAAGCCAGGGATTCTAGTGAGTGCAGCTTGGGCTGTAAGGAGAGAAAACAAAGCAGTGGCTAATTCTGCTTTTCCTGGAGCAGTCAGATAAAGGACAGTTGAAAAGAGAGAAGGTAATGAATGCAAAAAATATTTTTCATACTATGAATGTAAACTAATTCAAGCTGGAATAGTCATCAGTGTTTCCAAAACTTAGACCCTGAAATATTTGAAGAAATGAAAAAGAAAAAACAAAATCCAAGAATGAGTAAGAGTGTCCAGGGTTACAGTGTATTCTATTACCATCTTCATGAGCTGTTGAAACCAGGTGTAGCAATGTTCCCTTGCCTCCTCCCTCTGGACTATCTTCTGTTAATGGTCCCAACAATGCCTTGCCTTGCTCCTGCACTATCTCCTGTTAATGGGCCCATCAAGGCCTTGCCTCATGACTCACCATCCCACTGTGAGAGGCTCCGCCCAGGGGGAAGGAGCCAAGCGTTCCCACCTGGTTATAATCTGGGGTTTGGAACAGCACAGGAGCCTTACCTACTGGATTGCCAGAGGATGAGAGCTACACAGCCACCACTGGACCTTCTGAGGAGGACCAGACCTTTTCTACAAGATCACCGTTTTCAACAGAACCACTTCAAAGAGAACTGCAGCTCTCACCTGACCAGACTGCTACCACCACCCTGCCCAGCAGGGTGTCAGGTGGTACCCTGACTCTGTCAGGTTAAACCAGTGTTTCTGTATTATTGTTTTGTTTTATATATATATAAGTAAAAGAACTGTTATTCCTATTCCTCATCTCTTTGCCTGAAAGCCCCTTAATTTCAAAATTATAATAATTTGGAGGGAAGGGGGTTGCATTTCCCATTCCAAGGGAGGCTCCTGCCTTCCCTAGCAGACACCTGTCTTTCAAACCAAGACAAAGAGGCACTGAAAAAGGCTGTGAGTGCTTTAAGGGCAAAAGAATCCCACTGGGAGATGCCCAGGCTGGCAAGGATGCCAAGGGTGCTTGTGCAGTAGATGAGTGCTGACAGGTGGACTTGAGGAGTGGTCTCTTGGCTGAGCTGCTTCCAGAGCTGACCTCCCCACACCTCAGACGAGGCCATTTCTGCTTCTCACTGTCAATCTACCACTACTCTCCTCCCTGAGGGACCCCTGTGCAGGCCCATGTCCCCTGGAAGCATTTGCCTCCTCCAGCTCTGTACCAAGACCCCAAACTCAGCAACTCAAGTTTGGGTTGGGACTAAAGTCGGAAATTTTGTTATTTTAGAGGAATATTTGCTTCTAAAGGATAGCAAGGTATTTAATTTTTTTTTTTTTATTGAATGGGTTAAAATGGATTGTCCATAGCTAAAATTTCAGATTGTTTTTGATGACATTTATGTCCTGGCTTTCATTCAGACTTTCAGTGAAAAACCAGCATTTTCAGAATACAATCTGCAGAACACCACCTATTCTCCAGTCACTCTCTGAAAAAGAAAGCTGCTGTTCATGGGTGAATTTTGGGACTGTGTGTTCAGGGCTCATGGCATCCCTGTCTTCAGAAGTGTATCCTTTCAAATCATATTTTATCTTCTGCATCACTTATTCAATGACCATGGCTCTTGATTCCCTTTGGAACATTTGTAGCTGCTAGCAAAGTCAGACTGTTTTTTTTTTTGTTTTTTTTTTTGTTCTTTTTCAGAAACTTCAAAGTAGTTTTTAGTCTACTCCATCTTTCCAGAGGAGTTTCTTTCAAACTAAGGAAAAAAAGCTTGACAGAGGCTTCCACAGCAACTCCCCTCCCTTTGCCAGCATCAGCTGGCTCTGGAACAGCCCATCTGGCTTTTTCTCCTGGTATTGAATCCTCTAGAAAGTGAAAAACCCCCAACATTGCCTGAACCCGGCAGTGCTCGCTTCCATCTCCTGATGGACCATGAGTGAGGGTTGCCATGTCACCTCCCCTGTACGTTCTGTCTCCTCTGTAGCTGCTGAGGCTTCTTTGCCAAGAGCCAATCTTTTGGATTAGTGCATGTCAAATTCCTTGTCCTGAGCCGATAGAGACTCCCTTGGCTTTACTTTACAGTTATTTGATAGTCATAGGGAATAACTTGAAATTTTAGAATATAACTTTGTGCTTTCAACTGAGAACAACACGCCTCTACCCTCCTTGAGTGCTTTGCTGTGTGTGCTACAGCTGGTCCTGGCTGTGTATCTGGCACATGAAATTAGAAATAATTGCAGGTACAGTAGAGAAGTCACGGTAAACCTGTCAGGTACATGATATTGAGCTTCATAAAGGCAGTGGCCTGGAGCTGGGCTCTTCCTCCGGCTCTGGGGAGTTCTTCCTCCCCAGGTGAGGGACACTCAGGTCACCCAGGCTGCTCTCTAGGGAAGGACATGGTCCATTACAGTACAGCAGTTGGATCCAAGGTCATGCAGCTCCTCCTCCATGTTCCATTTCACTGTGAATAATTTATATGTCAGCCTTCACTGCAGAAAGGTCTAGCGTATTCAAAGAAGTCATTTCCAGCTCCTAAGTCAAGCATCAGCACCCTGGTATCCCACATATGTCCTCCATTGTTTGTTCCTTCTGTCTGTCTGCTGCATGAGAATCCAATTACACTGCCTCCAAGAAAGCTCTGAGAATAAAAGCTAAAGTGTTCTTTCAAGGACATGTAGTTGAGTATCTGGTAGAAACAGTCTGTGCCCAGCACCTTCCTTCCACATTTTTCCCCACAAAGAAGGATTTTTCTCAGGGAAAAACAAAAGGCAGTGAGACTGGTAAATTTACCACATTGAGAGTGGCAAATTTTATGATTTTGCCTAAAAGTGTGCCCTCAGTAAGTGAAAACATTTTGTAAAAGCTGGATTATAGCTGCAATGGCTCTCATATATCAAGAGGGAGCACGCAGTGAATGATGTGAGTGGGATGGAGGAACACATAGGTGACCCTCGTGTTGCTGTGGGCTGAGCGGATCTTTCCCTCCCCGGGAGCCAAACCTTGGCTCACCTGCACAAGAAGGCATTGTGTGTAGTGTGGTTTTGAATGGTTAGCACCTGTCTGAATTACAGAACTGCTTTATTTAATGTATTACTGGAGTATTCACTCTGTCACCACCACCATTTATTTATTAAGTCTTATTATCAAGTCCATGAAATGTCCTGGAAAGTGCCTGTGCCTGTTCATCGCACGTTTTCTGAGTCAAAAAAGCAGGACTAGTCATTGCAAATGAAGAGTAGTACAGTGTCCTAAGTGCTCTAAAGCAAATATGAAAAAAAGAAAGTTGCAGATTCGTGGTTTATGAGGATTGTCCAGACTCTTATATCCAACACAACCAGGGGTTGGTCTACAGCTCTTATTGTTTCTGTTATTTATCAAACCTATATTTAAAGCAGAAAAGGGTAAACTATGAACCTCTCTAGGGAAGAGAAGTCTTGCAAGAAGATGCATGGTGCAACAGACACATTGAATTAAATTTTCCTCATTTGGACTTGACAATTTCAGCTGTTGAATTTTCTCCCTTTGGACAAGGCTCAGGCACTCAAACTACCTGTCTGCTTCCAGCTGCTTTCAGCTCTGAATGGCAGAGCAGAGACACTTTCTTTTTCAAGCCAGAAACTTCATTATTGCACCAGCAGACCTTGGTTTAGGCTTTGCCAGGATCTGTGTGCTCCCTGCTTCCTGTGGCACAGCTCCCAGCCAGTAGGACGGGGGCTTCTCTCGGAGGTTGGATGCTTTCTTGGTGGGCGCTCTGGGCATCAACTCTCTGTGTCCTGAGTGCAGACCCAAAATGGAATAGCGCTTTACCTCCAGCAGCTCTCACCTCCTCTCCTGATGACGTGGGAAGCCTGCACTCAGCACCAGGAGTGGAGCTCGGGGAAGGACAGATGGAGACAAAAACAAGAAGCCAAAAAATGCACATTTGAAGCACGATGAGAACATCTGCATTAGGAAAAGTTTTAGCACAGTGGTCTTGGGTTCGCAGGATTTCTTGTCTGCCCTCTTGTGAAGTCTTTACATACCTCATAAATATGGAATATAACAATCTGCAGGGACCTGTGGGGACAGTTTTATTCCGTTTTTGAGCTCACTAATCCAGTCATGAGAGCATTTTCTGTACATCTTCATGAGAGCAGACAGGGACAAGCATTTGAATGCGTGTACCCACCGAGCCCATTGTAACAGCCTGGGGAGAAAATCTCCACTGCTATTATGATTTGCTTCATCATTAAATTCTGTCCAGTAATGGAGATGAATCATGTCTTTAGAAATCATTTCCTTAAAACTAGCTTAAACTCAGGTGCAAGTGCAAGCAGCCTTGACCCTGGATGCTTTTACATGCTGTACAATGAGCGTGACTGCTGAATTATCTCACTTATCTCTATCAGGCAGGAAAAAGTCCCTGCAGAGAAGTACAGGAAAGATTCCATGAACCCAGTGAGCTCAGGGACTTGTTCCCAACAGCCCCCTTGGCCTCCATGAGCAAAGGTGATAAACCATGGTAATGACCTGTGAAAATGCTTGAAATCCGCTGTTTTAATGTTTCCAAGGATCTGAATTTTTATAGTATTGCTCTGATTTCTCTGGCTCTCATCAACATTGATCTGTTGATGAGATTACATTAGATCACAATAGATCTGTTCAGAAGATGGATATGTGTCTCTACTGACATTTCAGCAATCTGACATTTCTTTTCAAAAGAGCACTAAAAAGGAAAATGCTAAATAATCTCATGAAACCAAAAATCTCCAGAAATTTGTGTCTCAGGTAATGTCAACATGTGAAAGCCAAAAATCTTCTATAGAAACACAGGGTGGCACAATTCACCTGGATGAGTTGGCAAAAGTACCTTTCTCCCTCACTTTCTCTGTCTGACTGAGTGGAGCTAGCACCAATGCATGATGAACCCCAGAGCCTACTTGAAGCAGCTCAAAATGTTTGCAAGTGAGTAATAACTGCAGCAAACCAGCATGTGATTGCTAAAGTGTTTGTGCTTGTGAGAGAATAAATCTGTTGTGCAGGAATACATGATGAGAGTCGCCCACCTCTGGCACTTGGGACACCTCACCGCTGTTGGGTTTGTGCATGTGCAGCCGGTGCTGCTCTGCCCCCTCATCCTCCTCTGTTTCCAGCAAGGAAACGGCAGGGGCTGTGACAAAGGGGCCTATTGGGGCCATACAGCAAAGGAGCCCGGGGATGGAGCCCTGTGTGTTCCTGCAGCCTCTGCCAGGCTGCTGCAGAGGTGCCGGCGGGTGCCTGAACACCCCGGGGCTCAGTGCGGGCCCCAGCCCAGCCGGGATGCAGAAAGTGCAGCCAGCCATCCTGGGTGAGCCCCGAGCATGCTGGACTGCTGCTCTTATTGTCTGAGTGCGTTTCATTTTTCACTCTACCCTCCACACCACATGAGAGCAGGAAGGGGCTGGGGCCAAGCCCAGAGCCCTCAGATGTTTTCTGCTAAAACTCTGGGATGAAGAGAAAGAGAGATGCCACGAAGTACTGAAGATGCTTCACCCCTGTGTAGCTGTTGTGCTGGGTGTCCAGAGGAGAGTAGAGGAGACGGGGGAGATCATAGCACATCCAGCCTCCATCTGTGTCTTGCTGCTCTCTAGATCTGTACATGTCAGGCTGTGCCGTTGCCCACGTGTGGGTTGATACACCTCAGGAAAAACCGGGAAGAGATCTGCCATTGGCTCCTTCCTGTGCAGTGTGTCATCTGGCAACTGTGTATATCACAGGGAACACAGGGACCACTCTGCTGCTGAGCAAAGCTGCTTCACTGAGTAGTCAGAGATACTTAAAGGGGGAAAAGCAAAACGAAAGGCAGCCCTTGCTTTTTTGTTTCTGCCAGGCTCTGAAAACTCTTGGGAAACAGAAACCTGATGGATTAAGGACTGTGTGAAGAACCAGTAAAGCAGATTTCCAAGGATAAGTTGCAGATTGAAGAAGAACAGTGCCTAAAAGGAAATATTCACTAAGATTTCTTCCTTGGTGCAGAGAGAAAGTGTTTGGGGATCTCTGATATTTCAGCCTCTGAATCAGCTTCTCTGTGGGGGACCTATGGGACTTAAGAAGGAAAGCTGACGGGAGCCCCTGAAGTAAAGCTGACATGTCCCCAGCACAGGCAGAAGGACCCATTTATCAACTCTTTTCTCTAGTCTGCAACCATGGGGCAGATTTTTAAAATGCAAGTGTGTGTTCCCTCCTGCAACCACTGGCTTTAGCGGCTGAGCTGGCAGAAGGCACTGACTAGTGTGCGGCTGGACCAGGGCTCTGCTGCCCCAGCCATGAGACAGCACACCCGGTTCCCCTTGCAGTATGTCCCCAAGCCCTTCTGGAGACCAGAGAACCACAACACAACCAACTTCTTCTCTGCACTGTATGGCTTCCCTAATCAGTCCTTCTTCCATAGTGACTTGAACCTGGAGGACCTGGGGGACTTTGATAGTGGAGCCAAGTACGAGGGCGAGTCGCAGAGCCGGACAGTGAAGGCGCTGTTGATCGTCGCCTACTCCGTGATTATCTGCATCTCACTGTTCGGCAACGTCCTCGTGTGCCACGTGGTCATCAAGAACAAGAGGATGCACTCTGCCACCAACCTCTTCATCATCAACCTGGCTGTTGCTGACGTGATGATCACCACCCTGAACACCCCCTTCACACTGGTGAGCCCCGTCCGGCTGTGCCTGCTGGTGTCTGTGTGTGCCTGTCAGCTGTGTGCACTAGGATTGAACAGGCTGGGACCAGACTGGTATCCAGACTTTCTTTTGCCCCCCGTTCCCCTTTTGCCTTTTGGAGAGGCTGCAGTCATGGCCCCCATCCCCAACACCCCCTGAGCAAGTGGAGCTGGGGGCCAAGGCCACCACCTCACAGTCAATTGCTGGGGTCACTCTGCTGCAGCTTTCCCCTTCTGCCCAGGCAAGGCACAGATCTGGGAGCCCCTTTTGCCTGTTGATGGGGAAGGAAGTGGGGACAAGTTTGACACAAGAAAATCCAATTAATGGCTGTTTTCCTGTGGAAACAGTGTGAATCAGGTCAGTCCCCGTGCAACATCTCAGGGAACTGCTTAGGCTGCTCTGAACAAAGTTGGTGGCATGTCCCTCTCTCAGCCACTACGGGCAGTGCTTCCTGGGGCTAATTGTCCTTTTTTTATTTTCAGTGACTAAATAATATATGATATAAAACAGCATTAAATGAATGAGGTGGGGAGAATTAAAGATTCATTTCTTGCCCCACTGTCACAGACTATAAGTGCCATGTAAACAGGACTCTGCACCTGGATTTGACCCAGCACTCCTGTTCAAAATCCTCCTGCTGAATCCCTGCCCAGAGTGTTCTTCTGCCTTCCAAAGGCAGGTCTTGAATTAGCTATTTGAATTCACCCTTTCTTAAAATGGTGCTACTTCTTTGGTTGAATTTCCCTGCCTTGCTCTGATGGGATTTGATTCCTGTAATTTATTCAGGGAGAGCCTGGTGCCCTCTTGTGTGTTCGCACACCAACAGAACACAACTAGGCAGGTGTAATTAAAATTTCTGCCAGCTCTCTCAGGAATGAGCTTTACACCAACTCCAGAGATCCTGCACACTGTTCCAGTTCAGTGACAGCTCGTACTGCAAGAGTCGCCCCTACAGGGAAATTAATTAGATTAATTGAAAACTATTAGCTAGTCTTGACTAATTTTCTTTGTGGACAGATGCTTTGTAGTGAATGTGCTTTACTTCAAATTAGCTTAATCTGCAGCAATATGTAATTAATGCAGCAATTTGTAATTAATATTGCATAGCCAGGAATAATGAGGGAATGAGGCAGTTTGGCACACTCTCCTCTGCAGAGAAGCCACCATCAGTAGTGCCTCCCTGGGAATAGGTGAGAAATTCTTCCATGGATTTCTTTCACTAAGTTTGGAGACCATGCAGCTCTCAGGATACATTTATTCAAAGGTATAATGTTTTCTGGGAGGCACCTAGTGTGCCCTGCAGAGACTCACTGAGGAGTGGAGCTAAGGTTTCTTTATGTGTTCCAGAAGGGCCATGGTAAATGTACAAATGTACAGGTGTACACAACATACACAGAGCACTGCTCAAGCCATTTGTTTGCAGTGCTGTAAATCTCACCTCCGTTTGAGAGGCTCTTGGACAGTCACAGTTTCCCCCAGGAAGAACTGAGGATAAAGAACCTCCAAAGCCTCAGGAAGCTGTGTTAAAGCATTTCTTCTGTACCGTGCACCTGGGAAGCCAATTTGCTTCTCTTCAGGTACTGCTCCTGTTAATCCGATGTTGTCTGTTCTTCAGGTGCGGTTTGTGAGCAGCACCTGGGTTTTTGGAAAGCTGATGTGTCACATCAGTCGGTTTGTTCAGTACTGCTCTGTCCATGTGTCTGTGCTGACCCTTGCTGCCATTGCACTGGATCGGCACCAGGTATGTCGAAGATACCACCCCTATGTTTGCTAGAAAATAGTTGTTTCCTCCTCAAATCCCAGTACCTGGAAATCTGCACTGTCTTGAGACTCAGGAAACAGAGGGGAGAACTCCAGCTTTCATGGCAGTGGACAAAATACCTGTGTTTTTTTACAGTGAGGGTGATGAAATACTACAACAGGCTGCACAGAGAGGTTGTGGAGTCTCTGTCCTTGGAGATACTGAAAACATCAGATCAGTGCCAGGCAGCCTGCTCCAGCCCTGCTCTGCCTGGGCCACTGGGCTTGTGGGTTCCCTGTCCTTGTGAGCCCCATCAGTAGGGTGGGGATAGGTGCTGAATTCAAACACCAGCCAGCCCATATGTTCTCTCCACATAGATTAATGAGAGTCTGTCAGTTCTGACGCCTGCACAGAGAGGTTGTGGAGCCTAAGGCTGGAAACAGTAAGAAGTGTGTTAACTCATCCAGTTCAAGTTGAGAAATTCTCTCCTCCTCCAGCCCCGATACTTACCAGCCAGGAAAACCTTTCAGGTCAAGTAATGAGTACAGACGGAAGGGTTTCCTTAAGTGAAACACAGTTTGTACTTGGTGCTTTAGCTGATGAGTGCTGAGTGCTGGCAGGCCAGTTCCAGCAGGGTGAGCTCTCAGGTAGACTGGATTTCTCGCAGTGCTGGAGCCACAGAAACAGTTGCTATTATAAAGCAACTTCACATGATAAATGCTGTGGCTGGATGAAGTTCGAAATAAGAACAGGCTCCACCTGGTGTCAGAGAATTACAGGGACTGCCGAAGCATAGATCAGACACTTCTATCTTTTTCACAACAGAGAGTTTGACAGTCTGCCCATTTCATGTGCAATATTACAGCTCCTGAAATCAAAGCACTTTGACAGTGATTCATTTTAACCAGTAGATTCTGGGTTGATTGCAAGGCATGGCTAGGTACCAAGAAGTGTTTCTTTAATTAAGGGCAAAAAATACACGCTCCTAAATTCAGTGGAATGGGTTCCTCAGAGCTGGAATGAGCTAGTACGGTCCAAGGAGATAAAGACAGAAGTGAGGAGATGTCCCTGACAAAAGGGAAACCAACACTTGCCTCTAAAAATATTGCTAGTCCTGAGAAGCGCCATGGCAGACAGATAGTCCGGGGGAGTTATACAACTTGATTAAGTAGATATTTATAATGGGACTACAAACGACATGCATAAAATACCAAAGACTTCATCAGCCAAGAGGCCATCTGGATGATATGATAAGTCTATTTTTAATTATTGTTTCACTGCCTAAGGTAATCCTCCACAGTGCATATAGCTCAGCAGACATCACCACTGTGGTCTCTGGAGTCATGCTGATGGGTCACACGGAATGTGTTTCTCTGCTCAGGCTCTGAGCCAGCAGCAACATTCAATACGTGCACAACCCCATGCATTTCCCAACCCTTGTACTCCCCGAAGTCCTGTAAAGTGACTCTCTCTGCCTTTTAACACTGAAGAGATGTGGAGCTGTTGCTGCATGTCACATGCAACATAGGGCTCAAAGAGTGACAAAGATGCTGTAAATCCTCACGAGTCATTGTTCTCTGCAGGTAATCATGCACCCTCTCAAGCCACGCATGTCCACGGTGAAAGGAGGGATTTGCATCATCATCATCTGGGTTATGGCCAGCTGCTTCTCTCTGCCTCACGCCATTTATCAGACTCTGACAAGGTTTTATATTGGGTAAGACACTGACATATTTTTTGTTGTATGATGTTTGCAAAGCCCCACAGAAGCCAAGGCCATATCTCTCCACCCATGTTATTAGAGCAGAAAAGGTGGTGAAACAGAGACGTTTTCCTTCCCTTTGCATGGGTGCTTTGTCTGTCACAAAGGGACAATGACAATTGATGGAAATGCTTCCAGGCTGGTTCATTAGTTGTTTTGGGCTCAGAGATTCAGCCATGTAATTTGGGGCAGGCACAGGGGAGAGGGCCTCCTCGTCAGCAGAGGACACAGATATCAATATGGATGATTTCTTTCTTTTCCTGGGGATGTGTTTAAGACACCTTCATTGGAGCCAAAGGTCAAACCTAGAGTAAAATTCTCTATTGAAAGTGGCACCTGCCCATGATACTGAATGAGTTCTGCTACCTATACCTGTACTGAAACCTGTCTGAATGTCTGAGGTGTTTGTCCTCAGATGTGTGCAGCTGATAGCGGAATATAGAGCTCTTTCTCTTTGATTTTCAGAAACAGAACCATCCGAATGGTCTGCCTCCCCAGCTTTCCTCCTCCTGCTGATCTTTTCTGGAAGTATTTGGACCTGACTACATTTGTTCTTTTGTATGTTCTGCCCTTGCTTGTGATCTCCATTACATACACCATAGTGGCCAAGAAGCTCTGGCTGAGGAATGCCATCGGAGACCTCACCATGGAGCAATACTATGCCCATCAGCGGAAGAAGAAGATGACACTGAAGATGCTGATGGTGGTGGTGGTTGTGTTTGCCGTATGCTGGTTTCCCCTGAACTGCTACGTGGTGCTGATCTCCTGCAGGGCCATCCACAGCAGCAACACTCTGTACTTCGCTTTTCACTGGTTTGCCATGAGCAGCACCTGCTACAACCCCTTCATCTACTGCTGGCTGAACGAGAGCTTCCGCACGGAGCTCCGGTCCCTGCTCTGCGTGTGCCGGCGCAGGAGCACGGCCCAGGGCCACGCTCTGCAGCCCATCTCCCCACCGTTCCGGCGTGCCAAGGCTAAGAATGGCTGGTACAAAAGAAGCAGCACATGCCAGAAGGCACAGACACCCTCCCAGAGGAACTCCGCAAAGGTGGACATATTCAGTGTGCATCCAGTTGTGGCAGAAAGCTGAACCGTTCATCTAACAGCTGGGCAGCATCACATATGGATTGCAAAATCATGGGGAAAATGGGTTTGGAAAGGCCTCTAGAGACCATCAAGTCAATCTTCTGCCCAGAGCACATGAACTTCAATCTTTGACTGGGTCATTCAGGATCTTGTTCTCTCAGGTGTCAGAATTCTCTAGGGATGAACTGCCACTTGTGGGCTCCAGAATGAGGGGTCTTGAGTGAATTTTTCATTGGAACAGTCAGCAAAAATGAAGAGAGTTATTTAACAGCACACAAAGTCTTTCATGGTCTAAGCAAACACGGGGAAGCTACACTGGTTATACACATACCAGCTGTGCCCACTGTGGCTTGATGTAAAGCTGTTTGGGCTCTAACTTCGTGAATTGACATTTCTTTGGCATAAAATCTAAATTATTTTCACTTTCAATAGTATTTTATTTTTTACCAGTCCTCAAGAACTGTGTCCTTTGTGGCTTCCCTGCCAACACTTCCCCACTGGAACATCCTGTCTCTCTGTCCTGTAGTTATCCCATGGGCAGCAGCAGCAGCAAACACACAGCAGCTGTGGATCTGGGGGTTCTGGCTTTGTCTGAGATGGAACCAGCCTTGTGTTGGTTCCATCACAATAGAACAAACTAGACCTGGAGGTCTTCAATCCAAAAGCAGGAGATAGAAGAAGTTTAACCTATAACATATAAACCTTCATGTATTCCCTGCTCAGTTAAACTGAGCATCTGACAATGTGCCACAGCATTCGCCTCAAGCGCTGATCCTTGTGTTCCAGCTACATTGCTGGTTGCAGGGCGCACCAGCAGTGCTGGTCCTGGTCCAAATGGCGCCTCTGGAACACAAGAGCTAGCTGGGATTCCTGGGGATGTGGGTGCCTGACAGCTGGTGCCAGCAGCTGCTGCTCTGGGGGCTCATGGCAGAGCCAGCCACCGTGTTTCAGAGCTGGGTTTGGGTCACTAGTGAGAGATACCCAGTGGGAGCACATGGCCAGCTTCAGCCCATGGCTATGAAAACCCACCAAAGTTGTGTTTTCCTCTTTCTCAGAAAGAATAACCAGTTTCTTTGTGTCCATTCTACACTGGCTCAGCCTTTGTGATGGTAAAGTGTTGAGCTTCAAAAGACAGTGAAAAGGAAATGAGCTTCAGTCATCCCATGCGAAATATTCTAACCTACACCTCTACAGCTGGGCATTTCCACCCAGACTGTCAGTGTGTCACAGCTGCAGACCTGGGTGAAATGCTGCTTAAATTTGGAAATCAAGATGCTTTGATGGGTACGAAAATATGTGACCTGAGAATGTATTTGTATTTCAAAATGAGACTGTGAAGGGGGAAAGAGTAAGAGCAACACGAATCTTGCTTTTTCCCAAGCTTATTGTAGGAAGGAGAAGGACAGGAGCAGCTGGGACTGGGACAGGGACCTGGCATGGCTTGGGACACTGCAAATCCCAGTGACATTGACAGCACTAAGGCTTCAGGTCTGTTCTCCCATCTGAGGCACAGTGATCTCTTTTCCTTCACATCTGCAGGAATTACTCTGCAGAGGATATGCTATGGGGAGGAAATGGAGTTAGAAAAATCTCTTCAGAGAGCACATACTCAAGGCTCAGGTATCAGCTCTGACTGTGGGAGCCTGTGATTTGGTTCCACTGGAGTGGAGTCCTGCCTGGAGACGGCACCACAAAGGCAGTACTGGAGCCTTTAATTTTGTGTTACAAGTAAATTACAGCATAAACCAGACATTACTACTAAGTTGGGTGTTTTATAGTCTGGAAAATTGGGAACTCATGACACTGCAAATGGCATTTTTCTAATATTACTGTCTGGAGGTTTCTATAAACAAGATGTCTTTTCTTAAAAAATAAACCAATCACAAATGCAAATCGACATTGTTACAGCAACTTAATGAAACTTATTCTCATTTAAATGCTCTTCTCTTTACATTGGAAAAAGTCAGTGAGATTAAATAATGCAGTTTGCATGTATATCCCAACCCACTCCTGGAGAACTGTCAAACTCCTTACTCTGGGCTAAATAAATCAGAGTCTGTTCTTGCCCCTCATCCTTCAGCAGGACAGTATGCTGGGTCAGCATCCCTCAGCCTTGTGTGGACGGACGGATGGTGCAGGCCAAGGTCAAACCCACAGGCTGCCAGTCTGACCATGGCAGTAGGCAGACATCCCTCACCTGGCAACAGTTCTCCAAGGGACAGTTTGCTCCCACATGAAAAGCTGACGTTGTTTCCTCATAGCACATCACATGCTGATCATTAAGCAGCAGCGCTTTCCTCTGTAGGAGTCTGCAGCCTGGCAATGTTGAACTGCCTTAAAAAACATTGTTTCTTTGAGGTGATTGTTTTTGTAAAACTCTGGCAAACTTCCCCCTGACTACACACAACCTCCGGGATACTCTTGCTTTAATACACGCTCTGTTAAAATATCTGTGTGGTTGTAATACAGTAAGATTTGATCCACCAATGTTCTTTGGGGACTAACAGCCAAATAAAATACTGTTCAGCACCCTCTTTCTCCTCTGGGTTTTGTGTAACTTTTGAGTTATGGAAAGGTGATGATATTTCCTCTTACAAGAGGGTTAGCAAGAAAGCATAGCCTGCTGCTCCTGGCAGACATAAACCGCTGACCAAAACTTTTGTCTCCATGTGTTTTGACTTCTTTCAGCATGAAAAGCCCTTTGCACAAAGAAGTGCTATGGTTACCCAGGTGAGGAGTCAGCTGTGGATGTGCCCCGACTGCAAGTACTGTTTCATTGCCATGCACTTCCCTGCAGCTCTTGCAAGCAATGGCTGGTCCCAGCAGCACTTTTTGCCTGGTGCCTTGGTCCAGGCAGGAGTATGGGATACTTTGAAGTCTCCTTGAATTTAATTGTTAGTCTCCAATAAACACTTCCTCAAACAGAAGCACAGCCCAGTCAATTCCTTGTGCATTTCTCCCCGGTGCTCCTGTTGGGATCCTCAGCCATCCCCTGGCTCCCTTCCCCTTGCTGGGGAACTCGTGCTCTCCCTCACCTGACTGTGAGCAAACAGAACAGGAACCATACACAGCAAATCTGCTACAGCTCTGCCACATGTGAAAACTGGACATCGAAATCAGATTTGTTTGGAAGGGGCTGCTCAGTAATGATGTGCACTGTGACTGTGCTGGATCCAGGCTCGTTGGGCAAAGCTGCAAGTAGGGTAGCAAGAGCTCAGGCAGGTAACTGGTCACTGAAGCTGCTACATCAGTTTCCAGCTACACATGTACTGAAAACCAGCAATATGCCAAATGCGAGCACTGCAGCTATATTGAAATAACCCTTTAGCATTCAAAGTGTTAAAATGAGGTGCCTACATCAAAAGAAAAGATTTTACTGTTCTCCCTGAAGAACTATTTCTTATCTCTCCTATTGAAGAAACTTTCCAGGCAAAATAATGAAGCTGCAGCTGCAAATCATTTAACCAGCCCTGATGAGCTTTGTGCAGCCCCACAGAGGGCTCACAGGCTTTTTGGGTCACTTCTGAGTGATTAAAAAGGAAGCTGTTAACTGGGTTCACCTCAACATCGCCCAAAGCACTGTGGCATCCTTCAAATCCAGGCCAATTTGCTTTAGTTTGAAAAATGGGGAGATGTAGGAAGGAGAGTGTGTAAGTTAGAGGGATGGGAAAGACATCCCTCCATGGAAGGTTCCTCTCGTTTTGGCTTTAATTGTGGTAAGAAGACACCTGAGGGTTCGCTCATAGGGTGCTCTGCTCCTCAACAGACAGCACTGAACATATCAGAGGGGTTACCTGAACTGATACTCAGTTTGGGATTGTTGCTATCATCAGAGTCCAGTGCTCGTTATGCAGGAGGTAAGCTTGCCAGTGAAGTAATTATTAGCTAACTGAGTAACTATTAAGCTGGTAAAACCAAGTTACTTGGTTCACCACTTTACTGCTACTGCGGACTTTGGCCATTCTTTAAAATTTTGATCCCTGACTCAGGTACAGGAATTGCTTCTTCTCAATGATTTTTCCATACAAGAGAAGTGTTAACTCACACAGTGCTATTGTTTGCACAGAGACTGATCCCTCAGGTGAGGAAGAATGGGCCTTGTCTCCTACACACCAAAATGAGAAGCTGCTCTTTTTTTCATAGGAGGACAAAATTCAGCTTTCTCAGGTGGAAAATCCTCATCTCTGGCATATGCACTGACCCTTAAATGATCCTGAATTCATTTTAATTTTTAATATTCTTCTGTCACTATGTGGACAAGAATAAATGGGGTTTGTATTGACATTCACCTCTAAGAAATTTGGTGTGAAGTGTCCACCCAGGATGTGCGTGGGCAAGGGGCTGGGTGTGGGTGGCTGCCACAAAGAGATGGGAGAGAGGCTTCAAGCACAGGGACACTGCAGGAGCAGGATGGAGCCCAGAGGGGACAAAGCTGCTGGTGGCTTTTGGGAAGGCTGAGGACCTGGGGGGTGGCACACGACACAGGCTGTGTCCTGTCCCATCTCTCACCCACCATAAATGTAGAAGTCTGTTTTTCAGCTGGAATGTGTCACACTGAGGTCCTGTCATTGCTGAAGGTCTTATAAGATCCGCATTGCCAACAGTGCTTTATACAGGTACTTTATACAGCTGCGTTGGCCCAGCTGTTTCACCTCTGCCTGTCTGTGAAATGCAGGCATTGATGTCTCCAGTGGTTTATTTATTCCTGGTGGTTTGCTTTGCTGTGCTCCAGAATGTGAGGTGTGGAACCGACTTCTCACATGAAAAAGTGCCCCCACCCCTGCCCACTCAAACACGCCTGGCCCCCCGCCGTAACGGGGATGTATCCTGTGGGTTTTGGCCTGCAGATCCCGGCTCCTTCGGCTGCTCCTGTGCCAAAGGAAGTTTTGAGTTCAGTAAGTAGGAAAATACACACAGGTGTCATCGCCACAGGGGTCCCGGGGAGCCCAGAGCTGAGATGTCGATATCCAACGACCGGTGCCAACCGAGAGCCACCGGGATGCGCCACAACAGCGTCGTTAGATGGAGAAAGTGACCCGGGAGAGGGCACGGGGGCAGCGGGAATGGCACCGGGAGCCGGGAGAGGGCACGGGGGAGCGGGAATGGCGCCGGGAGCCGGGAGAGGGCACGGGGGAGCGGGAATGGCGCCGGGAGCCGGGAGAGGGCACGGGGGAGCGGGAATGGC
>VYXC01001683.1:234933-255911 GCA_013397175.1 Platysteira castanea | reverse complement strand
GGGCGGCCGCACGGCCCCGCAGCGCCCCCTGGCGGCCCCGGGGAGGGGAGGGCCCCCGGGCGTGCCCGGAGCGGGGCGGGGAGGGCCCCGGAGGGGTCCCCGTGACCCGGGTGCGCCGCCGGGCTCGTCCCCAACCCCTCACCCTGGCAGTGGCGGTGGGTGAGGCTGTAGTACCCAGCCCTCACTGACTGTCGAGCTCGGCAGTGCTGGCGTGCTCCAAGTGAACAGGGGTTTCTCAGAATTTGAAAAATCGTATCAAAACGTAATTCAAGGTTTGAGGAACAATGTACGGACACCGATCTGGGCACCGACGTGAGCACCCATTTGAGCTTCTTAGTCATCTCCAGCAGGAGAAAAGAATGTGATACGTGGTAAGAAGTGTATGCCTGTGCCCGCCTGTCCCTACAGGTTCAGCTGCAATTCCAGAGGCCCCAGGGGCCGATAACCCAGGCACCCCGCTCGCTCGGGATGTGCCACAGTGACACCGCACCCCGCTCACTCGGGATGTGCCACAGTGACACCGCACCCCACTCATTTGGGATGTGCCACAGTGACACCGCACCCCGCTCATTTGGGATGTGCCACAGTGACACCGCACCCCGCTCGCTCGGGATGTGCCACAGTGACACCGCACCCCGCTCGCTCGGGATGTGCCACAGTGACGCTGCTCGTGCCGATGCCGGTGCCGGAGGTCTGGAGCTGTGCTGGTGCCTTGTCAAGGATCCCTTGAGCCTCGGACACAGCAACAGCCGAGGAGTTTGGTGTCTCTGATGACAGAACACGGAGACAAGGCAGCCTGAGCTCAAGCTCCAGTCACTGCCTCGAGCCCTGGGCTCCCGAGAGTGGCAGCACAGACCGGCCAAGGAAGAGCAGCAGTTGTGTCCCCAGCACCTCCCTGACAGACCCGAGCTGCCAGCCTGGCAAGGGGCTGGGGGGGCTGCGGGGGGACTGTGCCAGGGCTGTGGCACTCACAGCCACACCA
This sequence comes from Platysteira castanea, assembly GCA_013397175.1. NCBI lineage: Eukaryota > Metazoa > Chordata > Aves > Passeriformes > Platysteira > Platysteira castanea. Next base: position 254,929 of record VYXC01001683.1, on the reverse strand, counting down.
GACATCGGTAGGAGGTGGAACTGCCCGGACCCTGGCTGAACCCCAAGTACGCAGAGACCCCCCCAGCTGGAACCACTTCCACGGGAGGCCGTGGGCAGAGGAGATGTGACTCACAGAACGCACTGGGATGGAGAGCTCTGAGCAAATGGACGAATCAAGCACTTGCGAACAAGCCCCTGTGAGTGCCCCTGCCACATTCCTGTTGAGGCTCAGGACATTTCAGGATCCACTCCAAAATCCTTCGTTATTCATGTGTCTAAAAATAGGTCTTGATGGATTGCAGTGGTCAGCCAGAGCAGAGTAGCCACATACCTCTGATACATAGAACTTAAATCTTCAGACTCTTCCAAAAAAGACCAGGGAGGTGACAGATTTCCGGTGAAGCTGAATGAAATGTTGGAGGTGTCAGTTTTTGTCCTCTGACATAATGTCTCTCCTTTCCAGCTGATGATTTGTGAGAAATAATATTGTATCTAATATACATGAAAGCCCACAGCTGAAAAGCACTTGCCCTGGGAAAGTTAAATGAAACAGATTAATCCCACAGATACTTCTCCCAGTCATTAATGTCTCCCAGAATATCATCACGGCTCTGAAGGCTGGTTTGAACAATGTGTCATCTCTTTTTTCCAGTTCTGCTCGTGAGTCAGCACCCTCTTTTGTCTACTCTTCTCCTGAGTCTCCTGAGGTGGTAGAATCAGACCATCAATAAACCACTATAAATCATTAGTTGTTTCCATGACTTTCAGGGAAGCAATAAAACCTTTCCTTGGCTGTGTAACTGAGTTCATAGAGCCAGTGGTACTGCAGCCAAGCACAGATTTTCTCCCCAGCCCTGCACAGCAGGTCAACCTGGTGAGATCAGGCACATGAGGACGCAGACAGACCAGCAGGTGTCACTCAGTCTGAGGCGGTTTTAACCTAATCCATGCACTGAGTTCCCGTGTCCACCAATTTAAGCTTATTTATTGGCTGCGTTACTGCGTACAGCCTGTTACCTGGACACTGTGAAGTGTGAGTCCAGATACAATTGGCTAAGTGAAATTCAAGGACCATTTGCCTTTCCCCATGTTCTCAAGAACCGGTCTTGGCCATGTTCTGGGGGCCTCTCCTGGGATTAGGGATGTGCTTTGGTGTTTTGCTCCCAGTTGAGGAGAGCTGGCTGCCATCCCAGGGCTCGCTGCTAGGGCTGGAAGGTAACCCGATAATTTTGCTTCAATTGTCAAATTGTTGTTCTTCTTTTGAGCAGAATCCCACTTCAGCCTTGCCCCAGAATGTTTGTTATTTTCTGTGAGTTATTTTCAGCCTGTTTTAGCCTTTGCTGTTTGAGTCCTGGCTGTGCCCACAGTCACCCTTATACTGAAACACAACTTTTCTTTAGTGGATCTGTTGGGCAGCAGCGCCCAAAGACAGATACCCAGAACATGCAGTTTGTGATATCTTCAGCCTAGGAAACTCCTCTGATGTGCTCGTGTCCCTGGTAATTATTGTGTGCATAAATGTCAGCTCAATTTTCTTGGTGATCTGGGTGTTTTAGATGAACTAAATTACCTCATTCTTTCCTGTGATAACAAATGTCTATCTGCTTGTTAAAACATTTTTTGCCCTCATTTCCTAGGTAATTTTCACCCTGAACTGTTGGACACTTCAGAAGTCTGGCATTCAAAGTGCAAAGAGCTCTTTTGTTCCCTGTATGACAATTTTTTTAAATGAAGTTGAAAAGAAAGGAAAGCTAGAACTTGGCAGGTGTGTTTAAAGAAAGCAAAAATCACTCAAATCTGAAATGAAGACTTTCCTCTCTTTTTCTGAAAACAGTTTTCTTCAGCAGCTGTTCCTGCTGTTTCTAGAAACATTAAATGAAAAACATTAACTTCTGCCTCTGGATAAAGAAAGATTCTAACTATAAATTTTTGTGAATTCTTTACCTGCCTGAAACCCAAGCAAACACACAACAGAGAAGAGCCCCCAGAGGCACTGGTTGAAAAGGAGAACATGTTTTCTTCAGCAGACTGTTATTTCAGCATTGTCTGCTGGAGATGATCATGATCTATAACCACCACACGGGGTGAAGGAAGGGATCCCAGGGGTTCTGCTGCTTCTCTGCTGGGAGCTTTCAACCTGTTTCCCAAAACCCCTGAGATAATTCAGACACAGGGAAGGAGATGACAGGAATAAAAGAAGAGAGTCTGTGCTGCCAGTATGACAGCTATCAGTCATACAAGACTTCCAAATTGTTTTATAGAAAAAGCCAGTTCCACAGTAGATCTAGCCAGCAAGAAGATTTGTCAATTGCCATGGGAAAATCAAAATGTTTTAGATTAAAATACAAGCTAGCACTATCAACCTGAAATTGGAAAAATCATGGGTGAAAAATATTTTCCAGTATCAAATTAAGAAATATATCTTTACAATATTTTCCTATTTAAGACAACTTTCTGTTTGCAAGGTTTTTGTATGGGAGTCTCCTGCTGTTGCTGGCACAGGGCTGGCTGGTGCATTTCTGTCACCGGGACATGGACATCAAAGCAGGTGAACAAAAATGAGCCATTATTTTCTTTCTTGTTTCTCTTCCAGCTGTGTGTGCTCAGGCTGCTGCCCAGGGCTCTGTGGTTTGGACCCACCTGCAGGCTCACACCACCAACCCCACTGACCTTGGTTTAAAGGTTTCCTCATTAAGTTGGTGAGTCCCTGAAGAAAGACCCTTCCCTGTGCCTGGTTCACACCAGACTGTGTTCCTGCTCAACAGAGCTGTCCCCTGGGAAGCTGCTGCTCCCGGGGCTGCCTGAGCACCCTGGCTGGTGCTTGCCCCCTCCTCCTCCCATAGCCTGGACAGTGTTAAAGGTTTGGATGCACCACAATGGGGCTTTAGTAGTTTTAAGACATTCAAGCTTTGTTTCAATGCCTTCGCTAATGACCCTGACAACCTGTAACAGTGTGAGTGAGTTTCCTCTTAGTTCCTCAGGGAACACTTGGTAATATAGTGTAAGCCACAGAAAGATCTGGAATGTGAGATACAGATACAAAGGGAAGAAAAAGTTGTAAAACTAATGGTGGGGTTTTGCTAGGCCTGGAAGTTCAGTGGGAGAGTCCTCATGGCCTTTTACTACTTGGTTCTATGTTCTGTGATTTTAAAGTCTATTGGAACAAATTGCAGTCAGCTCTGGGCTGATCAGGGCTTGAAGGTACCATGCTTTCATGGGGCCTTGTGAACTAGAGTAAATATTCACTGAACTGAGGCTTCTGGGCATTTTCCCCTGCTCAGTCATACCTAGAGGCTCTTCTCTGGTATCACTAACTTTGTTAGGGACAATCACAGATTCTCTCAGTTCCTAGAAACTGAGGTGTGAAGTCCAAGCCATATGCAAGGACCTTATTCCTCAGCAGCTTTACCTACTGTCATGATCTGTTTAACTGGTGTTCCTTCTGGGTAAATCACAGCTGGTGGAGAACAGCAGAGGCACTGAACTGAGGCACTCACTGCAGCAGGGCAGGGATTAGGCTGGTGAGATGGCAGTGGTCACAGCAATAAGCACAGCTCATTGGTAATTGGGAGGGTGTGTGGCAACCAGGGAGATCTGTCAGATGAGGCAACGGGAGCCTGCTCGGCCCAGGCTCTGAACTGCTCATGTCTTGGCACAGGACCATTCCCACTCTTTCTTTTTTTTTTTGCCTGAAGCAGGCAAAGGTTTAGTCGTTTTCTAATACTTTTAGGTCTGGAAGTCTTGTGAGCACTTGTGTGCTGCTTCCCATCCATCCCATCACTTGAAGTTACTTTCCCATAGTGGCACCTACTTCCCCACATCTTTGGTGGGACCAAATCTTCTCCAGCTCCTTCTCCCCCTTCCTTCTTTTCTGATGATGCTGAACTAGTAATTCCAGGCATAAAGCCATTGGGGGAGGAGGTCACAATGTTCCTGTGTGGTGATTAATGGCAAGTGTTCTTGGAGCAAAGAAGTGAGCTGACTCTTTAAAATAACATTCATCAAAGGAAAGAGCTTGCTGGTTGCTAATTTTTGAGGGAGAGTCAGTATCCTCCCTCTGTGGGCTGATAATCCAGAATTGACTCACTGACTAAAATTGTCTAAACCATCATATTTCTAAAGTGTTGCATTTCAGACCAGGGCTTGAAGGGCCAGGAGCAGGGCTGGCTGACACTCTTAGGTATGTGTCACCATCCAGCTTGAGGGAACATTACAACCACAGGAGCAATCTCTAAAAGCTCCAGCCATCAAAGCTGCCTCTCCAATTGCTCCCAATAACCCCCCCTGTTTTTCCATAAAAGCCATGTGCTCTGGAGAGAGGCAGTGTGCTTGGGAAGCCAGTAATTGGGTAGAACACAGAAAAGAGATTCTCCCACCAGTGTGTTTGAAGGACTTGGTCAGGCAGACTCTCACAGGGGATGCCAGACACAGAACTGGAGTGATCCTCACAGCTGTGCGTGTCTTGAAACCATGCAATCAAATCCTTGCCCAGCAAGTGGAAGGCTTCCTCCTTGGTGGGAAAAGCTCCTCCTGAGCTGGGGGGCTTTGGCCAGTGTACCTTCCTCCTCGAAGAACACCCTTGCCTCCAGCAGTCACCCACATGGAAAGACTGTTTGAAGCACAGGCATTCCTGTGGAAACCATTCTACTTCAAAGGTGTGTGGAAGTTAAAATTCACCTAGAACAATAATTAGTTTCTCTGCAGTTCAGTAGGGAACTGCTCAGCTCTCTTCACCACCATCACTGAAGTAGGGGGAGATGCATCAGCTGCAAGTGGGGCTGAGCAGGCACTCACAACACCACAAACTTCCCCACAGGAGGCATCAAGGGACACAGGAAGCACTGAGATATGCAGTCTTTCACAGAAATGTAGATGGTAGCACATGTCTGGGACCTTGGCAAGGATCAAAACTTGCTTTTCTCAGCTCAGCTCCAGATTTCCTCTCCTACTTGTCCCAGCTTTGTGGGTACCTATCCAGGGAGAGGGACATCTGGCAGGTTTGCCACTGATAAACATTTGTGTTTGGTAAAATGGGAGCCTGGACTCTGCCCTGCATCCAGTGTTCAGCCTTTGCTGTCTCCAGGCAGAGCCACCTGCAGGGAAGACAGGTGGAAGAACAGGGTTCCCATGGAGGCCGAAGCTCTTCAGCCCCTGCCAGCACCCTGTCCTGTGTCCCCGCACTGTGCTCTGGCCAGGTGTCCCCAGGACCAGCAGCAGCCTGAGTGCTGCTGCGTGCTGCTGTTCAAACATGGAAAAGTCATAAAGCAATCAAAGAACAATCAGGAAAGCCTGTCTTTCTTGGAGTCTTACCCAGTTTTCTGCAAATTGCTTGACACAAAGTGTTTTAAAATGACCCCAAAACAGCTATGAATGATATGTTTGGGTTTCTTGGTAGCCTGGGAAAGGAAGGCTGCTGCAACCCCATTCTGCTATTATTAATGCTATTTTAACTTTCACCTCTTGGATAGAAAAAGCACTTTATGTCTTGAATATTTCCTCTTGCCCTGGTCATGCAGGAGTCCTGAGTATTGGCGGTCTCATTAATTGTGCTTAGCTCAGCAATCAGTCAGGCCACTGACATGGGCTTTTGGCAGAGGAGTTTTTGGTGATAAAGTCATACTTTGGGCTACAGACAAAATAATGCTTTTAATGGACACATTTATTGGAAAATTCAACACCTATCCAAAATACCAGGAAAACTGCAGTAGAGAAATAATCTCCTCCAAAACAAAAATCTCCAACCATTGAAGGTGCCTCTGTGGTGACTTCTGATAACACCAATTTCCTGTTCTTCCACAAACCCCACATGCATTTTGGTGGAGAGAGAAACAGAAAAGTAAAATGCAGTGTCAGCCAGATAACTGTGCCTTCTCTCAAGTCTCAATAAATATCTGAGGCATTAGTATCAGCAAAGTGTGTCCCCTGAATGTGTGCTGTGCTTTATATCTTGGTACTATTTGGGGAGTGCAGGGATCCTGTGTGCATAGAAAAATTTATCCTCTACACAAAGAGCTTTTCCTAGTAATTGCACTTCACTGACTGAGCTTGTCCAGAACTTCAAAAATATCTTTCCTGACACCTCCCCATGCTGAGATGGAGTTTTGGGCAGTCTAGGTTTCTGCTAGTCGAGATACGAGTTTCCAGTACGTGTAGCATTAAAAAGGGGGAAGGCTGTTTTGTGCCAGTGTCAAGTGCTGTTGGCACGTTCTCTGCGGCTCAGCCCTGCAACAGCTGGGACTAGGTCACCCCTCTGTGGGTCAGACGTGTCACTTGGTAAAAATAAAACCAGCGGAGAAAGCCCTGCCTTCAGGGAACAGCAAGGTCTGTTTCCCTGTCACAGCCAGGATGCTGCCAGGGGCAGCATTAGCGTTTCACCCTGGTGTGATGTGCAGGGTTTGTGCCAGTGTGTTCCTGCAGATGTGGCAGAGCCCCTGCGATGCCCTTGGAGTGTGCAGCAGTGCCCGTGGCACACGGTGGTGGTGTCCCTGGTGTTTGTGGCAGCGCCCTTGGTGTCTGTGGTAAATGTGTTGGTGCCCAGGCTGCTGAGTCTGCCCCAGCTGCCCCTGCAGTGGCAGCCAGTGCAAGCACAAAGCCCAGCGACCAGCCCTGGGTGAGGGCCAGGGGGCGTTCCCCCTGTGCAGGGTCTTGGCGGTGTCTTCAGGCTGAGGAAAAGGGGCACTGAGTGCAGGGATTCTGAAGGGATGCTGCTGCAGGGCAGGCAGTGCAGGGAAGGCAGGGTGGCTTCCCTTGTTGTTCTAGTGCCTGGGCAACCCTGGTGTTTATTGAACAGGTTGTGTGGAACGAAAGAGAGGAGCAGATGTGAACGAAGTGCCACGTACGCCTCTGCTGGCCACCCAAAAAAGGATGCCTGGCACTGCTTTGCTGAGGAGAGGGACGGCTCAGAGACGAGGCCTTTGAACTCTCACTCCCACGTTAATACCAATTCCCCCTATTTGCCCTCAGCAAATTATTTCTCCTCTCTTTCCTTTCCATAAAGTGAGGTTAATGATAGCAATTTCTCTGCTTCACAGGAGGGCTGAGTATGAATTAATATTTGTCAAATAATATGAGACATTTAAAACAATATTTATGTGGAATAAAATTTCTGCAGAGGAAATGCAATTTTTAAATTTTTGGGATCTCAGGAGTGAAATAGCTGGACATGATGAGTCTAGACTGAGGAACACAAATTAAAGTCAGATTTGGGAGTTCATGTGATCTGGAATGCCTGTGGTTGACATGGTGAGAGCACAAGGTTTGGGGAGCAGGGTACTGGTTTTCTGCAGAGCACAGAAAAGAGTTCTGTCACTAGGAGTTGAGAGGAGACCCCAGGGAAACAACAGGGATCTTAGTGATGGGCTTTGTCTCCCTTTTTGCACCAGCATGTTAACATTACACGTCAGGATTCTAACATAAACATTCCCAGCCACCGATGAGTGTCTCCCTTGGAAAGCCTGGTCCAGCATTTGTCTCTGTGCCAGCACTGGAGTGGAAAAGATAAATGAAGAATTCATATTGTTGGACTGGAGTCTGTTCGTCAATAATTCCAAGTAGTTCCTGAATTAGGTTATTACTAATTATCTGTTTTCACCATAATTGGGAGGACAAGGGGTTCTGGCAGACGGTGCATGAGACATACAGGAGAAAATGATTAAAGCAGAGCCAAAAATATCACCATACTGGAGTCATGAGTCAGATCCTGACCTTTCAAATAGCACTGCGGAGAGCCTGAGCTCATTTGGATGGGATCCCAGGGATCCAGGTGAGAGTGACAGGATGGCTCAGCATGGCCAGCTTTGGATATAGGGAAGAAACTGGGGATGTCTGGGGACAGAAAACTAAAGGGCATGAGGAGCTTCAGATGAATGTTTCTCCTTCTCTGGCTCTGGCCTTCCTGAAGAAAAGGGTAATCCCACACTCTTGAGCTTAACTGGTTTACCTGTCAGCACTACTGATCACTCCCTGCAAAGAATGTGCATCCTCTGGTTAATGTGATTATCAGCAGTAATTAATTCCAGCTTCCAGTAATGAATTACAGCTTCTTCTTGATGAGTGTTTTAAAAGCCCTTTAAACTTGTGTCAAGTCGTGTTTGCTCAGGAAAGAGGAGTTATCAATCACTCATATGGAACCCACAATTCCCTGTGAACTGCTGCAACCACAAGAGACTCAATTTCCAAGACAAAGTGCCCATTGTGAGACTGGCCACAGAACTCCAAACCTGGCTCTGCAGGGACAGACTCAGGTTTTATAACACTGAGCTGCTCTGCAGAGGCTGAGAGAAAAGCTTTGTCCTGAGCAGGGATCCATGGGATCCTCCATCAGGCTCTGTCCGAGGACTCTTGCCGGCTCTGACACCAGGAGCACACCCAGCCCTTCGAAGGAGTGTCCCCTTGGGGCTCCCTCCCAAGGCAGCTCCACCGGGCTCCAGCTGGCACAGGGAGCAAGACAGTCTGTGCCCAGTATCAGGGGTGAAGCTGTGACCCGGCCGAGGTCTGTCCATCCCCCTGCCCTCCCACTCCCTGGGATGTGATGCCTGCCAAGCCGCTCAGATGGCTGCCAGCAGCAGAGGAATATTTGTCTGCATGCATTCCTTGTTAATAAAAATAAGGTTTTTTTAAGGTTGTGGGCAGAGGAGGTGTCTTGTCACATCCTGTTCTGCGTCTCCAAACTTCCCAAACACATGGAGCAGAGCAGTGATGGTCTGTTTGCAGTGCATGAGCTCTTGGGCTGTCCTGGCTGTGTCACCCACTGGCCCACTTCCCAGAGTGGGAGCATGCAGAATAGCGTGCGTGACCAACTGGCACGGTGCTGGCCCAGTGATCCTCTCTGCTTCACTCCCCTGGGATCAGGGAGATGCTGCCTGTGCACCCCAGCAGAGCCCACAGGGTCCCATCAATGGCAGATGAAAAAATAATATTTGGGTCCCAAGTCCAGAGTCACTCACTTTCCCTTGGATATGCAGCTGTTTGACCACGGGTGTTTCACAGGATCATGGGCACTCTTTGCTCTCTCCTAAGAAAAAGTTACTCTGCCAGATAAAACAAGCAAGAAATGTTGTTTGTGCTGATTCATAAGGAAACAATTTCCTTTCTATTTTAGCACTGTACAGCAGGAAATTGCAGAGTGATTTGCTGGAGGAGCAAGGAAATCAGGATAGTACAGATTGTACAGCATTTTCTGGGTGACAGCCTTAAAATCTGTGAGCAGGTTTGTGCTGCACGATATGGTGTAGACTAGGGATTCATCTGCATTTTCAGTAAGCTCCAGCTTCAGGAAGAGCATAAATGAAGAAGCCTGGAGCTCAGTGGTCTTATTCATACCCCTGGAAAAGGATATCTGAGGGGCAGCGAATCCCTGTGTGCTCCTGGCTTCATTGGCTGTGCTGGGGTTTGTGCATGAGCTGTTGGGTATTTAATACACTTGGGGAATTGCCCTTGGAGTGGTGATTTTGGCACTCAGGCCCAGGAGGTTTGGGAGGGTCCCAGCTCTGCCAGTGGAGGGGCCTGGTGGGTCTGCATGCAGAACTTATTCCTCTGGGCTGTGGGGAGCTGGGGTGCACAGTGGGGTCTGGTTGTGTCTGCTCTGTGTTTCTGGCCTTCTCCAGCTTGGTACCCACACTGGGCAGGGGCTCTGCTCCTCACAGGGATGTAGCTGAAGTTCCAGTCCCCAGATCTTGAAGGTTTCAGGAGAAGTTTAGGCTTCACTTTGCACCTAAAGGCCTAATTTGCTGCCATAGCAGTATAATTGCCTATTCTTCTCTGCTTTTAGAGTTGTGAAGTGTTTTCTCCCTCCAGTGAATCCTTCTGTACCTCTCTCTCCTCTGCTGCTGGTCAGGCTGTTCCACAGCTCTCGCTTCCCTGAGTGTCACTGCAGCCCTGTGAGGATTCAATGGCATCAGATTATTCTGCCCTTTCTGCCTCTCATAACCCCAGTAAATGATCTGCAATGCAGGAAAGATACCATTTTGTGATGCTTGGAAATGCCAGTTCAGAACTCCTGAAAATTGAGAACCTCAGGGTTTTCCCCTTAGCCCTTTTGCACTTCAAATAGCATCTTGGGATTCGCTCAGCTGCAGTTACCTTCACTTTTTGTTTCTGAGATCATGTTCATCCCTGTCTGTGTGCAGTTTTTCATGCTAAGGGAGTATTAATCCAAGAATGTGCTCAGACACGTAAAAACAAACCCATGGAGGCTGAGGAGTGTTAAAGATCACAAAGAGAATGAGGCTGAGCTGGGCAGAGAGGATGGAAGGAGCAGCACAGCCATCCCCAGAGAGGTGCCTCCTCCCTCCCTGTGTCCCTCTGCTCAGGAGGTCGGCACCAGGAGCTGTCCCCTCTGGCCATCCTTGCATACTTCTGCATCTTTATAAATTTCTCAGGACATGTTTTCTCTTTCTTTCCTGGCTGGGGAAGAAACCCAGTGCAAAAGGGCATAGGAGTGGGGATGCTGTTTTTCTGGCATCTTAATGAAGCAAATCCTACAAGCTATCTGAAGAGGTTCTAGGAAATCTCTGTCCTCACCCAAGGATAAGTGCCCTGAATATCCAGGAAGAGTTTTCTTGCAGCAACTCCAAAGGTACATTCCCAGCCTGTGAAGAGCTGCCCCTTGTCTTCTGGTTCCTCTTATGTTGTTATTGCCAGAGATTAGTGTTAATTGCTGAGCCCTGTGGAAAGGGAGTGCTTGGATGGTTAGGAGTGCCTGCAAAAGGAGTGTCACATATTTCAAAGTGTTTGATAAACAGGGGAGCAAAGGCAGATAACAGCATCAAAGCCCACACTGGGCTCTCCTGGTGTAACGGGCAGCTTTTGGGAGAGGGAGCAGATTGCTGAAGGCCATCGTGTTACTGGAGAACATGAACCCGCTTGACTGGTGACCCTTGGCAGCCCCAGCAGGTGATGGACAATACAGAAGGGAGCACTAGGAGGACAATTACACTTCACATCTTTTCCTTTAATGCACTGGCTCCTAGAAAGCAGGTGTAAGCTAAAGCATGGAAAAAACCCATTGTTTAATCTAGATTTGAAGTCCTGAATACTCATTTTTTATCTCCAGACCACTCCAGTGTTTCAAGTATGAGAGCTACAGGTTGATTCAAAGCTTTTATTAGAGAATTAGATTCATTTGAATCAAAATGCCTATGTAAGAAATTTGAATATCATCCAGCAGAAAGTGTCTCTCATGCCCTGGCAGCTCATCTTCAGAATGTAGCTGCATATTGATGAAGTGCTCATTGAATAAGAATTATCCAGTCCTGGAGAGGAAATAGAAGTCCTGATGGAGAAATAGTACTGACTGTGTAAAAGCAGACTGTCATCAAACAGACATGATCAATCAGGATTCACATTGCTCAAGAGATTTTCACTCTGGTCATATGGCTTAATGCTGCTCTGGCTCTGAGCCTTTGTGAGAGCTCTGCTGAGGCACCTGCCCGTGGCTGCAATTGCAGATGAGTCTGGAACAGTCCTGAGCTGGGAGAGGATGCTCTGAACCTCTAGTACCTGTCTGCTGTGCTGTGAGAGCCTGAGCTGCCTCTGCTCCTGGCAACAGCGACAGCTGGGACCCCCCAGACCTGGGGCATGGTTTATGTAACAGGGTACTACTATTTTGCTCTTCCTATTTCCCCACACATACACACAAGAGACTCTTCCGTTTTTAAGCCTTTCTTTAAGCTGTTGATGTGTTTGAACCCAATCACATACTAAGGAGGGAAGAGAGAAGATTGTTGTGGCAAAGAGGGACCTTCAGCAGTGGGGTTCTTTGCCAGGCTGCTCAGCGATCAAAGTCACTCAGGCCTTCCAGTGCTCCCTCGCACTGCTGATTGACTGGAGTACAAAACATGGGCTGGTGACCAGGAGGTGTGGGGATGTAGCTGCCTCCAAAGCCATGCTGAGTTTTAGCACATCAATGGGCTTCTGGTACCTGGGGAATCTGTCATTTTATTATCAACTGAGCTGCAGGAAAAGCAGAACCATATCAGCTCATCTTTGTTCACAGCTACCACACAACTGCAACACTGAGTTCGGTACCCTCCCTCTTCCCAGGGAATTCAGGATTTTCTCCTGAATCAAAATGGGAGGGCTTAGACTGCCAAAATAAGGAGCCAGCCCAAGACCTGTGGTGTACGTCTGCTCTCAAATGAGGTCTTCAGTACTGACAACAGACTGTTTTCTTCACAGGAGTATTTTAGGGTTCAGGTCCACAAATCAGTTTAGGGTGGTCCAAGCCAGCCATCCCTCCATCCCAGCAAGCCACATCAGGGCCAGTGACCTGCACTCACTCATTTCACTTAGATTATACTCCTGTTGATTAGTACAAATGAGATGAATAGAAAGTGGAAAATTGGTCTTTGAGCCCAGCACTCGGCATTGAATTCTCTGTACAAAAAGGAAATGCCTGTCTCTTCAGTTTCTTTTCAGTTTTTTGTTCACAAATTCTTAAGTGAACAAAGAGAGGCTCCCGGTGCTCCTTCTTTGCAACCATTCATGTGCCTCTGGGAAAGGTTTGGCTTCTGTGCTTGCCAGGCTAATCAAGGAAACAGAAAACAGAACATTAGTGCATTTAAATCCCAGGCACTCTAAAGTCTCAAGAAAATAGAAAAAATATTAGGCAGATACATCCACCTGATGCCCACGGCCTCGAGGGCCTCAGCTGGGAAAGAGTAACAGGAGGGGCTTCTTTGAGGTGAAGTTTCCTGAGTGAGATATCAGCTAGGGCAGGAAAAAACTGGAAGAAAGAAGGGTAGGACCTGAGTCCCAGATTGGATAAGCCCCAAATACAGAAATTAATCCGTCACCCAGGGCAATTAAACATTGTGGATAGGAGAAATGGGTTTCCAGGGAGGATCCGGGCAGGCTTGCCGGAGGTCCCAGCACCAAGGAGGATGGCATTGAGCCGACCAAAGGCTTTGAAATCCTTCTCTGTGTTTCCTCCTGGGAAAACCCTCAGCAGCACCAACAGCAGCAGCATTTCCCTTGGTCTCTGCATTTCTGCCCAGCAGGAGTCCCCTGCCATGTGTGGGTCTCTCTGTGCTACAAAGGCTCTGCAGCCTCATGGTCAGGGTTTCAGGGTTTTGGGGATGTGCTGGGCACTGTGCGGCTGCTGGGGAGGGCAGGCAGGAAGCATGGGCAGCCTCTGCCAGCATTCTGTCCCCATCCCTGCTCCTTCCAGCCGTGGCCCAGTGGTCCCTGACCAAGCAGCAGCCCAGAGGAGTTTGTGCCTCCTATCCTTGCTGAACATCTCAAAAGCATGAAGAGGTTCCGTAATTTTTCCTCTTACACCTGGAAAGGGAGGAACCCCACAAGACTGTGATTTAGATCAGTCCCTGGAGCAAGAAAGCTGAGCAGAAGCAAGAAATCAGCATTCCTGAAACCTCTCCTGGTACCTGAGGTACCCTAGCTCTGGAGCAGAGGAACAGCCCCTCCCCTGTTCTGACAGGTACTGAACCCTGAGTAGAGCTCCCTGCATCCAGGAGAAATCCAGGAATTTCAAAATATAGCCAAGCTTCATTTTGGTACAGAGAATATTTCCCATCATGGCCGGGGACGGGCCCAGCCCCTGCAGAACCTCACAACCCAAATGGCAGTAACTGGGCTGCACCAAGTGGCTCCTGCCCAGCACCAGCTGGGGGGGCTGAGGTGTGACCTCGCTGCCGCTGTGACAGCCTCGGAGGCTTTATTAGCTGAGCTCTCTAATAGTAGGTTGGTTGTTTTTGTGTTTGTTTGTTTGGGGATTGTTTTTGTGAAAACCTAATCTTCTGGTGTAGTAAAATGGCATGTTTTTCCCTTGAGCTGGGCTGGCTCCCTGCAGATGCCCACCCATCACTGCTCCCCTGGTCTCTTTGCTGGAGGAGAGGTTCCTGTGGCCAAGGGCCAAGTGATGCTGGTGAGTGGAGACCAAGGGAAGTGACAAGAGGAAGACACACATCTTCAGGTATGTCCTTTCTGGTTTTGCTGATTCCTGAGCTTGTTATGCAATCACAGTTCCAAAGGATTTATGTACAAAAGTTTTTGATAGAAATAGTATATTACTATTGTGAAGAGGAAAAAACCTGCCCAGACTTTACCCAGCAGTGAAATGCATGTTGATGGGCCTTGACTTCACCCTGTGGGCCTGTTTCCATTTAGGTTGTTCAAAATTCTGCAGATAAAGCAGCCAAAGCTGGCACAGGTAATGTGTTTTGTCGGATAATTGCAGCTGGGAGTGGAGGATGCTGGCTGGCAGTGTTCTGCAGCCATATGCTGGCTGGGTGGTTTGTGTGTTGATTTCTTGCCTGGGTTGTTTAGAATTCTGCACTAGTAAGTAAAGAAATGGAAAATTACTGCCTTGTCTGCAGTTGTTACAGAAATCTAAGTCTCCAAGTGGCCTTGGAAATCTTTGTGCTGCTTGATCCTAGGGCCAGAGCTCACACCTCAGTGCTCTTAGCTCCTTAGCTAGCTTAGCTTAGCTCCTCACACTGAGCTTTTGAGGCTTCAATTTTCTCCAGCACTAATTTTGGTGAGCCACCCCAGTGCTGCCTGGCTGCTCCAAGGGGCAGAGGGGTAGCGTGGGGCTGCACAGGGACATGCCTGTGTTTTGCACAGCAGTGACTAATACCCATTTCATTCTAAACCTGTCCAGCCATTCCTCTTTGTTGCAGTTCCCTGAAATCGTCCGGTGGCCATCCATTCGTCCCACGCAGGCAGAGCGGCAGCCAGTCACTCTCTGCCAGGTCTGTCTGTCCCCAAGGCTGCCCCGTGCCCACCATCCCACCCAGATCAGTTTCTTCAAGACTCTTTGCAGGGGTAATGACTGGAAATCCTCCTAAGGATCCAAAGGGGTTGTGTGGAGAGGTCCTCTTTATCCATGGTGCCTCCTTCCAGCACAGAGGAGGTAATTTCTCTAACATGCGTGTGTCTGCATGCTCCAGTAAATCACATTTCTCAAGTGTGTATTATTCCTTTTTTCAGGTTGCTTGGAAGGGTATTTGGATGTAAAATAACCAGGGCTGCCCCTGAAGCCCCTTTCAGAAAGGATGCCCTACTGGCCATTTTCTGTTCCCTTGGTGGTAAGGTAGTTTAACTTATCATTTAAAAGCACAATAATAAGTACTTTTGTGTTTGAGCTCTTTAGACCTCCTGGGAAAGTGCCATTTGGATTATGCTCTTCAGATTTTATTGCTGTAATTTCATAACCTCTTTTGACTGAATGAGCTGAAAATTAAGTTTTAAATGCTTCAGCACAAGCAACTGTCAGAACTGCCCCTCCTTTCCTGGCTGTTTGTGCTCCTGCTTCCATGCATTTGAAAAGCCAGGGTGATGGATTTTTGGGACCCTGCTGGGACCCTGCAGCACCTGCTGCAGCTCAGCTTTGCTGAGGCTCCTGCCCCCGATGCTCTTCATGAGCAGCCACTGGCACTCGTGGTTGTTCTGCTGATCAGGAATCTGGCAGAGCCTCAGCACCCTCTGTCCTCTGGCCAAGCTGCTCCACAGTCCTGGCTGCCCTGGGCTGTGTGGCAGAGCTGCGCCCCTGGCTGGGGCACCCACGGCCAGGGGTCACTGCCAGGGGTGACACAGGAACGTACCTGTCACCAGTGCTGGTGGTGGCTGAACCATTCCTCTCAAACCCAGAAACTGGGCAAACATGTAGATCGTGGGAGATCCTTCCAGTTGAGTGAGCTTTCACCAGAGCTCCACAGCTCAGAGCTTTCTGAGCTGACACATCCCTCAACAGCTACACACAGACATTTGCCACACAGTGAGGTCCCTGAATCGGGGCCTTGGTGGGTGACTTGTCCCCAGATAGAACTCAGCAGGATGCTGCAGCTGCCATTAGCCTCTGCACAACTGTCCCTTGCTGGCTCAGGCAACTTCAGCCTTTGTCATGTCTCTTCCTTTGGTCAGAGCTGCACAATGGACAGAGTTTTGAAGTAAATGTATATTATACCACTACTTTTCAAGTTGTATCTTCATTCCTCCCTTCCTTTGGTGTGTGAGTCATCCCAGCAAACCTGTCGTGCCTTAAATTAATTGGGCCTTGGAAGGGAACAGGGATAATGAGCCATTCCAGAATGGCATTTCTTAAAAGCCAGGAAGTGTACAGGACAGGGTAGGGTGCTGCCTGAGTCTTCCTCACCTTGTCAAATGCATCCACATCTCTCCTGAGCTCATGACAGGGTCTGTGTGGTGTCTGTCGGCTGCTGGCCTCCAGTCCAGACACCTTCGAAGGCAAGCTCCTCTGACAAAGCTCTGCTTGCAGTGCTCCAGGTTTCTGGCCTCAAATCAGCAATGTGCTCACAGAAGGGCTGAGTTTGAACACCATGAGAGGTGTACGAGTTTTGAACTGTTCATCAAAGGCGAGAGGGCTCCTTGTGAGGTCAGTGCAGTGGGGGTGTGAGTGTGGGTTGTGCATGGTCCCACCCGGACCAGGGCATGTCCCTGCTCACGATTCCTGTACCTGTGCAGGAGAGCTCAAAGAAGCTCTGGCTGGTGCCCCCAAAGAGTGAGCTGCAGGCAGGGTTAAGGGAATGAATGTCCCTGATAAAGCCCCCATACACACCACACACAGAAAGTGACTTACCCCTTCCACTCTTCGCCAAGTCCCTTTCATTAGCAAAGAGTTTTCTGTTAAGGAAAACAGGAATTTTTTGTTTGTTTGTTTGTTTGTTTTTCTGTCTTGACTACCATCCAGAGGGGGAGAAGAACCAAAGAAGAACCTCCTAAAAAGAAAACACACTGTAAGGAGTGTTCAAGGCTCAGAGGCTTCTGAAGCTGATAGTTCATTCCATCAAAGGACAATGCACATTGATGGGTTGAATTCCCACATGGATGGGCTGCACCAACCCGAAGGCCAGACTTTGACGGCCCAAGCCATGGCCAGGCTGGAGCTGGTAGGACAGCACAGGTAGGAGCTGGCTGTTGCTGTTACCTGCTAGGGTTTCACATCCTGCTGAAAATCAGGAGGCCAGCAATCAGACAGGAATTGGGTGTGCCCTCAGTCATTCTGTATGACTTTTTTCCAAAGAGAAACAAAACAAACCAAAAAAGTCTGAAGATCCAGCCCCAGTGGGTCACTAGAAAAGCCCATCAGATTGAGGAGGGGCCACAGTTAAAATGGTAGTTCTCTTTGTTCTGTCACCCAAACTTTAGAGCTGAACCTCGAGGACTATCAAATCCATTATAAAGCTTTTCTTTTCCAACTACCCTGAAGTTGCATTATTAGTAGCTATTATGTACTTGCCATTAGAATTTTGAATAATAAAGTCTAAATTGTAACTGTTCACAGGACATCAAATGTAATTGCTATGGCATTGTTGCTCTTTCCTTATTTCTCCTTTCGAAGCCCATTTTGTACAACTTGCCCCTCCAGGTACTTGCCTGTGTTGAATCTCAGAGCCAGTTAGAGCACATGATAACAGCAGGCTCTGGCCTGACATAACGCACATGAAAGCACTGTTCCCAGGTCAGTGGCAACTAATGCCAGATCATACTCTGACCCCTGGGAAACTGAGATTTGGTTATCATGGACAGCTATTTGCACTTCCCAGTTCCTGCCCCCTGAATTTTAATTTAAGTTGGAAGATGAATTTAAAATTTAGTTGTCGTTTCTGTTTTAGATGTGCAACGTCCATTGTTTAGAAATGTGATGTGTCCATGCCAGGTGAGAGGAGCCCGAAAGCCTCCGTGGGGCTGCCCAAGGCTCGGGCTGGAGGGAGGTTCCAGAAGCACTCGGAGAGCTGGGCTTGGGTGGAAGCGCCTGGTGCCGAAGCTCTCACCCTGCTGCCACCTCAGGCAAAGCTGAGATGGGTTATAACACGTGTCTGGGCTGTGCACATTAGTAGCACATGCAATGTAAGGCGTGGTAATTAATATTTCAGGGGCTCAGCTATACTTTCTGTGCCCTAGAATATAACAGATACGAATGTCTGAGAGCAAAAGGAGGAGTTCTGCAGCTCCTCAGTTCCAAAGTCTCTGGTGCCTGTGTATCTGCACTCTTACAGATTCTTCTGTCCAGAGGGAAACCAGCCCTTCAGAAAAGAAAAAGACCTTCTGACATTTAAGAGTAAGACACAAGAAGGAAAGACACTGAATACCTTTGATACCTCCAGCCTGCTCCTCCTGGAATTTTGCTCAAAAAAGACAGGCAGAAAATTCTAGCAATTTTATTCCACAACGCAACCGTTCCTCCTCCTGAAGTGTTTTCTGACAGATAAAAACCAGACAAGCATCAATCAGAGACTCCTCTAATGACACGGAACACATGGGACCAGCAGCTCCATCAGGGGTCCGAGGGCAGAAGAGGCTGATTGGGATTATTGCTGTGTAAGAGATCAAGTCTTAACTCCTTAAGCCAGTGAGGGCTGAGTATTTCAGGTTTTAGCACATACCTGTAGTTGATAATTTGCA
Source organism: Platysteira castanea (assembly GCA_013397175.1). Lineage (NCBI taxonomy): Eukaryota > Metazoa > Chordata > Aves > Passeriformes > Platysteira > Platysteira castanea. The sequence continues at coordinate 236,567 of VYXC01001683.1, read as the reverse complement.
CCTGGAGAAAGCTAGCATGCCTGGGATTTTACTGGAAATATGATTAGACTAAATTAATAGCTCATAGCTCTTCTCTTTTGAGCTTGCACCTCTAAAGCCAGTGATGATGTATGCCAGCAGGAACAGCATGGGAGGATAATGAAATGGCCCTTTGGATGCACAAGAATCTCACAGCCATGGTGAGAATGGCTTCAGGGGGACTGAAAAACAGCAGAAGCCTCCCAGATCATCTTGCTATAGTGGTAATAAATATCCAGTGTGTCTCTTCTGTAGCCCTCAGGCAAGAAACTCCAGAGAGTGAATGCAAAGCTCATTCTGCTTCTGCTGAAAGCAACTGGAGTTCTGCCACAGGCCTGAGCCGGAGCAGCTCTTAGACCTGGGAATCCATAATACAAAATTCTGAGCAAAGAGCCAGTTCCTTGGAAACACACACCAAATATACAAATCTTTCCTCCCACAGAAGGAACTCCTGTCTCCATCTGGACTCTTTTTCGGCTACTTGCCAGGAAGATCTTCGTTAGTCTCTCCAAGAGCCTATGGCTGACACGATGCAAACAGGGATGCCCAGTTTGCTCCATGGCAAACAGACCCCAAACTAGGAAAAATCTAACCCTTAACCTATCATCATGGTTTATTTGCCCTGATAGAGGTTACAAATGCCAGGGACCAGGATGGACATCAGGGCACTTGTGAACAACATTTTAAAATGCATTATTAATTGGAATTAGGAAAAATTAGATAATTTGGAAAATAGAAGTGTTATTATCATTGGAACACACAGGATGACCAGAGCTGTTTATTGAACTGGACTGGGCTGTTAAACCCCAGATTGACAATAAAAGTGAGTTCTTGGCTCCACGTCAGCATGGGACCTTTTCACTCAGAAGTAGAATTTGGAGTCCCCTATGTCCCGTGTCCCATGTCCTTCCCATGTGTTCCCCATCCTGTAGCTACTCCCCTGCCTTAGTCCTTGCATGGCCTGGCCACAGTATGGACACGGACAAGAGGAGCAGAGCCACGGACAGGGGAAGGAGATCATGCAGGTGCCTGGAAATGGACAGGAAAAAACCATTTAAAAAAAAAAAAAGGAATAAGTGACACATACAGGATGCAAAATGAGAAGGATTATAATATCTAGTTTAAAAATATGTTGTCTAAACTCTTCGAAACCTAAACTGTCTTCTGTGTCAGCATCTGTCAAGAGGGTTCTACCCGTGGGGAAAAATACTTATCAAAAAACAAGCGCTGAAACTCTACCAGGAGCCTTTCCGCAAAGATTTGGCCCGGGAGAGGTTTGCGAGGATGGTTTTCCCCTTTTCCCGTTGAGGCACTGCCGGGGGCTCTGCAAGCACGGATGCTCGCCACTGTGGTGGGCGCTGCCCTCCGCCCTGGCCCCGCAGCGCCGTTCTGCCCCTCTGGGTGCCGTGGAGCAGACTCGGCACGGGCGGGTGCGTGTGCGCGCGGGAAGCCGCGGCACTAATTAACCCCCGCTAACGACTCCCGGGCCGGCGGGGTCCCGCCCGCGCCGTTTTATGAATGGAGCAGCCCCGCCCCCGCCCGCTGCTCGTGCAGGGCGGGCAGGGGGTGCGCGGGGCGGTGCGGTGCGGAGGGTGCGCGGGGTGTGGGGTGCGCGG
>VYXC01001683.1:204987-234777 GCA_013397175.1 Platysteira castanea | reverse complement strand
CAAAAACGGCCGGGCAGTGCGAGGTAAGTGAGAGGGTGTAAGGGTAGGAGTTAGGGAGGGGGTAAGGGTGGGGAGTTTGGTTTCTCCTTGTGGTTGGAGTGTGCAGGGATCTGGGGGGTAATCATGCTGTAATGTATGCACTGTCACATACAGACCTATCTGATCCAGGAAGTGAAGCATTGGTTTCTATTCAGAATTCAGATTGTTGCTGGAAAGATGTCTTTGGATTTGTTTAGAGCCGAAGGTGAATGTTTCTGCATTGGGAAGAAATTCCCGCGACTGCAGCACAGGATGGTAAGGCAGCCTGCTCGAGCTTGGAGCTCACTTGAGAGAGTGTGTGGTCCCAAACCAGCCCCTTTCTGACACACCACTGGAACTGCTCCCCAGCAGGGAAGACTGGGGTTGACCTACCATGCCTCGCTCACTGCTTCAGCCATACAGGTGATGGGGTTTCTTAAGGAGTTTGACCATTACTCTTCCCTGGCCAAACTCATGTCCATCTACCACGCAACTAACAGGACCGTCTTCAACTGGACAGAGAGCCGCATCATTGAGTGGGAGAAATTTGCCGAGCTGGCTAAATATGAGCCAGAATCCCAGAAATCAACAGTGAAAGCGCTTCTAATCGTGGCATACTCAGTCATTATTGTCATGTCTCTCTTTGGGAATGTGCTGGTGTGCCACGTGGTGCTGAAGAACAAGAAGATGCACTCAGCCACCAGCCTCTTCATCGTCAACCTGGCAGTGTCAGACATCATGATTACACTGCTCAACACACCTTTCACCTTGGTAAGTAGCTGGTCTTGCTGTCCCTTCAGCCAGGACAGGAGTCTCCCACCCGCCAGAATTCTGCCTGGTGGTCACAGGCTTTCTCCTAGGGCTGAGGTGGGAACTCAACGCCACCAAGTCTGATAACTCTGCCAGGCGAGTAAAACACTGTTCAGCAACCTGTAGCCTCTCTGTTGCTCTGTTAGACTCTGTAACTCCTAGAAACTCTGAAGTCTCTCCATGTGTGCTACCAAACCCCAGCAAGAGCTTCTTGGGTGATGAGAACAAGTGCCTGGGTGAACATGTGTTTTTATTGTTCATGCAGGAGAGCAGTAGAGAGTCCCTTAGTGGGTCAGAACAGTCTGAATGCCAGTCATACTGGGTGAGTGGAAGAAAGCAGTCATGCTTTTCAGAGATGCCAGTTGGATAAATGCTTCAGTGAAAGCTCTCCAGATCTGACAGTCGGGTTGATATCAAACCTTGGTCCACTTTTTCCAAGTATAGTTGTTAGTGTAACAAAAATTATTAGCACTGTTCGTAAACAATGTCTGTAGAACAGGCCAGGAGGGCTGTGGCAGCAGCACTTCATAATCAGTGGGGTTTGACCCCATAAACTCTTCTGTAAAGGTGCTTCAGAGACCAGGATAGCTGATCTTTCTTTAAATTTCAGGTGAAGCTGCCCAACCAACCAGAACCCCCAAGCCAGCTCAGGTTCCAGTCAAGGGACTTCCCCATGGATTTGTTTTCAGCACGTTTTCTGGCTGATGAGCTGTTGTTTCCCCTCAGGTCCGGTTTGTGAACAGCACGTGGATTTTTGGAAAGGCCATGTGCCACATCAGCCGCTTTGTGCAGTACTGCTCCCTCCATGTCTCCACACTGACCCTGACGGCCATCGCTCTCGACAGGCACCAGGTGACACTGCCTGCCCCCTATTCCTTCCAAGGCTCTGGGAGGAGATTTGAGCTGCAAAAAGTTTTTACTCATGTCTCTCCATGGCCATGACAAATGCTGGCTGTGTGTCCAGGGCAGGGCAGCAAGGACAGCCCAGGCCATATGCTTGTCCCTAGCAATCACTCCCCTTTCCTGTGCTATTGTCAAATAGTAAGTTCCAGACTATCAAATTCTATCAGCTTAAAGATCTAACAAAGAAAATTTCATGAAAGGTGAATTTCTGCCTCAGCAGAGGACAGAAAAGCTCAGCTTCACAGGCCCAGCTAGAAAAAGAGACATTTCTTATATAGTTCATACAGAATAAACAAACATACCCTTGAGTGAAGGCACTTCTGTAGATACCTTCTCTTTTTTTTTTACCTAATGCAACCCCCAGCTTAAGGAAAATGGTTCTCACAGAAAAAGATAGAGATAAAGTTTGAAAGCCCTTCTGAGCAGACTGAGAAGTTCAGTGTTTCCCATTTTCCAGGTCACTCTAATGAACAGGACATTTTCCTAATCATGGCTGTCATTTTCCTCTCATTAGCTGTGTTAGGTTATGTCACAAACCGCCCACCCCCCATGTGGGCTGTGAGGGCCTTTGCTTCCCGTGGGAGAAGAGTCATGACGGAGTCTCTGTTGCAGGTCATCCTCAAACCGCTGAAGCAGAGGATGTCCCTGACAAAGGGAGCTCTGAGCATCTCTGTTATCTGGCTGATGGCAACCTGTTTCTCCCTGCCCCACGCCATCTACCAAAAGCTTTTCCAGTATAACTACAGGTGAGTGATCTCCCCTTCCCAGTGAGCGTGTGGAGGTCTGGCAGCCCTTGTGCAGTGCCACCTGCTCAGCAGGGAGGGCACTGGAGTGTCCCAGGCATGGGGACGGGCGATGTGGGATGGGGGGGCCTCGGTGTATGAGTGAGATCCCACTTCCCACAGCAGAGGCTGGGGCTGTGGAAGAGCTGCCTGGCCTGCTGCCCGGGGTTTGCTCTTGCCACCTCCCTTGTGCCCAGACGGGGGTCTGGGTCCCACTCCCAGCCATGTGCTGGGGCAGTCCCAGGCACAGCCTGGCTTGGGTGCAGCCATTGGTGACACACGCCCCCTCCAGTGCCATGGCCTTGCCAGGAGAGGCTCTGTCCCGAGAAGGTAATTTTCTCCCGAGAGACTTTCCTCTTCCCTCCTTTTGCCTGCTCAGCTCCTCAGACCCAACAAGACCAAGCCCATCCAACTTGCTCAGGCAGGGAGGAGAGAGAGAGTCAAACTGCAGTTTCAAAAAGAGAGAAAATAAACCTCCTTTTGGGAATACCTGTGCTGACATCACCAAGGCTCTGCAGGGAGCAGGAGCAGGGGACCACCCCGGTTTGTCAGCAGGGCCACCAATCCCTCTTCCCCAGGATTCCATACACTGAGTCTCAGTGTATTTCCCTGTATTTCATCCATGTGGATTTATGAAGCAGGACCAACCCTCCCTGAAGCCTGAGGTTGCTCTGCCCAGTGTTACACTAATGAGAAAACCAAAGTGAAGCCCCCACCCCCTTCTTCATGAAGCAGGGCTGTGGGGGACAAGTGTGGAGTTGGGGGGACCCAGTGAAGGGCAGGTGAGGGACCAGTGCTTTGGCAGGAACCGGAGCTGTCCTGGTGTGCCATGGTGTCTCCCCTCAGGAAAGGGAACTCTTTGCATGGCTGAACACAACTACAGCAGATGAAGTGGAATTTCACATCCACATGAGGCCTGCTGAAATATCAAAAAAAAATTGAAGATTCTGATATAGAGGGAAAGAAAGAAAGAGAAAAAAAATTAAAAGCAGAAGCTTATCTCCCCACAAAAGGCCCAGCAATGGCACTTGTCTCTGCTGTCACCTTCTGCCAGGGAAAAATACAGAATCTAAACTTTGGGGTTGCTTTGCCCTAGCAGTCCTTTCCTCTGTGGTACCCAGCCTGTTCTGTCCTTCCTGTCCCCACCAGCCTGTGGCATTGCTGTGACCTTTCCTGTCTAGAAAACAGTCTGTAACAGTACCCAAGTGGGATTTTTGTGGCGGGTGTCACACTGCTGGTGCTGCCCTTCGCAGGAATGCCAGCCTCTAGGCCAAGGGGATAATCTTACCATGACCTGTATTTTCAGGCTGAGATCAGCATCCCAGGGAGAGGGGCAAGGAGATACTGACAGGCAGAGGAATGAGGTTTCTATTGTAGATATCGACCTTCTGTATAAAGGACAAATCTGATTTCCTGCAGCCCAGCCAGGTCCCTCTTGTTGGTGAGGCAGAAGAGTGTGAGTGTCTGCATAGGCTGTCACTGCTTTTGGTGTATGAGGGGCCGCACCAGCTGGAAGTGTGATGGGGGCTTCGCAGTCCTCTCCTGCCTGTGCTTGTGCCTGATGTGACTGAGATACTCAGGGGATATCATACCTCCAACTGTCCAGACTGTAAACACAGGGCAGGGTTACTCCGTGCTTGCGTTGCTCTGCAGCTGCGCTTGGGGATTAGGGAACAAATTGCTCATGAATGAACGAACGCAATGATCTGTTTCAGGGCACCTGTCTCTGCTCATCCTTTGGCATGGCCAGAGGAAACCGAGCCCTGTGTTGGCACGAGGCAGCTCAGCGATATAAGGACTTCCAGGACATGCTATTCCTGTCCCTGCTTTCCATTGAAAAAAACATCCCAGTTGTAATATTGCTTGTAATAGCTCTGCAGGGCCAGGGCTCCTGAGGTTCCTACCAGGGAGTGGTTAGGGTTGTGGGATGGGAAACGGGCTCCACCAACATCTATCTCTGGCTGCACTACACAGCAGCACATCTGAGTCCCTGATCATACCAGAATTCGCCAAAACAGTGCCTTGTCAGATCCCCTTTGGGACGTCCCCTGTGCCAGGGGTGAGCCAGATCCAGGGGAGGAAAACCCAAGACTGCAGTTCAGAAAGGATGATTTTCCCTTCTGCATCAGTTCCCCTCTTCAGTGGCATCTCCAGGTCCTCCGCACTCGGTGGACCCATTGTCACTCCTCTGACCTCATCCCCTGCTCCAGCTGCCTGTTCTCAACAATCTCCTATTTGTGGCACAAAAGGCAGCTCCAGTGGTTGAAAACAGTATATTAAAGATATTAATCAATACTGCAGCTTGACGGGGGCTAAAATCTATGCTGAATAGAGGAGAACAGAGGACAAGGGGTGAAGAGAGAAGAGTAAAATAGAATAAGAGAAAGAGAGGGAAAAGGAAAGAAAAGGAGAAAACAACCACTGGAAGTAAATTCCATCACTTCCAGTCACCAGCTGCAGGGTGTGAAGGGGACACGTGGTGCAGCAAAGGGTGCTGGGACTGAGCCACTGCTGGACAGGCAGTGGGAACACACCCAGATCCTGAGGCTGGATGGGATGGGACAGGTGTAAGGGGTTGTTAAAATGAGCTGTTGTGTATGGTTACACTCAGTTCTTCTGTTAGTTAATTGTCAGTGGTTCAACTGGAGCCAAGTGACCAATCATCACACCAGTTTTAAGGGGTAGCAGGAAGGTTGTAGGAGCTGATGGGAAGGGAAGGGAAGGGAAGGGAAGGGAGGTGGGTTGGTCATGCCTGTGAGGCTTTCTCACAGCCTCCTGCCCTTCCCTCCCCTCCAGAACAGCTTTGGCTTAGAGCTGCTACAGCGGCTCTGGCTGAGGAATCCTGTGCTGGGGGTTATGGCAGGGTGAGGGGTCCTGGCTGCTGGGGGGCACAGCAGGGTGGGTGCTCCCATGGAGGCAGGGGGTGCAGGTCCAGCCTGAGAGAGACATGTCAGAGCTGTAGCTCTGTGTCCTCCCTCTGTCTGCACAGCCTGACTGAGCAGCTGGCTCAGCTGCTCAGAGTGGCGGTGTGAGACCCCCACTGTGGTTTGCTGAGCTGGCAGCACCCACGTGACAGCAAAGGCCACGTGCCATATCTGTATTTCTTCATTTTCAAGGGAAGCCACTGTCCGGAGTCTGTGCCTCCCTGATTTCCCTGAGCCCACAGGGTTGGTCTGGAAGTATCTGGACCTATCTACCTTTCTCCTTCTTTACCTCCTGCCTCTGCTGATCATTACTGTCACCTATGTGCGCCTGGCCAAGAAGCTGTGGCTCCGCAATGCCATCGGGGACATCACCACGCAGCAGTACATCATCCACCACAGGAACAAGAAGAAGAGCATCAAGATGCTGATGCTGGTGGTGGTGGTCTTTGCGGTCTGCTGGTTCCCCCTGAACTGCTACGTGGTGCTCATCTCCAGTCTGGGCATCAAGGCAAAGAACTCTCTCTATTTTGCCCTGCACTGGTTCGCCATGAGCAGCACCTGCTACAACCCCTTCATCTATTGCTGGCTGAACGAGAACTTCCGCGCGGAGCTCCGGTCCCTGCTCTGCATCTGCCAGAAGGCGCCACAGGCTCAGCACCAGGTGCTGCCACCCAGGGCCATGTCCTGCCGCGAGGCGTGGCTGGAGCAGGCCGGGTGCAGGAAGGGACCTGCCTCCCAGGCCAGCTGCTCCACCGGGAACCTCCCAGTGGCCAACACGGACCTGTGAGCCACAGGGCTGAGGGGAGTTACCTGGTTGCACGAGGCATCAAAGAGCGTCTCCCAGTGTCTCCTCAGGAGCCAGCGCTGCTGCTCTGCTGTTTTACTGCTGACTTTTGGCTGGTCTCAGTGTAGCCCCTCCTCTGCTTGGCATGGTGGGCACACAGCCCCTCCAGCACTCTACCAGTAAAACCCATGCTGCAGCTGGCCCAGGGGGCAGGATTATGTACAGGTGACATGGAGCTTCTCAGACACAGTGATCTACTTTCAGGTTTTCTCATTTATTGCTATCAGAGGGAGTGGGCCCGGGTTTCCATCGCTGGCCTGTAACAAGTGCCATAACATGGAGCTATGCAGAGCAGTAGAAAAGGATCTGTGATGACAGGTGTTTGAAGGAAGATCTTGGACACGCAGATGAACTCCATCCATAGGGAGTCTCACCAGTTTGTGTATAGCAAAGCCTCCAACAGAGGTAAGGATTGTTAACAGCCATTTTCCTCCCAGATTCTGCTGCTCCTCCTGTCCTCTGTCCCACCCACAGCAGCTGGAAGCCAGCCCCAGACAAAGGGAGCAGGGATGCACCCCAGGAGCTGTGGCCGTAGGCTCAGATGGCACGATGACAGACTAATGTAGTTCATTGAGAAGTTCTTTTTATTATAAATATATTAATTCAGTAAAGAGAGCTACACTGGCACTTTACAAAAGGCCACAAAATACTTCATCAGGGCTGTAGCATTCACTCACTGAAGAATGGAATCATTCTGCATTGTTACTAGTTACTGTGAAAGTCTCAATTAAACAACAGGAGGGCAAGAAAGGGCCGTGAGGAATGTCCTGTGAGGAGCAACTGAGGACACTGGGGCTGTTTAGTTGGTGCAAACCAGGTGATGGATTCCAGTAGCCCAAGGGCAGCCACGTCTGCTGGGGGGCTCCTGGTCTGCCCCGGTGGTAGCCCAGACAGAGCTTCAGCTTCTGCCCAGAGAGGCAGTGGGGGGGGGCCTGGGTGGCTTGAGGGAATACGGACATACTCCCACCACCTTCCTGGGGGCCTGGGGGAAGATAAGCCAGACCAAAGAAGGAAAATTAAGGACTGATTTTTTTTTTTTTTTTTTTGGTTGTTGTTTTTTTTATTTTTCATTTTTGCAGTGAGNCAGACACAGTGATCTACTTTCAGGTTTTCTCATTTATTGCTATCAGAGGGAGTGGGCCCGGGTTTCCATCGCTGGCCTGTAACAAGTGCCATAACATGGAGCTATGCAGAGCAGTAGAAAAGGATCTGTGATGACAGGTGTTTGAAGGAAGATCTTGGACACGCAGATGAACTCCATCCATAGGGAGTCTCACCAGTTTGTGTATAGCAAAGCCTCCAACAGAGGTAAGGATTGTTAACAGCCATTTTCCTCCCAGATTCTGCTGCTCCTCCTGTCCTCTGTCCCACCCACAGCAGCTGGAAGCCAGCCCCAGACAAAGGGAGCAGGGATGCACCCCAGGAGCTGTGGCCGTAGGCTCAGATGGCACGATGACAGACTAATGTAGTTCATTGAGAAGTTCTTTTTATTATAAATATATTAATTCAGTAAAGAGAGCTACACTGGCACTTTACAAAAGGCCACAAAATACTTCATCAGGGCTGTAGCATTCACTCACTGAAGAATGGAATCATTCTGCATTGTTACTAGTTACTGTGAAAGTCTCAATTAAACAACAGGAGGGCAAGAAAGGGCCGTNTTATTTTCCATTTGTGCAGTGAGAAAGAACAGGACAGAAAGGAGGGGGGTCTTTTCTTCAGGCCACTTGACCCCAGTTGGGTACCTCGGGTGTGCACTGCAATGCCTGCACCAGAAGAAAACAGCAGAACACGAGGAGTGGCAGCAGGAATGGGTGAATACTTGGTCCCCAAGGCACTTTGCTTGGAGCTCACAATTATTGAACATGGGAATTCAAAGCTGTCTGTGCTGGGTGCCAGCGCTCTCCTCCCTCGGTGTACAGCAGGGCTTGTTTTCAGTCAAAAAACATCATTGTGAGTTTTTCAAAATGTTAAAATCATCTCTAATTAATGAGCATCACTTCATTTAATTATTAAGAGAAGCTATCATTTGCTTTTTTACTGTTCCTCAGCCCTCATTAGCTTTTGGTGAACAGCTCTCAAACTGCCATGTATTGTCTTTTGTATCTTTGGTTTGTTTTCCTTCCTTTCTTTCCTTAAATGGCTTAATAACCTTTTTTCTGAAGGAATCCAAGCCCTTACTCCAAAGAAGTGAGTCTCTCCACACTCCCTTGATCTTCTGCTAATCCCTGTAGTTAGCTATCTCTGGCTGTCAGAAATAACCTGGCTGGTTTTCCTTGGATCTGTCAATCGCAGCATCTCCTCATTGCTGAATTTTTCTCCCCTAAATGGGAAGGATGTAAGAGCTGACTGTATCGAATCTCCATAACGGCTCAGCTATCTGGACTGATAATTATCAATGCCTGAGTGAGACTTACAGCCTCTCACGCTTCCCCCAATGCCTCAAGCCTCCTATATCACTTGAGGATGCCCTGACTCCCAGCAGCTCTCAGGCAAACATAAAATGCACAATATAAAAAAATATATATAACCTGAGCGTGGTTTGACCAGGATAAGGACAGCACCTGGGGGCAGGAGGCTGCATCCCTGCGGGAGTCCAAGCCAGGCTCTGGAAAAGGGCCTGTGAAATCTGTGAAATTCGGCTTCTGCTGGGTCTGACTCAACGTAAATAGATGCTTAAACATTCCTTAATCTCCAGTCCCGCCGCCCACCTGTGGAAATGGCTTCCTGAGTGGCGCCGGGATCCAAGGGAGAGCTTCCAGAGACAGGATCAAGGGTGTGCTCCCGCTCCCAGCCGGACAGCGCTGGTGGGGGCCGCAGCAGCGCAGTTTGGTCCCTGCAGACCCGGGACTGGAGCCGGACAGGAGTGTGGGGTGGGAGGAGAATCCTCCGGCAAGCCTCTGCCGTGAGGAGACCCTCTCCTGCATGTGGACCGGACCGTCACCTGGTGCCCTCGGTGGCTGCGGCCCCCTCGGCAGGCGAGGCCCCCGGGGGCAGAATCCCGCGGGAGAATCTGGAGGGCAGATTCTTGAAACACTGAGTCACCACAAGTCTACTCCCGGGAAACTATTTGAGCACACACAAACCAGCGTGAAAGATCCAACGAGACATGTCTGAGTGATTAACAGCCCAAATTTATTAAGGTTAGCTCATGCCAAATGCAGCAGAGTGCCTTCAGCAGAGTTGCTGATGAAGACGATAACAGGGAACACAGTTCAGGGGATACCTGAATTCCAGAGACAAATCCTCTTATATAGCCCCACCACATAATGAACAAAGAAACCACAACATGCCAACTAGATTAACAAAAAGCTAGCAGAAAAACCCCCACAATGAGTCAGAAAATTAGCTCAGGAAGGAGAAACAGAATACAATCATCATCACTTAGCTCTTCAAGTGGAAAACAGAACGGAGGGCCTGGCCAAAGCACGATGCAGGGATAAAGGGGAATGTCCTTGGTTAAATCTAGTTTAAGCTCTGGAAGTGGGGGAGTAGGTGGGCCAGTGTCAGACCATCTTCTTGCACTGAGAAATAATTGGACATCTTAGGTCACTCACAGACCAGGGGAAGAAGAGGGAGGAAGGAGCCTGACACTTACCTGGGAGACTGGATGTGAAAGGCACACCCCGAATTCCCGCGTGGGAGACGATGTGCAGCCGCCCTATGCCCCAGGCAGCAGGAAAGTCTCTCCCTTGAGCCCGGGCACACAGCTCTGCCCTCTCACCGACTGTGGAGACAACCCGCCTGCCCCCCAAGGGATCCACCTACCCCCAAAGAACCTGCCTGCCCCTCAAAGGATCCACCTGCCCTCAAAGAACCCACCTGCCCCCCAAAGAACCCGCCTGCCTCCAAAGAGCCCATCTGCCCCCCAAAGAACCCACCTGCCCCCTAAAGAACCCAGCTGCCCCCACAAGAGTCCACCTGCCCCTACAGAACCCGCCTGCTCTCCCCCACTGCCTCCCCCTGCAACCACTCCTGCGCTGCGGTGGGCAAAGGAACGCTTCTGATCTCCCAGACTTTGGATGGAGCCCAGGCCGGAATGCTGGCAGGTGAGGGCAGGTTTAGCACCAGGCACATGGTGCAGTCAGCGCTTGGTTTAAGGACTAATGGCATTTCACAAGCTGCCCTGCCCCACCAGTGCTCAGCAGTGATCCCCACCCCAGTTCCAGTGTCTGTTCCTAAACTGCTCCCCTGAGGTGATACCAGAGTAGTCCCAGTGCTTGGCTCTTGCGATCGGTGCCGAGCAGGTACGATGGAGGCCTCTCTCTGCCCAGACGGGCTGTTGATGTTGGGTGTCTGCACTGGAGCAGGACTAATGTCCTTTGGGGTCCCTGATGGGATGGGGCAGGGGGCCAGCAGCAGGTACCAAATGCTGCAGCCAGCAGTGCTGGGGAGAGCCGGGAGGGACTGGCCAGAGCAGGCAGGGCTGCGGGCGCTGTGCCTGGGGGTGTGCTGGAGCAAACCCTCCCTCGGGAGGTCACATGGAGCCTCCACAGGGAGCAAATCAAAAGCACCTCTTGCCCTGCTCCCCATCCCTGGTGTTTTGTTCTTTGCCCTGGTAACGAGGGCTGAATTAATGTACTTGGCCCTTGATTGGTGTTTCACTCCCTCAGCAGCCCACACTGGCTGGTGCTGCCCAGTTCAGTAGTGCCAAATTGCAGAAGGACACTGCGACGAGCTGTCAGTGGAGAGCAGCTCTCGCTTAACCAGAGGCGAGAGGGAAAAAATAGTAATAACCCCCCCAAAAGCCACAGACTGAGCTCTGCAGGAGCCAGGTCTGATTGTACAACACAGTAGTCTGCCACTTGAAGAGACTTCTCCATGACAGGGCCACAAAAGTCTCCTTGGCAGATGAGAACAGAGTAATTGCTTTATAAAATCAGATGAATGGACCATCTAATGCATCTGCTGGAGACAAACCCAGTTGCTTTATGGGACACTGTAAGGGGCAAGTACAGGGTGTGTCCCCATTAATGGAATTTCTGCTTATTGCTTCACAATTAATGGGGTTGCAGAACATAAAGGTTTATATCCTCTACATTATTCCCACATGCTTTCATTGCATACATCTGTATCCAATCCATACTGTGTCCTGCAGGCTGTGGGACCTTGGTGGTCTCCTGTCTCCAGGATTTCCACTCTGAAGGGACCTGCAGTTGGTGTTTGTAGCTGACAGCAGCAACAGGGATTTCCAAAGCCTCGTTTTGACCATTTCTTGCTGTTCCTACAGCACTGCAGAAGTCGTTTCCATTTCAAACCCACACTTGGAGCCAAGCTGAACACCACAATCAGTGTGATTCCGGGGTGGCCAGACTGTGGGTACTGTTAGGAGATAATTTATGATACCTAACAAAAAGGATGGCAGCAAGTTTCAGAGCAGCAGATTTTGCTCCTGTTTTTGAGACAAACAGTGTTTGTTTCCAGCGACATCCTGCCTCAGACAGTTTTCCACAGGAATTAAATGATCAATTAATCAATGGCCTCAACCTTTTGCAGCTTCCTTCTCCTTCCACAGCTTATTTTGACCTTTTACTGGTGACACATGCCAAACATGGCAGAATTCAGAATACAAGGAGTGCCTGGATCACTTCCATGATGGATTTACCACAGTTCCATCAGTGAGGAGTTGCAGTAGGCTGGGTGGCTCTGGGCTATTTCGGACAGTTTCACTTGCTTCTGAACTGTGATACACTGCTCAGACCTTTCACCTTCAGGTTAATAAACCAAGTCTCTCCTAAAGGCTGGAAAGGAAGCGAGTTTTAGTTTTTACCATTACAGTATTTCTTTCACAGTACGTTGTCATTCCTGAACTCGACAGTTCAGTTATTTAACTGTCAGTCTCCATTTCCCACCCTGTTCTGGAATTAAACACACCAGTTGCTTGTGCTGACAAACAGTGACTGATGCTGACTGTTCCTGCATGGAGATGGCAATGGCTGTACTCCAAATAAAGTCCTTAAGGCAGTGTCCCTTCCCTCTTTATGTTCATGTTTCCATGGCAGGATATAGATTTTCCCCCCGTTATTAAATTTGACACATCCTGTGTTCTATTTAGGAGAATTGCACTAACTTGCCTTATTTTGCCTTCCATTCAGGACAGTGTAAGTATTCTGCTGTCCTGCACAGCTTGCGGGGCAGGATGTAGGGATATTCATTCTCCAGGGGAACTGTTATGATTAACAGAGCAAATAAAGACCATGAATATTTAGCAATATATTCAGGCATCTCAGCTATAAATGGGAACATCTTCACTACATGACTAATTCTCAGCTTCTTTGTGAAGCCAAGTTGTCAAATTGTTTGTTTTGCCTTTGTTTCTCCTGGTCACTGTGAAGGAAGGAGGGATTGAGGGGGAAGGTAGGACAAGTGTCCCATTTTCCTATCTGTAGTGTTGAGCATTGCTAACACATTCTCTGCTCCCTCTCCCTGTACAAAGTTGGGGACAGGAGCCTTTCCTCCATTTCATTTCTGTCTGTATTGATGTGTCTATGTCCACACACACACTGTGGACACCAGGCTGCCATTTCTAACACCTTTCCATGGCACAGGTGCTGCAGGGCAGGAGCATGACCCTGTAGGTGCCAGGGCAGGGGGCGTGGGGCACATGCTTTGGGAAGACCCTCTGGACAGGACCAGGATAAGACCGCGGTGAGGAGCAGAGCAGCTCACAGCCCACCTGCTCTCGATGGAAGTGTCCTTGCTCCATACCCTGGGGCCCATAGCACAAGGGCCGGGGCAGGATGGGAGCCCCAGCCTGGGGTCGTGTCTCACTTGTCTGACTTTGGCGGTGGCCAGGGCACAGACCTGGGGCATTGCTCTGACATGTTAATATTAACTGTTGGAGGTAAGAAATGATGTACTTGATTGGGGTATTTATTTGTTATCCCGTAATTCCTTCAAACCAGCTCAGGGGGGAATGAGGGGGAGTGTGAACACGTATTTAATGGGTTGTAAAAACACTTTATTCTTTTCCTAAAATTCCATCCCTAATGCTGCTGTATTGGAAGGCAAACCAGCCCAGTACACAGGCTATCACCTCCCATTAATGCACTAATTTTTAGAGAGAAACAGGCTGGCCAGTCTGAAAAACCTCATTTACCACCAGGGCTCAGGGCAGGAATACAGGAATTTCATTTGGGATAATAATGTATTTTTGAAGGGTAATAATAATTACTGGCATCAAGTTGTCCCCAAAGACAGAGTGCTTTTTTTGCCTCCAGCACAGCTCTAGGATTGGAGCTGGATTTGCTTCCCCTTAAAGATTAATATCTGCTGCCAATAAAGGAATTAGGCTTTTTTTTCTTTTTTCTTGTTTGTGGTGGATGTTGTTGCTCACAACAACATCCTAGATGAGATTGTTTGCTCTCATTAATGTTCCCCCAAGCATTCTGCCCAGTTCCTCAGAGTTTGGTGGCTCATTTGCACACTGAGGCCAGGGCTCTCCCTGCAGGGGTGCCCAGCAGCCTTGGATGCTGTGCCCCAAACATGCACTGTGAAGTTTTCAGCTGCTTTTTGAAAGTCCCTGTGAGTGGGCTGACAGGTTGGGAAGGTGAGTGTGGAAGACAAAAGAACAATAGATTTCTGCCTCCTGGCAAACACATCCAATTCAATAATGTGCTGCAAAATGTGTTTTCCTTCGCTTGCGATTGCCCTCGTGCCCTGCAGAGGCAGTGAGGTGAGAACTGAGTGTGCAGGGGAAGGCTGGGGGAAATACAGAATGAGAAAATCAGAGAAGAAACAGTAAAAACATCACCTGTGGGGAAGGAAAGTGGAGAAGGAAAAGAACTTGGGTATGGAAGTTCAGGTCTCTAACAGATTTCAGTCTTCAGTTTTAGCAATGGAAATTTATCTGCCTGTTCCCCCAGTGGCTGTGCAGGGGCCAAGGGCACACAGAGGGCAGGTGTTTAATGTTTCTTTACCAGTGAGCCTCCTGGTTAGGGTTAGGCAAGGAAATGAAGTGTGAAAGCAGGGAAGCTGTTTGCCCAGGTGCTCCAGAGTGTCGGTGTCATTCCTGCCCTTTTCTCACTAAATACTGAAGCTCAGACTCCCCTGAGCAGTGTGTGCTTCCCTTCTCCTGCATGGAAAAGGGCAGCCATCCTCTCCCTGTAACTACAGTGTTTCAGTCAGTGCCTTAACAAAATGTTGTTCTTAATCCAGGTCATCTCAGCTCAAAGCAAACATAGGACTTTAGTAAAAAGTCCAACTGTGAAAGCTCTTGCTCTGTGCCCTCAGAACCTGCATGAGGAAGATCTTAGAAAGCTCCTCTGAGTTCACTGTCCACAGACCATGCTGTCCTTGTTAACATAGAACTCATTAATTAATCTGATTCAAAGCAGGATCCCACCTGCAACACTTCATTTGTGAGAACACCTCTTCACCCTGGCCAGCCTCCTCCACCAGCTCCCTTTTGCCACTCAATACTCATGGGGAGAAGGACATGCTCTTAGAGCCGGGGTTGCCTATGAGAAGGACCTCACACGATTTGCAATCTCACCCCAGCAGGTCTGAGATGAGCTCTGCTGAGGGGTCACTGTCCACACAAGGACAGGGCCACGGTCCCCACCTCTGCAGGTACATTTCAGGGTGTGCAGGTGAGGTATGCACACCCCACACCTTTCACTGGAGTTCTTAAAGCAAACCCCTATCAGTCAGGAACGTGGCTCAGCAGGATTGCTGGCTGTGATCTGTGGCTGCTGGGAGCAGCAGGACAGACGTCTGCCTTCCTGCTCTGAAGACAGCTCAGGAGAAGGCCTGGTGCATGTGCCTTGTCTGGTCCAAACAGCATTCCCTGGCATTCCCTCTGCAGCTGGAGGCTCGCCAAGCTGTGAGTGCTTTTGCACAGCTCTGCATCTCAGCTGGAGATGTTCCTGCTGGAGGCAGATGAGGTAAGGACCGGGTACCCCAGCACCCTGACGTGCTGCCAACCTCTCTGTGAAGTGTGGCAGAGGCAGCATCAGGACTGAGGGTGGGAGCCAGCCTTGTTCCGACCACCAAGGAGTGGGTCCTCAACCCCACACTTCTCTGCTCACATGGAGCACGTGTGTTCCTCTGCCAGCTGTGCTTCACAGGAGCTACCTCTTATCCCAGTGTGGAGTGCAAGAATCCCAAGTACTTTGAGGGGAACATGATTGATTAATCATCGCTCCTTGGGCTTCAGCCAAAAATGAGGCAAGACCAGACAACACAAGCACTCTGAGGTGAGGGGCAGAGGGAGTGTAAACCTCTTGCTCACTGGGAGTTCCTGCCTTGGGTGGGAGCGTCTGCTCTGCATGGGAGGAGCGCCCCTGTTCTTTCAGAGGAGCAGACCTGAGGTGTGGCCAAACCCACTCACCCTTTACCTACTGCAGTGTGTGCAGCCACCTGAGAATGCAGAGTCTGGATGGTTTCAACCCCAGAGCCAGAAATCACTCGAAGGTAAGGCATAGCGTGCCTTGAATTCCCATCCCAAAAGCCTGCAGGAAGCTGCTCTCCTAATGGACACCTCTGCCCTCTCCTCTTGCAGTGACAGAGGCCTTGGCCAAGTGACAGGCACAGGCAGAGCTCTGGGCTCAGGTCACCCACACAGAACCCTGGCCACAGCACCCTGGGATCATCACCCCTTGCAGACTGTGGTGAGGTTGGGTGCTCTCAGAACACCTGGGCTGCACCGTGTAGAGCATCTGGGACAACAGGCTCCAGGCACGCACATGCTCCACAGAAAAGGCTTCTTTGGAAACTGTGGATGCTGAGTACCTGTAGCACTGCAGGGCGCTGTTCGGTGGAGGATGACTGGTTCTTCTGGGCCCTGACTCCAGAGGCTGTGCTGCCCATAGCTATTGCCCTGTGGTACGACAGAGGCAGCCGGGGCTGCAGACACAGCACTACGTGGGGATCCTCACGCAGGGTGAGCTGCAGCACTGCAAGCACTCAGAGAGCCTGCTGGAGTTTGGACAAGTAGCATAGCTTTAATTAGAACAGAAACATCCTTCATGCTAATAATTATTTTAAACAGATCAGTGTAAGGGCATGAACAGGCTTAACAAGCCTCTAATTACCGAGTTTGAACAGCAACTGCTCCTCAACGAAGCTTTGGGAATGGGAGTTCCTTGGGCATTGCTTAGGGGTCTCTGCCTCCCCCTGTCCCCAGGCCATGCAGTGAAGAGTGAACACGTGAGACTTGGCCCCTCTGGGGAATGTTAAACCCACCCAAAACCAAAAGCTGATGCCTTTGGTCGGGGCAGGCACCCTGTGGGGACCCTGAGGGGATGGGCCCAGGACCACGGCCACCCCACCCAGCAGCACCCACTCCAGCCCCTCCTGCCTGGCCCCACACCAGGGGATGAGGCTGATGGCCTCAGCTCCTGCAGCATCTCTCTGGGAAGTGCTGCCTGCCCTGTCAGATGGGCCCTGCCCTGTCAGATGGGCCCTGCCCAGACAGGGCCCTCCAGCCCTCACCGGCCCCTGCAGCATCAGCCCCCACCAGCGGGCGATGGGGAGAGGAATCAAAACTCACCAAGCATCACCATGTCTGGCTCCAAACTTTATTGAACTACAAACACACATCACTCGAGAGCACCAGGTCTGGAGGAATGTGGGGGACCACCCCCCTTCCATTAACAGAGGGCAGGAGCTTCAGCTTCTGCTTGATTTGAACACAGACAACATCCCAAACCCAACAGAAACAATGCTACAGCAAAATTACAACAGTAACGGCATAGAATTTACAAAAATATAAATAATCTATTCATAACCTTAAAGAAAAATAACATCTACTGTAAAAAACATGTATTCCCTTGGGTAAACCATGGCTACAGAAATGTAGTGATTATTTTTTTTGAAAAGCACCAGAGCCTGAAGTATTAAATAATGCAACATGGAGAGGGTATCTCCCTTCAACACTTGCAGACTCTTCCAAGAAGTGTGCCCAGATCAGTAACACCAAGTTTTCTTCAGTATCGCCTATTTCTGTAAAAGCACATTGGAAGGACAGCTCTCATGAGCCCCCTGTTCAGGAACAGCACCCAAGGGATGTTCACCAATTGTTCACCAGAATAAACACTTTAACAACACCGAAGTATGTGCCTATTTTAAGTCTATGCTTAAGAGCTTCCCAGAACAGGCCTGGATTTAAACTTATCATACAAATTCCTCTGCAAATCAGACTTCCAGGCAAGACTGGTGTGGAAACCAATCACTTGTGAAAAAATAACTCCATTGCACTGGAGTGTTTCCACCCTTCAGTCCCAGCTCAAGTTTGCACAGATACAGAGTTATTTGATTTGTTTCACCTCTCTGTGAGCCATGCCAGCTTGGCACAAATGGCTTCCTGAGGCTGTGACGTGAGATCCAGCACTACAGGAATTCCCCTCCCTTACATTCCATGTATTATGCTGAAAATACTATTAAAAAACAAAAGTCAAGTATCAAGTCCATTGGTTCCCCACTGAAGCAGTTCCCTGCCCAGGGATCACGGTTGTTCTGATGTCCAAGTCACAGCATTATCACTGTTTTCAAGGCTCTCATGGTTCCCTGAGGGCTCTGGGAGGGCTTGAGGCAGCCTGGCCAAAGGGTCTTAGGGTGGGCTAAAGGCTACCTGTTGAACTTTTGGCCCTTGTAAACACAGCTGGTTTTGTCACCCCCGCTGAAGGCAGGTGCCTGCCATGGGCACAGTGAGAGTGGGGAGCAGCCCTTGGGTGGGAGCTGGGGGAGCCTCACCACTGAAAAGCCACATTCTGCGACATTCTTGTGCAGAGTCCAGCCCTGCTGGAGCACCAACCAGTGTGACTTGCACTGATACCACGTGTGAGGCTCTGTGGGGGAATGGAGAACAGTTCAAACACCCCTAAAACCAGCCCCTGCCAAGCAGTGCTGAGGCAGCACACTCAGTGGCACGGCCAGGGCCTGAGGGGCAGCACCAGTGAGGCAGGAGCTGTGGCATGGCACAGCCCATACCCATACCCAGCACAGCACACACCCACTCAGTGTGCTGCACCCTCAAGGCAGAGGTTAAGTTTTGATTCTAAGTAATATTGCTCAGACATCAAACAACTGAAAAATAAGTTTACCTCAAAAGCTACGAAGGAAATGGGGTTGATTTCTTTATAAAAGTGAGAAAAAAACCCAAACAAATGAACTAAAGCCTCACTCCATTTGCTTGGCCCAGAGACCCACCCCAGCACACCAGTGGAGCTGCCCAGCATGTGAAGAGGTTTGCGGCACACACCTGTAACATGTCCCTGTTATTCACAGCTTTAATTTACCAGCCCTTCCTGCCCATCTCTTGCTCCTGACACCGCCATGTGACAGGAGCAGGCTGGCTCTGCCATCCTGCCAGGCTGCCGCAGCTCTGTGCACTCCAAGTGGCCACACACTGGTGGCACCGGTGACACAGGAACACACAGGACAAGCTGCTCAGGCCAGTTGCAGCTTCAAAGCCAGGGCTGGCAAGATGAACTGCAGGGAGGCTCTTACTCAGATGCAGTGGGTGAAGTCATTTTCCTTCCCACTGGAAGTGACTATGTCCACAGAGGGATTAAATATTTTTATTGGATTTTGTGAGGTGATTAAACCCAGCACTCTCCCTGCCACAGAAAAGCCTCAAACAGGAAATCCCTGGCCCCAGGCTGTGTGTGCTGCAGCAACACTCCCAGCTGCTCACTAACAGCCCAAGAGTGCAGCAAGAGTCTGACTAATCCTGGCCCCACATGGCACAAGGTTCAACGCTGTGGGTCTTGGGGAGCAAAGAGCAGTAAAACGACCTTGACTGTGGAAGAAACAAGCAGTGAGGGAAAGCGCCAGGTCCAGCTGAAACTGCCCCTGCCTTCGCTTATCAGAGCATGTCCTGGGCACGTTCAAACCCCAACATCATTAAACAGGGAAAGGAAACACCAGCAGCTATTAATACCCGGTGTGTGTGGGAGGTCTGCCCTCCTAGAAGGGCACCCGCTTCTTTCAGGTACTGTGGTCAGATAAAGGAGAATTCTGTGGGCTCAGCCGAGGGGGCCTGGGTGGGGGCAGCAGGCAATGGGGTAACAGTGCCACTTGCTGGTGACTGCCACACCACCAGCTTGGCCTAAGACCCCGGTGACAGGCAGGACAGCAAAGAGCACTCGGCAGACCCAGCCACAGCAGCGAGGGACAACACAACAGAGGCAGAACAAGTGCCACCAACTCAGCCCCAGTGATGCTGTCTGGGAGTCTTGGGACAGCTAGGGTGCCACTTATCACAGAATATCCTGAGTTGGAAGGGACCACAAAGATCATGGATGCGACTCTTGAGTGAGTGGCCCAGGCAGGGACCGCACCCTCCGCCCTGGTGTCATTAGCAGCGTGCTCTGTCAGCGCTGCCGCAGCCCCGCCGGCAGCTGCTCCGCCTCCGCGGCCCCGCGCGCCCGGCCGCCCCCGCGCCGCTGTCCCCGCGCAGGAACGTGCCCCCGCTCCTGTCGAGGGCCACCAGCACGGCCCCAGCGGCCAGGGCAGGCCAAGAACAGCCCAGCTGCCGGCAGCCCCCAGGCTGCAGGCACAACATCAAAATCAGGGTGACCAGTGACAGCAAGAGCATGGCAAGCTCTGACAAATCCCCCAGGATGAAATACCAAGCAGAAGGGTACTCCCCCTTCCCAGTAGCAACTCCCAGGAATGAGAAATCAGGCCATTTTTAGGCAGGAAAAAAATGAAAAATATTTTAAAAGAGGAGGAGCTTCTGGAGCTCCTGCTGTGGCTGGCACAGGAACATCACAAGCTGTGACCAGTCACAGCTTCAGCCCTCAGCTGCCACCTACTCCCCAGGGCATGGTGGAGCAGTGTCCCTGCCCCTGCCCCGTGCCACAGCAGGCAGTTTGCAAAGCTCTGGAGACGATGGGCAGTGAACAGCCACAGGGCTGGGGTGAGCTAGCACCTGCCCACGGCCAGCAGCCACAGCCCCACAAGAAGGACATACATCAGCTCATCCTGGGAATCAGTCAGAAACTCCTGCCAGGATGCTGCACCGCACCACAAATGGTCACAAGAGGAACAAGCCAGGGTGGCAAGGCTGGAGCTTGGCACACAAGCCACGGCCAGGTCCTCTGCCTGTGCCAAGGAAATCACAGCACAGAGGGAGAGAAGCAACTGAAAAGTAAATTGGGAGTAGCGACTGGCACCTGGAAAAGCAGAGCATGGGCGAGAGGAAGGATGGGAAAGCTGGAATGGAAGAGAGGTGATGGCTGGGCTCATAGGAGGGCACTGCCCATGGAGGCTGAGTCCCGTGGCTGAGGGACCCCATGGCAACAGTGGGGCAGGACAGGGCTCACTGCAGAGCCAGAGCAGCACAGCACGGGCAGCACAGCAACTGACAGGCAAGGGTGTCACAGCCAGAGAAAAACAGCCTCTGTAAGGGCCTGAGCAAGCCCTCCCCCATGGAGCTGGGAAAAGGCATAGCTGTGCTCCCTGGAACCCCTGTGCAGGGATGCTCCCATTGTGTCCTTCCATTCCATGATGCAAAGACCATCTCTATGTTCTCCTGCCATGCACCAGGGATGTTATGTGACTGCAGGCCACTGGATCCTCCCACACCGGTAACAGTGGATGGGGCTTCCTCCGTCACTCCCTGTCCTCTAGTGCTGGCGGTCTGGCGTGGTGCTGAGTGTGAAGTGGTCGCAGAGCAGGAGCAAGGCGTCAAACCTCTGGAGCCGCTGCAGCGCCTGCGCCAGCAGCGGGACAGTGACTGCAGCTCCCGCGTAGGTGAAATGTGTGACCAGCTGCTCAAACCCTGAAATCCGTCCCAGCAGCTGGGGCATGAGCCCCAGCTCCAGTGCCACGTGGCTGAAGTTCTTCACACCATTCAAGGAAGGGTCCAACAAGAAGGCAAGTGACTGCACCAAGGAATGGGGCAGCTCTGCTATTGGGAGACCTGGGGGCAGCAACACAGCGAAGCTGGGTTAGTATCCATCCTACCCAGACAGGATAAGGGCAAAGAGAACAGCCAGCCTCCAGCCTCAGCCCCTGTCAAGCAGGTGAAAAACCACCCTGCCAGGACAGGTATCTCCTCCAACATCACTTTTAGAGCTCAGTAACATGCAGTCCTGGGGAAGCTGGTAACTGGTGGCAGCTGGGCCACCTGCCTGCAGGCCACTCAAGGCAGCATCACAGGAAATGTACCTTGGGGACCAGCAACAGAGGCCCTGGTGGGGACTTGGTGGGCTTCTGGAGGAGCTCCCTTCCAAGAACCTGCCTCTCTGATATGCCACTACTTGGAGTACAAAGGTGAGACTGGAAGGCCACTTACCCTTGGCTGTGCTGCTGATCTGAGTCACCAGGCTCTGGGCATCATCCACCTGGCGAGACAAAGACCCCAAGGTTGGTGGCAGTCTGCTGAGAACAGCAATGCCTGGCGCTGTTCTCAGGGCTGTCACAGGGGCTCAGGGAATGGTGCTTCTCTTCCAGCCTTACCACCCCATATTAACGTACTTCAGTCCACATTCCTACCCTATGTCGAGCCCAGCCCCTGTGCCCGAGCCTCAGGCAACTGGCAGTAGTTCTGAGGAGTGATGAGGCTGGAGGAACTTACCTGCTGCTCCCTTGGCGGGATTTCGGCTGTGGGCAAGTGACGAGCCCCCTCCTGCACCACACCACCGCTCTCTGCTGGAATCCTCTTCATTGCCCGGCTCGCTGCATCCTCCAGCCGCTCGCCACCCATGAACTCCACCTGGGTGGAGAACTTTTGGAGGTCCAGCTCAGTGCACTCCACTGGTGCATGTGGCCACTTGTGCTGCATCTCAGAGGCACAGGAGGAGAGGGGGGCAAGTGCCTCCACTGGGCCCGGCCGGCCCTGTCTGGGGGTGGGGGGCGGCAGGACCCCGTCCAGGCAGTCACTGTGGCCTGAGGCCCGGATGAGGGGCTGGCTTTCCAGGAAGCTCCTGCCCAGCTGGGCCTTGGAGGTAGTGCTGGCTGCAATGACTGGTGGCAAGTCCATCTCTGGCTGGAGAGAGGGGAGCTGGAGACCCACGGCTTCCCCATCCGAAATGAACTGCACCGCTTCCACGGGGCCTGGAACCAGAAACCAGCATGGATCAGTGGAGCTCACCATCCAGCTCCATCCTTCCTGCCTAAGGGCATCTGATCCTGGAACCATGTGAGCTGGAGCCCAGCACCACCCTCCCTCCCCAGGGAAGGCAGCAAGAGCAGGTACCTTCTGCCTGCCTGTAGCAAGGGCTCAAGTTCTTCATACCCAGGCAGCAGGGTCCAGACATCTGCTCCTCACACAGGAACCTGCCAGGTGCTGCTGCAGTCGGGAATGTTGCTCGCTGGCCCGAGAAGTTCTGAGTCCTCAGGAATACTTGGAGGATAGAGGAGAAACAGCCTAAGCAAAGGCTTGGCTTGCTTCCCTAGCATGTCCTCAGCCCTGTGGTATGTCTGCCAGTGAGGAGCTGGGAGCCAGCAGCTCCCTGGCATGCTGCTGGATGCCATCCTGCCTCAACCCTGGCCACCAAACCTACAGCCCTCTTTCTTCAGCAGCAAAGAGCCACCCAACTGGAGAAACCTCAGAAGGGAGGATCTCCTCAGAAGGCAGAAATCTCAGAAGGGAGTTCGACTGTGAAACGGTCTCCTCCTCCTCCTGATGGCCCTAAGGAGGAGGGAGGCTCCTCTGTGTCACTGAGCAGGAAAAGCACATGAGAGGTCCTTCAGGCATGAGAAGCAGGATGAGGTGTCTATTCTGTATGAGCTGAGGATCAGCTGGGTTACTGTTCTGTGAAAGCGGCAATGCTCTACACAGCAAGAAGGGGCCATGGGCACAGGTGAATGGCACGGCAAGGAGAGCACCAACTCACCTCTCTGGCACTGGCTTTTCCAGAATCGCTTGCAGTAGATGATGGAGAGTGCCAGAAGCACCAGGACGATGATGACCAGGGCGCTGCTGGTCAGTGCAAGAAGGGCTGTGTCCTGTGGTGGTACAGTAGGGACAGCAACCTTCACCAGGTTTGTTCTGGACCGACCTGCAAACAGCCACAAAGCGCTGGAGCCAAACTCCGAGGCTTGCACCACCCATTCCCTGCCCATCCCTCTTCACATGCCATGACCGTGCCGCCTCCAGTGGGGCTGCGGCTTCGCTGTGCCCACATCACCTGCCCCAACCCCACCAGCGTGGGGGCACCTACACTGCGGCTCGGAGGATGGCGTCTGCTTGGTGCAGGGAATGCACTCCCACTCCAGCTGCCCGCTGATCCGTGCCTTCCGGTAAAACCTGCCAGCAGAGCAGATGGGCTCAGGAGAGCCTGGTCCCCACCGAGCTCCCGCCACCCTGGCTGTGCAGCCAGCTGTGCCACCCACCCTGCAGCAGAGCGGGACAACTGACCCTGCACTCCTCCCTGGCTGGCAACAGGAGCAACAGGGCTCTCAACACTGGCTGGAGCCACACCACACCTACTTGTTCATGTCTAGCCATTTGTCAAGAAACAACACCTTTCCAACAGCCCCCCCATTCCCACATCTGCTGAAGTGGATTATACTGATTAATAGCTCCCCAAAGGGCCAGGAACACCCCAGCTACAACTCTGTCTGAGAAGAGGCTCATACACTGGAGCCCTGAGTTGCTCCTGTCCCAGACCCACTGCTGGCCACCCCTGAGCTTGGTACAGGCTGGCTGTACGCAACCATTTCATTTCAGTAACCCCTTAAACACCCTCTTTGGGGACTACCAACCATAGTGGTCTACAACCCCTCATCTTCCAGAGCTCAGCTGTCCTGGTGTCTATGGAACAATTTGAGTCTGGAAGTTTTCTTTCATGGCTTGTTTACAGGAGCCTTCAAGTTCCCTTCTCTGGAGCTACAATGGGATCCACCAGATGGGTCTGACTTCCATGTCATTAGCAGTGTCCTCACAGAGGCATCACTGGGCCACCAGGCTCCTCTTAGGTCCCATGTGGGACCACGGGTGGCCTCAGGTAAAGCCCCCTCTGCCCAGCCCCTCCTGCCTGCCCCCAGGTGTGGCCGCGGTGGCCCTGCTCGGCCCGGCCCAGCCCGCTCACCCTGGCAGGCACTCCCCACAGACCGCGTCGGCCGTCGCTGTGCAGTTGGACTTCTGGAGGCGGTTGATGAGGGCGCAGGACAGGCAGGGCTTGCAGCCGTGATGTCCCCAGCGGTCCTTGAACTTCCTGGGAGGGCAGGCCACGCACTGTGCATCCCCGCCACTGCCATCGCCGCAGTCCTGCAAGGCACGAGGTTGGGGACGTGGCTGTGGTGAAGGGCCACCATGGGTTCCAAACGGTACTGAGAGGAACAGTGTCCCTTCTTTGGGGGCAAAGGGTGCCAGGGTCACTGCTCACGTGTGGGGTCCTCAGAACCCAGCTGGGAGCAGCCGCCACCAGTGCAGCTCCCAGGAGACACTCAGGGACCCTGTCTGCTGCCCAGCTGGGGCCCACCAGTGCTTTGGGTGTTGGAGAGCTCCAGCAGCACCCTGCCCCAGGAGGCACAGCCAGGGGAACCCTGCTGGGACCCCCACCACTGAGGCCAGGCTGGGACACTCGGTAGCAGTGTCCTGCTGGCATTCACCCATGTGCAGCAAAGCCATGCAATGTGACCTTACTTGGGGCTACAAACCAGAGGAAATTTAGACTTTGATCAGCAAAAAAGGAAATCAGATTGCTCCTTGCGCTGCCTTAAATCCTTCATCACCTGCTTCCATTGTCTCACCCTTCTACTAGTGTAAGCAAAACAATCCACCATCCCATCCTACCAAGTCTCAGCTCTTCCCAACATGCTGAGACTTAAGATCATCTTTCTGAAGGGAGGCTGGCAGAGGATTCACCCAGCTGTGCCACCCATGATGATTTCTGCTCCTTACAGAGAAGTCAGTTTACCTTGGAAAGCTCCTGCCCGGGCATGCACTTTCTGCAGGGGACACATTTCTTCTGGTCATCCAGGTACTCACTCTCTTGGCAGGCCATTGTGCTGAAGAGGAGAGGGGAGCTGGGGGAGGAGAGGAGGAGAAGGCAGAGGGATCAAAGCCAGTCCTAACACATTTGGGATGAGCAGTGTGCCTGTCTCTGGGTGGACATTTCCACCTGGCCAGGACGGCAGCTGACACTGCTGAGCACCATGGGTGGCACTTGGGCAGGAAGCAATTGCTGGCTCCCAGCACATGACTGGCGGTCCCAGGCTTCCCAGCAAGGCAGGTGATGAGCTGCCCCATTCTGCTGCTATCTCACAGCCTCACAATGCAGCAAATGAAATTTTAGTCACAGTATTGAAGTACTGACCACTAACTGCTCAGGTCACCAGTGGATTCTGCTAGCCCCAGCCATGGCTCTGGGTATCACAATCAGTTGAGAGCTTGGCCCCAGCAAAGGCTCAGCAAAGCCCCAGCTTCAGGATCCAGAGTCCAGCTCTGACCAACGAGGCTGCATTGGTGTGACAGCACCAAATGCGGGTGGGTGATGTGTCTCTGGCAGAACAGGACACACTTCCCCACACACACCCTGCACATGCAACAGAAAGGGACACACACACACAGTTGTGGTCCTGCTGTGTCCCCAGCAGAATGGGACACACACACACACACACACACACCCACACACCCACACACACACCTGTGGCCCTGCTGCTCCACCCTGGAGCTGTGCAGGTGCTCAGGCTCTTGCTCCATGCACATTTCAGCTCTGCACAGCCTCACTCACAGCAAACTCAGAGGACCAGCAGAACAAGCTCCCACTTCCCTCCAAAACACCCTCCAGCACCTTCCCGAGGTGCATTAATGGCTCAACTGAAGGCAGCAACAGAACGAGCCCAGGAGCCAGACTGTCAGCAAGTGTGGCTCAAAGGGTAGCATGGGACCAGCATCTCGACCAGAGCAAGCAGTTCAGACTGAAGCTACAAAACTGAGAAATTTATTTGGAGTTTTGGGGCTGCCTAATTATTTCTGCAGATTCTAGATGAGTTCTTCCCTTGATGACAGAAAGGGAATAAAATCGGCCGTCACTAGACCAATCTCCACTTTGCTTTTCTCATTACCTTGTGCAGAAAATGAGGAGAGAAACTGTTCAACCTGCCTCGGGAGCAAATTCTCAATCCCCATCAGGAATAGCCCCCCCTTCTGGAGGGCACCACCCTGAACAGCCTGAACTTCGTGGGAGAACCTGGCACTTCAACTAGAGCCATCCTCTGGGAAGGAAGCTCGGCCAGATGTCTGGCCCCTGCAAGGCTCTTGCAGCAGAGGGGGATCATCTACAGGACCTCCAGCACCCCCTGCCCCTTCTGCCACAGCTCCTTCCCCTCCCACAGCAGCATTCCTCTGCAGGCTTTTTCTGCCTCCTCTGCCTAATCCCACCACTCCCTTGCTGGTGCCTTTTGGAAGCGGACACTTGGCTGGACTCCCCCAGCTCTGGAGGGCCGAGATTCATGGGAGATGAGGTCTGCCCAGACGAGCACAGCGCATGAGTCACCCTCATGCAGCTCCTGCTCACAGCACATGGGCTGATACAAGGATCAGCAGCCAAGTCCACAGGGACAGGCCAGGAGGAGCTGAAGGGACTAAATCTGTCTTGCAAGAACCTTGGGAGGGGCACGGGCACAGCTTAGAACCAGCATAAAGGTTCCTGACACCACTGAATGAAAAAAGATTAGTTACCATCTCAGAAGGTGGTGAAGAGGGAGCTCAGGGCCACTGCCCCAGAAGATGCACAGGGTTTGGTGTTAGGGTTCAGCTGGAGACTGAATGCAGGAGGGAAAATAAAAAGCGGGGAGACAGGTCCCAGACGGGTGACACATAACTACTCTGGGGGGCCGGCACACTGGGCAGTGTCACCCAACCACTCTGGGAGGCCAGCATGCCAGTGGCCTGAGCCCAGCCTCTTGGTGAGTTTGGTGCCTGGAGCCCAGCTCATCCCTGCCAGCAGGTGCCTCTGCCTGATGTGTGGGTCAGCACACTGATGCTCCGGTCTGGAGTTTGGTTCAGGCTTTTGCTCCTAATAAGAGCGAAAGATGAATGAAACAGAATTGCAGCCAACAGGAAAGGAGCCCAGATACCAGAGTATGGAGGGCAAGGGACTGATTTTTACCTGCTCTCCAAAGTGCTGTAACACAAAGAAAAAAGCACTGGTGAAAAAAACCTCAACAAAACAAAAAACCCAAAACCAGCAGGGTTTTTGGTGAAACTGTCCTGTGAACACAACTTGACCACTTTCTCTCATATATTTACAGAATTTCCCAGCCTTTCAAAGGGTGTGCAGCTGAGACAATGCCCTCAGAGTCCCCTCCACACAAGAACCCGGTTTAAAGCAGTTTGCCAAATACAGAAAGTTACACAGGCCAAAGGAATGCTGTGTCAGAGCCGCTCCACGCACAAGGACGTCTGCCAGGATGATGGAATCACTCAAGATGGAGGAGACAGCCGTCCCTGCTGTGCCAGCAGGATACTGGGCACAGAGCAGGTCTGCTGCTGCTCCAGTGTAACAATACAGGGAACAAACACTTTGGTGAATATCTGGCATGACATTCAAGGTTGTGGGACCTTGTACTTCTTATTTCAACACCACCAGACCCAAGACACTTGATTTGTACATGGAGGACACATCTAAACCACCTGGTGCTGCCCTGGTATGGCAGCAACCTCAGATAACCTAATGTGCGACTGAAACAACTGGTCTTACTCAGGGAAAAGGAAAAGCCAAAACCAAGAACTCCCACCTCCTTGGGAACACATGGGAGTCTCCCTGCGACTGCCAGAGCCGCACATTTTATCTGCCACAGGGGGATATAAAGGTGACACAGTAACAATGAGTATACATGGGACACAGTATCAATGTACTTAGAGGCTGAGGGGAAGACCCTCCTGCCATCATGCCAGATGCACGAGATCTAACCTAAAAACATCATTAATTTGTTAAAGAACTCTTTTATTGCCTTAAAGAGACATCCTTCCTGAGCAGGAGAGCAGAATGGGCTCCCCACTGCATCAGCCCTTAAGACACCAAAACCACGAGCTCCTGAATGAGTTTCACTGCATGAGGCAAAATCGTTCCAGCAGTGCCACAGCATGAGCTGCAGTTCATCCAGCCGGTGACAACACTACAGCTCAGCCATTGTCTTTTCTCTGTGAAAGTGTAATTAAAAAAAAAAAAAAGACTATATTGGAATCCAATCTATTTCTTCTGTGTGCAGCTAATGGATTCTGGTAAGAAAACAAGGGTGAGGAAAATAGTAAGTGAAAAGGTACAAAATGAAAGTAATCAGTGAAAACATTATTGCTGCTGGTTCTCCCCATCTGCCCAGCAGGTACTGGGGCAGGGAGGGCTGGCAGGGATGCAGGCAGGACAGGAAGAGATGGGGTGGACTGCTTCCTGTCCCAGCTGCAGACCCTGTCAAGCCCTGGGTCTCTGCTTGTCTGGGACAGGAGGAGCCCAGACCCACCTTCAAGGGCTCAGACACCCACATCCCAGCAGTGGCTCTTCCATGTCACCATGTGAGCCAGCACACCATTACAGGAGATTTCTACTCTGCTGCAGGACTGACTGGCACAGTCAGGCAGCACTATGCCTCAGATGAGACACTTGTATACATTGGAACCTAAGAACAGAGAGCTGAAATCCTAAATAAGAACTGCAAGTGAAAAGCAGGGGGAAAAATGCTATCTGGAAAATATGAGTGCATGCCTCATGGTTGGCCACACTCAGTTCCAGTCTCCTGCTCAGTCATTCCCTCACTCTGGTCCGATCAGTGTCTCCTCATCTCCTTGTGCTACAAACCATGCTGGGAGAACCTTTGCACCAGTGGGACTCCTGTGGGCAAAGGTGTTCTCACGGAAGCAAAAGAGAGGAAAAAAGGTGGACTCTGAGGCTTTTCACGTGACTTGGAAATCAGCAGGTTTCCCAGTTTGGAGATTCTATGCACACAACTGCCCATTAATTGTTTTATCTGGAGTGGCTGGGGACTTGTGTTTGCTCTAAGTGAGCACGGTGTGCTCGGGTGGGAGGGGAAGTGCTCCGGGCTGCTCTCACCCCTCTTTAGCACACGGGAGGAATCCTCAGGGCACAATGCCCACTTTCCAGTTGTTTTACCAAGTTGGGGCTGCCCACCTTGGAAACCCACACTCTGCCTTACCAGGTATCTCAAGTAACACTTCCAAAGCTCATATCAATTTGCATAAAACTTTGGATTTCCATCTGTTTTTTGCCCTGCATCTAATTCTTAGTGACTGTCACTATCTTCCTGCAATAATCACTGAAGCCGTAAAAGCTCCCTGAGACCATGGAGTCCAACTATTCCCTCAGCACTGCTCAGGCCACCACTAACACATGTCCCCAACTACCACATCCACATGTCCAGTAAATCTCCTCAAACGGTGTTTTCACCACTGCCTGTGGCAGGGCAAGAAATCTTTCGGGGAAGAAAGTGTTCCTAATATGCAATCTAAACCTACCGACCCCCGCATCTGGCAGCTGCTCGTTTCTGGAAAAAAAGCCGAGGCGAGGCTGGCGGCGGGACGGGTGCGGGGGCAGCGCGGCGCCCACGCGGGTGCCGGCCGTGGGCGCGCCCCGGAGAGCGCCGGCCCGGCTCG